>OX463843.1:49183674-49372947 GCA_949825065.1 Odontocerum albicorne
AGTGGTTAATTCTAGTGAGTTAAATGGATTTTATCTGGAGTGCCAGCAAACCGAGAACATATAAACTTTCAAGAGAAAAGCAATCAGCTGAGAATGGTTCGCCACTTGAAAATCGATCTAAGATATTATAAAGGGAAGATTAGGAAATATATGACAAAATTACATGTTGATATGAGCTATTTCTTAAACGTTAATAGCTTTCTGTCTTGTTGAAGAATCTCCTTCACGCAGACGAGGTTATCTCTATAAGCTTTTTGAAATAACCGACCTTATATCATGGAATAGACTTCGCCGAAAAGATGCCTTATAAAGACTTTTTAAATTCATATTTTTTAAAGAAATGTTACATAATAGCGAAGGTGCCCTTAGAGAAACATTTGATTGTTTAGAAAAATAAAAACCATAAAAGTGACAAAAAAACAGTTTCTAAGACTTGTTACGTTGTTTTGGATTTAAAAAAAACTCCTTTCATCCATCATTATGGCAAAACAGTTATTATATGTCCAAAAGGCGTTGCCTGATGAATTTTGTTTATACTCGTAACAACTCAAAAATATCAATGATGATCGACAATCGTTTTATAAAAATATTTTGTACATATTGTTTGTGGTAAAATATTTATTTATATTTAATATTGCAGTAATGCCTCGACGAAATGTAAAAGTTTCATAATTATTATAGTGATTTACTCATATTATTCATTAATTTATGATATATACAAAAAAATCGTAATCAATTTAGTAATTTCCTCATATTAATAATTAATTTATATACTAAAAGGTTCATAATCATTTTAATAATTTCCTCATATTATTAATTAAATAAAGTTTCATAATATTTTTTTGTTATTTCATCATAATTAATTAATTATTGTAAAGTTTCATAATCAGTTTAGTAATTTCCTCACACTATTCATTAATTTATATGCCAAAAGTTTCATGATCATTTTATTAATTTCCTTATATTATTCATTAATTTATGATGTATACCAAAAGTTTCGTTATCATTTTAGTAATGTCCTCACACTATTCATTAATTTATATACCAAAAGTTTCATAATCATTTTATTAATTTCCTTATATTATTCATTAATTTATGATGTATACCAAATGTTTCGTTATCATTTTAGTAATGTCCTCACACTATTCATTAATTTATATACCAAAAGTTTCATAATCATTTTATTAATTTCCTTATATTATTCATTAATTTATGATGTATACCAAATGTTTCGTAATCATTTTAGTAATTTCTTCACACTATTCATTAATTTATATACCAAAAGTTTCATAGTCATTTTAGTAATTTCATCATAGTATTCATTAAATTATATACCAAAAGTTTCATGATCATTTTAGTTATTTCTTCATATTATTCATTAATTTATGATGTATACCAAAAGTTTCGTAATCATTTTAGTAATTTCCTCACACTATTCATTAATTTATATACCAAAAGTTTCATAATCATTTTATTAATTTCCTTATATTATTCATTAATTTATGATGTATACCAAAAGTTTCGTAATCATTTTAGTAATTTCCTCACACTATTCATTAATTTATATACCAAAAGTTTCATAATCATTTTATTAATTTCCTTATATTATTAATTAATTTATGATGTATACCAAAAGTTTCGTAATCATTTTAGTAATTTCCTCACACTATTCATTAATTTATATACCAAAAGTTTCATAGTCATTTTAGTAATTTCATCATAGTATTCATTAAATTATATACCAAAAGTTTCATGATCATTTTAGTTATTTCTTCATATTATTCATTAATTTATGATGTATACCAAAAGTTTCGTAATAATTTTAGTAATTTCTTCACACTATTCATTAATTTATATACCAAAAGTTTCATAATCATTTTATTAACTTCCTTATATTATTCATTAATTTATGATGTATACCAAAAGTTTCGTAATCATTTTAGTAATTTCTTCACACTATTCATTAATTTATATACCAAAAGTTTCATAATTATTTTATTAACTTCCTTATATTATTCATGAATTTATAATGTATACCAAAAGTTTCGTAATCATTTTAGTAATTTCCTCACACTATTCATTAATTTATATACCAAAAGTTTCATAATCATTTTATTAATTTCCTTATATTATTAATTAATTTATGATGTATACCAAAAGTTTCGTAATCATTTTAGTAATTTCCTCACACTATTCATTAATTTATATACCAAAAGTTTCACAGTCATTTTAGTAATTTCATCATAGTATTCATTAAATTATATACCAAAAGTTTCATGATCATTTTAGTTATTTCCTCATATTATTCATTCATTTATATACCAAGAGTTTCATAATCATTTTAGGAATTTCCTCACATTATTCATTAATTTATATACCAAAAGCTTCATAATCATTTTAGTATTATTCATTAATTTATTTACCAAATTATTTATTCCTCATATTATTTATTTATTTATATACCAAAATTATCCTTATCATTTTAGTAATTTCCTCATATTATTCATTAATTTATATATCAAAAGTTTCATAATCATTTCAGTAATTTCAAATCGTAATTGCTTCTATTTTCATTCAAATATCTATGTTAATAATTTTCATATTATTTCACATGAAAACAGTATACTATTACACACGTGCAAAATATATTGTCCGAAACCGGATAGATCTCATCAGGACATTTTTTTGTCGCGAACTTCATTCTAAATGTACTAAATGCATATTATTACTATGAAATGTAATATTTAGGCGCATTTTTTTTGGCGGTTGCTTACCCAAATTACTTGAGGCGTTTTTTTAACGTTATTTCGAAGATGGAACGAAACAAGTTGTTTTTTTTTTTCGGTACTTGATGCTTTTTTTACTATCGCAAAGGATAAAGTGCGACTTAACGAAAACACGATACGAGTATGCATAATATGTATGGCGACAATGCAGAAAACGATCCCGTGTATTAATTTTTTTTAATCCCTAACACTTAACATATGTGACACTCGAAGATGGTGTTCGCTTTGGAAGATCGATTTCCACTGTTGACCAAATCAAGCTTCGTTCAAAGCTTGAACTAAATAACCAATATTCTACCAAATCAAAACTAAATAACCAGTATTCTACCAAATCAAAACTAAATAACAAGTATTCTACCAAATCAAAACTAAATAACTAGTATTCTACCAAATCAAAACTAAATAAACAGTGTTCTACTGAGATACTATAAATATCGAAAACCACTGTTCCTTTTTGTATTTGTTGTAATTTTTATAAAAAATCAACCAATACTTTTCGTAACAGATTAAATAAAATAATAACGTTACAAGTGTAATTTGGAAATAAAATGATTTATTTTATCCTTTTTATATTAAAATTTGTAAGGATTTGAATAGTTACTAGACCAAGTCAGTCACTGTGAGTTGTTAATTTGAATAGTTACTAGACCAAGTCAGTCACTGTGAGTTGTTAATTTGAATAGTTACTAGACCAAGTCAGTCACTGTGAGTTGTTAATTTAACAGTTATAATTATTGGAAACTTCGACAAGAAACCTCAGCGCACAAATGTGTAAATATTTAATAAATATGCTACGAACATATAGTGTATGTACTCACGTTTTATATTATATGGGCGATAGTATATCTATAAATTTACCTCCTCTTTCACGATATATAAATTTATCAATTTAGATGTAAAAATACGACTTAACTATTCTCCATGACATTATATGGAATGGAAGCACATATCCAGAACATCCGGAAATAGCTGCGGCCTATTATATTTCCGGATGTTTAAATAACAATATCTGGAAAAACAAGTATATGAACATCCAAAGCAAAGTGAGGATATACCTACAAGACCTGTGTTCGCCCCATAATGACATACAGCATAGAGTCCAGAGCCGACACTGTCAGAACCAAAAATCTCCTTCGAACCAACGAAATGAAGGTACTCAGGAGTATCGCTGGCAAAACCCTTCGTGATAGAGTACGAAACACAGCAATCCGAAGGATTTGCGAAGTTGAAGATATTGTCAGATGGGGACGACAGAGAAGAAGGTTCTGGAACGAATATGTATCTATAATGGCGGAACCGAGAGCCGTAAGAATGACCAGGGACAGTATCCCCCGAGCAAGCAGACCTCCAGGATAACCTCCCAAAATATGGAAATACAGCTGGCAGTCGACGTCATAAGAGGGAAACGATGATGCAGGAGCATAACAGGCCAACATGCCTAAAAGAAGAGGAAGAAGAAGGAAGCACATACGATGAGAAAGAAAGAAAGAAACATGATAGATGGTCCGTATTCCATGAACTGCAAGTCTTTATCATCCAATAATTGGAAATTATCGAAAGACTTTCGACGACATGCAGAAAAATAATGGTTACGTACTTTAGGTTTGTTGCTAGAAATAATTATTAAGTTGAGGAAAGGCAAGCAAGAGGAAGGTATCCTATGATATGGAAGGATCAAATAAAGGAGCTCATAGGATCCTCCATAAACGCTGCATTCAGCATGTTCCAGGGATGAGAGGGTGAGTTTGAGACAAAGCAGAGTACCACGATCCTCTGCATTGAACATGTGTTGATGATCAATGACTTAAGTAATTTTCTTTTTGTTTGTTACTACTCCAGTGTGTCTAAAAATGTGCGATTGTATTGCCAATATGTACGATGGCGATTAGTGAGTTTCGTTACTACTCCAGTATGTCTAAAATGTGCGGTAGTATTGCCAATATGTACGATGACGATTAGTAAGTTTCGTAACTACTCCAGTGTGTCGAAAAATGTGCGGTTGTTTTTCCAATATGTGCGATGACGATTAGTGAGTTTCGTGACTACTCCAGTGTGTAAAAATGTGCGGTAGTATTGCCAATATGTACGATGACGATTAGTGAGTTTCGTCACTACTCCAGTGTGTCTAAAAATGTGCGATTGTATTGCCAATATGTACGATGACGATTAGTGAGTTTCGTGACTACTCCAGTGTGTCTAAAAATGTGCGGTAGTATTTCCAATATGTACGATGACGATTAGTGATTATCGTGACTACTCCAGTGTGTCTAAAATGTGCGGTAGTATTGCCAATATGTACGATGACGATTAGTAAGTTTCGTAACTACTCCAGTGTGTCGAAAAATGTGCGGTTGTTTTTCCAATATGTGCGATGACGATTAGTGAGTTTCGTGACTACTCCAGTGTGTAAAAATGTGCGGTAGTATTGCCAATATGTACGATGACGATTAGTGAGTTTCGTCACTACTCCAGTGTGTCTAAAAATGGGCGGTATTATTGCCAATATGTACGATGACGATTAGTGAGTTTCGTGACTACTCCAGTGTGTCTAAAAATGTGCGATTGTATTGCCAATATGTACGATGACGATTAGTGAGTTTCGTGACTACTTCAGTGTGTCTAAAAATGTGCGGTAGTATTTTCAATATGTACGATGACGATTAGTGAGTTTCGTCACTACTCCAGTGTGTCTAAAAATGGGCGGTATTATTGCCAATATGTACGATGACGATTAGTGAGTTTCGTGACTACTCCAGTGTGTAAAAATGTGCGGTAGTATTGCCAATATGTACGATGACGATTAGTGAGTTTCGTCACTACTCCAGTGTGTCTAAAAATGGGCGGTATTATTGCCAATATGTACGATGACGATTAGTGAGTTTCGTGACTACTCCAGTGTGTCTAAAAATGTGCGATTGTATTGCCAATATGTACGATGACGATTAGTGAGTTTCGTGACTACTTCAGTGTGTCTAAAAATGTGCGGTAGTATTTTCAATATGTACGATGACGATTAGTGAGTTTAGTGACTACTCCAGTGTGTCTAAAAATGTGCGGTAGTATTGCCAATATGTACGATGACGATTAGTGAGTTTCGTCACTACTCCAGTGTGTCTAAAAAAACTGAAGGTCTGATCAGTAGGACCAAATACACTGTATCTTTTCTACATGTGTGCATCACCAATGAGGATATGTTGAGGAGTACCATATGAATAAATCAATAAATAATTATGTATAAGCCGCTTTTCTACATGTGTGCATCACCAATGAGGATATGTTGAGGAGTACCATATGAATAAATCAATAAATAATTATGTATAAGCCGCTTTTCTACATGTGTACATCACCAATGAGGATATGTTGAGGAGTATCATTTGAATAAATCAATAAATAATTATGTATAAGCCGCTTTTCTACATGTGTACATCACCAATGAAGATATGTTGAGGAGTATCATTTGAATAAATCAATAAATAATTATGTATAAGCCGCTTTTCTACATGTGTACATCACCAATGAAGATATGTTGAGGAGTATCATTTGAATAAATCAATAAATAATTATGTATAAGCCGCTTTTCTACATGTGTGCATCACCAATGAAGATGTTTTGAGGAGTACCATATGAATAAATCAATAAATAATTATGTATAAGCCGCTTTTCTACATGTGTACATCACCAATGAGGATATGTTGAGGAGTATCATTTGAATAAATCAATAAATAATTATGTATAAGCCGCTTTTCTACGTGTGTTCATCACCAATGAGGATATTTTGAGGAGTACCATATGAATAAATCAATAAATAATTATGTATAAGCCGCTTTTTAACATTTCGGAAATGATAATTCATGTAAATATTCTTAAACACGGACATTTTGTAACCCGTAGTTTTACAACTTCATTGTGTCTGCCTTTATGTAATCCGAGGGAGAGCAATTTATGTTTAAATAACGAAACAAAACCGTAATATTTCCGCGAATGATAGTCGCCGCCTGCAAGATGAAAGGGGCCCGGGGCCAAGAATTATAAATATTATTACAATAATCCATTTAATTATTGGTAGCGGTCTCTTTAAAATAACTGCGTGTTAATGATTCAAAAGCGGGTAAAGCGCTGCTCGACTTTATTTCGCTCCACAATATACAGGATGCACGTCGCTCGTGAGTTTATCGAGAAGACATTTATATTAATATGAAGTCATTTGATAACTGATAGAAAATGACGGTATAAATCCCTATATTGGACAATAAATTATTTTTCTCAACACAAAGGAATTAAAAACTGTTATTCTACAATCATTTCATTAAAAAATATATATGGAATCCAGGTTTCATTTTATATTCATATGAAGTCATTTGATAACTGATAGAAAATGACGGTATAAATCCCTATATTGGACAATAAATTATTTTTCTCAGCACAAAGGAATTCAAAACTGTTATTCTACAATCATTTCATTAAAAAATATTTATGGAATCCAGGTTTCATTTTATATTCGTATGAAGTCATTTGATAACTGATAGAAAATGACGGTATAAATCCCTATATTGGACAATAAATTATTTTTCTCATCGCAAAGGAATTAAAAACTGTTATTCTACAATCATTTCATTAAAAAATATATATGGAATCCAGGTTTCATTTTATATTCATATGAAGTCATTTGATAACTGATAGAAAATGACGGTATAAATCCCTATATTGGACAATAAATTATTTTTCTCAGCACAAAGGAATTCAAAACTGTTATTCTACAATCATTTCATTAAAAAATATATATGGAATCCAGGTTTCATTTTATATTCATATGAAGTCATTTGATAACTGATAGAAAATGACGGTATAAATCCCTATATTGGACAATAAATTATTTTTCTCAGCACAAAGGAATTCAAAACTGTTATTCTACAATCATTTCATTAAAAAATATTTATGGAATCCAGGTTTCATTTTATATTCGTATGAAGTCATTTGATAACTGATAGAAAATGACGGTATAAATCCCTATATTGGACAATAAATTATTTTTCTCATCACAAAGGAATTCAAAACTGTTATTCTACAATCATTTCATTAAAAAATATATATGGAATCCAGGTTTCATTTTATATTCATATGAAGTCATTTGATAACTGATAGAAAATGACGGTATAAATCCCTATATTGGACAATAAATTATTTTTCTCAGCACAAAGGAATTCAAAACTGTTATTCTACAATCATTTCATTAAAAAATATTTATGGAATCCAGGTTTCATTTTATATTCGTATGAAGTCATTTGATAACTGATAGAAAATGACGGTATAAATCCCTATATTGGACAATAAATTATTTTTCTCATCACAAAGGAATTAAAAACTGTTATTCTACAATCATTTCATTAAAAAATATATATGGAATCCAGGTTTCATTTTATATTCATATGAAGTCATTTGATAACTGATAGAAAATGACGGTATAAATCCCTATATTGGACAATAAATTATTTTTCTCAGCACAAAGGAATTCAAAACTGTTATTCTACAATCATTTCATTAAAAAATATTTATGGAATCCAGGTTTCATTTTATATTCGTATGAAGTCATTTGATAACTGATAGAAAATGACGGTATAAATCCCTATATTGGACAATAAATTATTTTTCTCATCACAAAGGAATAAAAAACTGTTATTCTACAATCATTTCATTAAAAAATATATATGGAATCCAGGTTTCATTTTATATTCATATGAAGTCATTTGATAACTGATAGAAAATGACGGTATAAATCCCTATATTGAACAATAAATTATTTTTCTCAGCACAAAGGAATTCAAAACTGTTATTCTACAATCATTTCATTAAAAAATATTTATGGAATCCAGGTTTCATTTTATATTCGTATGAAGTCATTTGATAACTGATAGAAAATGACGGTATAAATCCCTATATTGGACAATAAATTATTTTTCTCATCACAAAGGAATTAAAAACTGTTATTCTACAATCATTTCATTAAAAAATATATATGGAATCCAGGTTTCATTTTATATTCGTATGAAGTCATTTGATAACTGATAGAAAATGACGGTATAAATCCCTATATTGGACAATAAATTATTTTTCTCATCACAAATGAATTAAAAACTGTTATTCTACAATCATTTCATTAAAAAATATATATGGAATCCAGGTTTCATTTTATATTCATGTGAAGTCATTTGATAACTGATAGAAAATGACGGTATAAATCCCAATATTGGACAATAAATTATTTTTCTCATCACAAAGGAATAAAAAACTGTTATTCTACAATCATTTCATTAAAAAATATTTATGGAATCCAGGTTTCATTTTATATTCATATGAAGTCATTTGATAACTGATAGAAAATGACGGTATCAATCCCTATATTGGACAATAAATTATTTTTCTCATCACAAAGGAATTAAAAACTGTTATTCTACAATCATTTCATTAAAAAATATATATGGAATCCAGGTTTCATTTTATATTCGTATGAAGTCATTTGATAACTGATAGAAAATGACGGTATAAATCCCTATATTGGACAATAAATTATTTTTCTCATCACAAAGGAATTAAAAACTGTTATTCTACAATCATTTCATTAAAAAATATATATGGAATCCAGGTTTCATTTTATATTCATATGAAGTCATTTGATAACTGATAGAAAATGACGGTATAAATCCCAATATTGGACAATAAATTATTTTTCTCATCACAAAGGAATTAAAAATTGTTATTCTACAATCATTACATTAAAAAATATATATGGAATCCAGGTTTCATTTTATATTCATATGAAGTCATTTGATAACTGATAGAAAATGACGGTATCAATCCCAATATTGGACAATAAATTATTTTTCTCATCACAAATGAATTAAAAACTGTTATTCTACAATCATTTCATTAAAAAATATATATGAAATCTAGGTTTCATTTTTTAACCGATCATTTTTTATTTAAATCCCTTTTTTTTAGTTTATGATATAATATTTCTTTCCTTTTCTTGCCCACTGATATTTCTATATTCACCCTTCGACATTTCTTTCTTGTTTGCTATGAGTTCCCATGCTTTATCTTTTTCTTCTTAGATGTATATTCACAATAGTATTTTGGCGACAACCTTTATGTATTTTAGTGAAACGTGTACGTGGAATACTGATAAGAGTGGAATAGATGCTGTAGAAAAGCGTGAATTGATAAATATGCGAAATAAAGTGATTAGGATGAACGGGAACTTAAGGTAAGGTGAGACAGAGTAAGATGAAGAAGAGCAGACTGAGATGGTTTGGACACATGGAATGAATGAATGAAAAATACTTATAAATCAAAGAGACAGTGCAGATGTGAGTGGAAGACTATCTATTTTGGCAGTTGGAATCTTTGATTACCTAACCAGGCATACTATATATTTTGGCAGTTTGAATATTTGACTACCTAACTAGGCATACTATCTATTTTGGCAGTGGGAATCATTGACTACCTAAGTAGGCTTTCTATCTATTTTAGCAGTTGGAATCTTTGATTACCTAACTAGGCATACTATCTATTTTGTCATTTGGAATCTTTGACTACCTAACTAGGCATAATATCTATTTTGGCAGTTGGAATATTTGACTACCTAACTAGACATATTATCTATTTTGTCAGTTGGAATCTTTGACTACTTAACTAGGCATAATATCTATTTTGACAGTTGGAATCTTTGACTACCTAACTAGACATAATATCTATTTTGTCAGTTGGAATCTTTGACTACTTAACTAGGCATAATATCTATTTTGACAGTTGGAATCTTTGACTACTTAACTAGGCATACTATCTATTTTGACCGTTGGAATCTTTGACTACTTAACTTGGCATAATATATATTTTGACAGTTGGAATCTTTGACTACCTAACTAGGCATAATATCTATTTTGACAGTTGGAATCTTTGTCTACCTAATCTATCTATTTTGGTAGTTGGAATATTTGACTACCTAACTAGGCATAATATCTATTGTATTTTGAGGCAAATCTTTCTCACAATGATTTGTTTCATAAAATTTTCAAGTTAGAAGGTCCTCTAAGTATCTCAATTCTCCTAAACAAATTAAAGACCCGTTTCAATGCAACAACGGACTTGTATCAGTTAGCTTATTTTAAATACTGAGAGTTCTCAATTTTTTTTCTTCTCCGAGAGTTTATAGCTCGAAACTTACATAATAACCTCTTAATGCTGTATTGTTATATGTCAATGTGATCACTTAAAAACGTTCAAAAGGCCTCAATAGAGTGATTACTGTAGTATTATATAACGTCAATAAATAACAAACACACGAATTAAACCAGAACTATTTATTTTTTACACATTTAAAATCAACACAAAATTAATATTTGATCAATACATACTGTCATACCATTTCCATGTCGGGATAGACAGAGAGGACAAAGCGCCAGACTTTCCTGTCTCGATACATTTATTTTCTTTTGACTCTTAAATGTACATTTAAGTGCGATGACATCACTTCATATCTGAAGTGTTGCAAGTGAAAAATATACGCAAAATTCACATATTGTCTCTTAGTATAATAAACTTACCTGTCCCAACGCCCCCTCTTATCTCATCTTTCCGATCATGGCTACGCACAAGCTTTCTCAATTCACTGCTCTTCTTTTTTACGTCGTACTTTACTGCTCATCTAATAAGACTTGGGAATCAGTTACAAACTAATGTTTAACTCGTTCCGTTAATGGCATGTTTTAATCCTTCCTTCCCTGTGATGTGTAACTAGTACTCTATAAATATAATAAATACTTGGTTCAGATTTTAGGTATTCTTCCGTAATACATTTACGCATTGAATGAAAAAATAATATTTATAATAATTAGCACTTATCGGCCACATCAGAGATATTTTGTGAAAATCGGGAATAAATTCACCAATACAATTCAAACGTGTGCCAGTGTGTGACGTAGGTATAATCATTCTAAAAAACCGCTATGAACGTCCTTCGATGTTTTTTTTCATGTTTTCAGCAACATAATTTCAATCATTATCAATTTTAACTACAAATTTAATTAATTTAAGCGATTGGCTATGAATATTCTTATTTTTCCGATTTTATATCGCTCAATTTTACATGTGTATTGATGTGTATTGAATACACAGCACCAGAACGTGCGGATTTTTTTAGCACCGGAAAGGAAAGGTTAAAAAGCTACTGAAATAACTTTTAATATCATATCAATAATTTAACTTGTTATATTTTTTATTTGTCTTTCCTTGACATCTCACTTTTATTGTAATTTTATATGTTGTTACCCGTTCTTAATAATAATTGGAATATTTTTTGCGACTATGTAACATCCTTTATTGACTATTGTCTGAAGAGATTGCCACCTGACAATAAACCCGCCAGATTGTTATCACAACAATGTGTTAAATTAAAAATAATAAAATATGTTGTAGTGAATTATTATGTATGAAATATTAAAACTTTAATTAAAAATAAAACTGTATATTTTTTTAATTAATAGGCAATCCACCCACACTAGGATGATTTATGCTACCAAATCAGTCACTAATGTAATTATATGAGTCAACTCAATAAAAAACAGTCTCTAATGTAATTATATGAGTCAACTTAATTTAATTTATAGGCAATCCACCCACACTAGGATGATTTATGCTACCAAATCAGTCACTAATGTAATTATATGAGTCAACTTAATAAAAAACAGTCACTAATGTAATTATATGAGTCAACTTAATTTAATTTATAGGCAATCCACCCACACTAGGATGATTTCTGCTACCAAATCAGTCACTAATGTAATTATATGAGTCAACTTAATAAAAATCAGTCACTAATGTAATTATATGAGTCAACTTAATTTAATTTATAGGCAATCCACCCACACTAGGATGATTTATGCTACCAAATCAGTCACTAATGTAATTATATGAGTCAACTCAATAAAAAACAGTCTCTAATGTAATTATATGAGTCAACTTAATTTAATTTATAGGCAATCCACCCACACTAGGATGATTTATGCTACCAAATCAGTCACTAATGTAATTATATGAGTCAACTTAATAAAAAACAGTCACTAATGTAATTATATGAGTCAACTTAATTTAATTTATAGGCAATCCACCCACACTAGGATGATTTCTGCTACCAAATCAGTCACTAATGTAATTATATGAGTCAACTTAATAAAAATCAGTCACTAATGTAATTATATGAGTCAACTTAATTTAATTTATAGGCAATCCACCCACACTAGGATGATTTATGCTACCAAATCAGTCACTAATGTAATTATATGAGTCAACTTAATAAAAAACAGTCACTAATGTAATTATATGAGTCAACTTAATTTAATTTATAGGTAATCCACCCACACTAGGATGATTTATGCTACCAAATCAGTCACTAATGTAATTATATGAGTCAACTTAATAAAAAAAAATTTAGACAGTGGAAAGTTGCGACTTTTTTTTATAATCGATCTATAAGTGAAAAAATTCTTTGAAGAATTCAATAAGTAACGCTTTGTTAAATTTGTTCTTCGAACATTTCAATGATGTCATTTCTCACATTTTTTTAAAATTTATTGTATCCGAACCAATCTAGTATCTAGTAAATGTTATGAGTCTATTGCTTGAGACAGTGATTAAACGACTTTAACATACGATAGATTTCCCCTGAGTCGTCGCGTGTAATAGGGCTTGTATTAGAGTTCTGTTGCAGCAGAAAAATGGTTTCGTGAAAATATTATGAGTGCATTTGTCTTTCATGCACTCTACTGAAAAATTCAAACAATAATTTGAAGCTGTATGTCGTTTTGTTTTATTGTAACAAACACTTAAATAATTAATGTACCAAAACATGTTTTGTTATTTTACAATTAAACTGTGTAATTAATAATACGGCCCGTGAAAAAAGGTTTTTGGGATTAAAAAATATTCTGATTGTTAAGCGCTTTATTTAAGATTTACTAAAATTTATATTTTGAATGCCATTAAAAAATTAAGATGGAATGAATTCTTATAGTAAAATATTACCGCTTCGTTTTAGAATTGTAAAATTCAAATTGTAAGCTCCACTAAGTAAATTGTAAGCTCCACTAAGTAAATTGTAAGCTCCACTAAGTAAATTCAGGGTTAATTATATTTGAAAATAAGTTTTAAAGCTGGGTATTAATAATAAATAACAATTCTACTATTTACCAAACTATTAGCACTAATAATGCTACATCTGATGTTTAGGCAGATAAGTTCAATTGGGCTGGTTGTGTTCTTAGGCATTTTCGACACTGTTAGACTTTTTCAAAAACTCTTAGGCATTTTTAACACTCTTAGACTTTTTCAAAAACTCTTAGGCATTTTCAACACTGTTAGACTTTTTCAAAAACTCTTAGGTATTTTCAACACTCTTAGACTTTTTCAAAAACTCTTAGGCATTTTCAACACTCTTAGACTTTTTCAAAAACTCTTAGGCATTTTCAACACTCTTAGACTTTTTCAAAAACTCTTAGGCATTTTCAACACTCTTAGACTTTTTCAAAAACTCTTAGGCATTTTCAACACTGTTAGACTTTTTCAAAAAACTCTTAGGTATTTTCAACACTCTTAGACTTTTTCAAAAACTCTTAGGCATTTTCAACACTCTTAGACTTTTTCAATAACTCTTAGGCATTTTCAACACTCTTAGACTTTTTCAAAAACTCTTAGGCATTTCCAACAACCACTACAACTGTTAGATTAGTATATGTTTAATAGGTTAGGCACACTAGGATGATTAGTGGCATCACATCAAACCCAATAATACATTCATAAGAGTCAATATGATAATAAACCAAATTTAAAAACAATTTTAGACGATTTAAAGCTAAAACTAAAAAAAATGTAACAATCGATCTCTAAGTGGAAAAGTTTTTCGAACAATACAGAAATGCAATATTTATTTAATGCGGCAAATATGTGACATAAAGTTAATCAAATATGTCACCTATCATAAAAGGCAATTGAAAACATATTATCTATAGTCTTATCATCCAGACTACACTCGCAGCCAGGGTCCCATTATATAAAGGGGACTAACCACCACGCAATGGTCCAACACTTACAATTAGATTTTAATAAGATTATTTTACTTCAAAGTATGATATTCTTTCAAAATATATCAATTTCGATTATGTTTTCGTCACATCGATGTTTCACGAGTGAAAAGCGAAGATGGTTAAGAAAAATACGTTTAAAGTTAGGCTTACTATTGTATAAGAGGTTAATTATTTGCATTAATATAGTTCTTATTACTTGAAATTTAATTATTACTTTAAATATATAATTATAGTTAAATAGATTATGTACTCTCATGATAATGATAAAATGAACATTTATATAGCACCGTTTAGATAGCAAATTCTCCTCTAGAGCGCTCTTACTCATGACTAATTTAAATTATTACTTTAAATATATAATTATAGTTAAATAGATTATGTACTCTCATGATAATGATAAAATGAACATTTATATAGCACCGTTTAGATATCAAATTCTCCTCTAGAGCGCTCTTACTCATGACTAATTTAAATTATTACTTTAAATATACAATTATAGTTAAATAGATTATGTACTCTCATGATAATGATAAAATGAACATTTATATAGCACCGTTTAGATAGCAAATTCTCCTCTAGAGCGCTCTTACTCATGACTAATTTAAATTATTACTTTAAATATATAATTATAGTTAAATAGATTATGTACTCTCATGATAATGATAAAATGAACATTTATATAGCACCGTTTAGATATCAAATTCTCCTCTAGAGCGCTCTTACTCATGACTTATTTAAATTATTACTTTAAATATACAATTATAGTTAAATAGATTATGTACTCTCATAATAATGATAAAATTAACATTTATATAGCACCGTTTAGACAGCAAATTCTCCTCGAGAGCGCTCTTACTCATGACTAATTCAAATTATTACAAAAAAAATTGTGTATAAATAATGAGTATGAAGCTAGGAAGGTAGCGGCTGCGGCAATTCGATTATTTAAGTTACAGCCCCGCATCTTCAAGTATAAAGTTACCAAGGAATCTGTGTGATAGTTTATAATTGAATCACCCTGTATGTATAATTGGCGGCAGGATCAAAAGCCATGACGGACATGTATATGAGACGCCGGCGTCTCACTACAGCAGGCGTCGCGATGCTTTTCTTTCTACGTAGGATTACCGTCAGATATAAATATAATACTTTGAACCAACTTCTCTTAAATCGCGGTTCATGAATCAATGAAAGTAGAAAGGGCTGGAGTGAAAACATATTATAGTTTATTACTTAAATTAAACATTTTATACTAATAAAATCAATGTATCTACATATACTACCTTGATCAAAAAGTTTTAGGACTTTATTCATAAAATCGAAAATACAAGTTTATTCATCAAAATCGATATGATCCCCTTCAAAGTACTCCCCATCGACTGCAACGCACTTACGCCAGCGCTTGATCCAATCCTCGAAACACCGCTGGTACTCAATTTTATGTATGTCCATCAGAGCCGTCTTCGATTTTTTCATGAAATCCTCTCGGGTGCTGTAACGCGTTCCGCGAAGGGGTTTTTAAAATCGGTTGAACAGGAATAATGCAAACTCGTTGATGCACAGTTGATGCCATTTTCAAACTTGTAAGAAATCGAAAACACGCACAAAGGTAGATGTACTCAGTACAGCGTAACTTTTACAAATGTCAAGCTATGACGCTGAAATTTGGAGGGAAGTGTCAATGATAGATGTGGTAACCTAACAAAAAAAAAAGAATTCCAATCGGGTGACTAACAGCGCTACACGGTGGCCAGTCCTAAAACTTTTTGATCAAGGTATTATATCATTTATACATCGTCCCCTTTTACACCGGTTCAAAAATTGTTAGCTAGATATTTAAAAATCGTTCAGTATCACGGACCCACCGAGATTCAAATTTCGAATTACTTTCGGAGATAATCCAAGTACCTATTCCTCTCTCGCTCTCTTGTATTCAAAATTCAATTCTCGTATTCTTTCTTTGGCGACAACCATCGTATGGGTTTTGGTCTATTTATGTACATTTGATCGAGTAAACCATAGTGATTCCAATCGGGTGACTGACAGCGCCACACGGTGGCCGGTCCTAAAACGTTTTGATCAAGGTAGTATATACCTTTGATTAAAATAAGAAAACTGAATAATTAACTTTTTTTTTTACAAAAAATTATTAATTCTCAATTAAATTGTCCTCATGCAGAAAATCATCCATCACATACTATTATTCCCTGTTTCAGTAGGTTATCCTTGGTTCTCCCAATGCTTGTTATAAGCCTATTAAGATATTTCCAGATCCTTGCAAGGCAGTTCAGAGCCAGGTAGAAACGCCGCTTCAGGTAATACCAACCACTGCAGCCTGATATTTCGTTCCGCTCCTTCACCCTTGCAACAGCAGGTGGTTGTTTCAGAGGTTTGTGGGCTTAATTAGACCTAAGGGCTAGGGTCTTGTGGTTATGCAAAGAGTGTGTGAGGTTATTCAGTTAATATTACAAGAACTCGATTTTATTTATAATTCAAGTTATACTCGTACCATTCCACATTTTTATTTAAAATTTTACAAAACCTAGTTAAACCTACACTACTTTCAATAAAGTACAAGTTAAAGGGTGTAATAATGTAATGAAATATGTACTAAATCTGTGGCGTTATGGCAGACGTTGATATGTCATTTTGTGTTTATTCTCCCAATTTATAGAAAATATTTCTCAGCATGTTGTGGCAAAACTTGGTGTGTCAATCATTATCCAAACAAAATATATATATCGTTTAGAAAAACTTAAAAAATGTTTATTTATACTGATTTTAACAGCTTATCAATGTTAATATTTCTTCTCCTGTAAACTAAGGTAAAACTGACATATCAACTTGTGCCATAACGCCACTGAATTATTTCAACGGAAACGTTAAA
This sequence comes from Odontocerum albicorne, assembly GCA_949825065.1. Classification (NCBI taxonomy): domain Eukaryota; kingdom Metazoa; phylum Arthropoda; class Insecta; order Trichoptera; family Odontoceridae; genus Odontocerum; species Odontocerum albicorne. Next base: position 49,201,482 of record OX463843.1, read on the forward strand.
TTACCTCGTCCACTGTGTTCTACTTCCAATTTGCCGGTTAAAAAATATATATTTGTTTAATAGTTATTGATTTACTGTGTTCCTATATTTCATATTGAATTCAACATCAAACTAATGGGATAACAATACAAACGATATTCCCAATATATATTTATTTAATAGTTATTGATTTACTGTATTCATGTATTTCATATTGAGTTCAACCTCAAACTAATGAGATAACAATACAAACGACATTTCCAATATATATATTTACTCGTATTTAATAGTTATTGATTTACTATATTCATATATTTCATATTGAATTCAACCTCAAACTAATGGGATAACAATACAAACGACATGTCCAGTATATATTTATTTAATAGTTATTGATTTACTCTATTCATGTATTTCATATTGAGTTCAACCTCAAACTAGTGGGATATCAATACAAACGAAATTTCCGATGAAACTAATTAAACTCGTAAAACTCCCACTGATTTACTTACTGTCTTTTATAAAATGTTTTGTCGAACGATTTCTAGGATATAACGATATCTCTTACTTCTGTTTATTTTTTTCTTGAAATATATCATATGTTAATGAATAAAGCGTAATATCATTATTAAAATCAAACATTTATCAGAATTATATCAAATAGCCATGTATTTTTTATTCACTTCTGTTTTATTTGAGTTCACTGCATTTCAAAGACTTTGATGGAATTTAGTTCAACTTCCTCTGACTAGGAAGACGGAGGTCTTTGAAATCGGTAGTGTACTCAAATAAAACAGTAGTGAATTGAAAATATTAAATACGTGTGTAATTTATTTAATTAAATATTTATCATAGGGTTTACTTTATGATCTCCGTGACCTAGTTGATATATCGTCTGTCAACCGACCCGGAGGCTACGGGTTCAAATCTAGCTGGAACCGTGATTTTATAAAAAAAGGATTCTAGTCGGGTTTTCACTAAAGGCATCTTTAATATCTTTTTGGTTGATTGGAAGAGATTGCCACATGGCAATAGGCCGTCAGGTTATACTGTATACAACAAAAGTGTAATACAATACAATACTTTAGGACATGTCAACATGTGACATCTACATAGTTTTTATATATAAAAAAATTTAAGTCAAATGTGATGTAATTTTTTGTCACAATCATACATATTCACAACAACTCTAATTAGTTAATCTATTACCTATAAAAAATGTACTATAAAACTGAAAAATTTTATTTTCGACGAGATAAGAAGAAGTGGCGCGACAGTCAAGGATAGAGTGAATACAATAGAGACAGTATGTGAAATTTTCGTCTATTTGTAACATTCAACCAGTTCAATGCCTTCTCGTATGAAGTTATATTATCGTACTTTCGTAGGTTGAAAATAAATCTTAGACAAAATGTGCGACCTGCCCCAGCAAGGAAACGGCATGCAGATATACAGTCGTATGAAACATACGTGGAATAATAATTTAGTTTTTTTTTTTTCTGTCATATCAACTGACATAAATATACGATGTTGTTCTTCATATTTACCTACACCTCTCTTTCCACCCCATTCTCCCTCGACCGGTTTCCCTTGTGTCTCCCTCTGCCGGGTCGTAGGTAATTACGACAATAAACTGCGATTACATAAGACAGCATAAGTGTTTAACGACTGGGGTGCGGGTGCGGGTAGGTACTCGTATTTCCCATCCTCTGGCGCGGCCTCGCGCAACACAAACCTTCGTCTCGGTTTATCTAACATATCCGTGCAAGATCGTTCTTTTATTCTACCCAATCAATTCGTCGATTATACGAGCTAATTCAATTCATTCACTCATTTTTTTAATAAGTGATATGTATTTTTTTTTTATTTGATAATGTATCCGAATATTATGCTACATTTTAATACTTTCAAATGGAACAGCAACGAAACATCCACGCTTTGTCAACCCTCGTTAGAGTGTTGAACAATCCCTGTTGTCCTCGGTATATATTCAATTTCTGTCCGTATACCGAACCATCAGTATATACATTGTGATTCACGTGGCTCAACTTTGAAACGATCTTGCTGGCTCAATAAGATGTTATACACCCTTATCAATATTTACGAAAAACGAAAGATACAAAATCAATCTCAAAATACAATCCTCAACGATATGGTTTCAATGTTTTCACCTCATCATTAGGGGAACATAAACAAGTATTGTGATACGGAAACCTTGAAACCTGTAGGGTTATATCGTTATATAAAGTGGAAAAAACAAGGTTTGACTACACAAATTACAATGTCTTTAACCCTTTTAATCCCACGGGGTCGATTATTGGCCTCAAAGTTTTCATACAAGTTTTTATGTTGAATAAAAAAAATTTTTTGACTCATGTTGACGTGTTGCTGTTTCTTTAGAATCTTGCTTGCTTGTTGTGATCATCTCTTATTTTTAGCATGTGGAACTCTAAGCACCAGACATTTTATCATTTTGATACATAACAAGTATTTAATGCTAGTGGAGAAACATTTCCAAATTGTGACTCCTTTAAGTATCTTGGGTCACTCATCCATGGCGATGGAAGATGTGCAGCAGATGTACCACATAGAGTTAGTGTCGGATGGATGAAGTTTAGATCAATGACGGGAGTTCTATGTGATCCGAAAATGGCAGTTAAGTTAAAAGGAAAAGTATACCAAACGATTGTCAGACCCGCACTCTTCTATAGCTCCGAATGCTGGACGATGTATAACTCTTACTCTAGGCAACTACAAACTTCTGAAATGCGCATGCTAAGATGGTCAGCTGGTGTGTCCCTAAGAGACAAAATAAAAAGCTCACACATACGTGGAAGCTTAGGTGTTACAGACATCAACAGTAAGATGGAGGAGAGGCGATTGAGATGGTATGGGCACGTTGGACGCAGAGCACTCGATCACATTGTGAACCAGGCAATTTCTATAGATCTTCCTCGAATAACAACCAGAGGAAGACCAAAGAATTCATGGGTAGTGCAAAAAAATAACCTGATGCAGAGGCACGGCCTGGGGGACGTTGTCCAGGACAGAAGAGCATACAACCTGAGGACGAGGAGAGCTGACCCCAACAGTATTCGCAGACAGTGAATGGAGCCATGGAGAAGAGAAGTATTTAATGCTTAAAATTGAAATTTCTACTTAAATTTTAAGTTTTTTTTTTATATATGCAATCCACCCAAAGTAGGATGATTTGTGCCATCAAATTAAAGTCTTCACAAGAAAATATTTTTAATTTTGCACCATATATATTCCGAATAGTACAATCGTTGTGTGACCCAAAAATGCCTATAAAACTAAAAGGAAACGTATACCAGACTATCGTTAGACCCGCAATTATATATGGCTCAGAATGCTGGACTATGTACAGCCCCTACTCTAGGCAACTTGAAACAGCAGAAATGCGAATGCTTAAGGTGGTCGGCAGGAGTATCGCTGGAAGATAAAATTAAGAGCTCACGCATTCGTAGTAGCCTGGGGGTCACTGGCATAAACAGTAAGCTGGAAGAGCGACAGTTGAGATGGTACAGGCACATAAGATGGAGACCACCAGACCATCCTGTAATCAGACAATGTCTGTGGATCTTCCTCGACAGCCGTCCAGAGGAAGACCAAAGAACTCTTAGATAACTCAATGCTCCAAAATCTTGCGGAGAAACGGCCTAGATGAAAGCGACACCAAGAACCGAAGAATATACAGCCTGAGAACGAGAAGAGCCGACCCCAACATCCTACCAAGGCAATGAGTTGGGACAGTGTTAGGAAGAAAAATAAGAAGATACAATTATATGAGTTAATATAATTAAATCTATTTTAAAAATAACGATTCTAGATAATTCAAAGTTATTTTTAACAAACTGATCAATTAAATCCTTTCTTAGAAACTGAAAATCTTTAATAATGTAGAATTTGAATAAAACAAAGCTCAGAACAGAGCGTATATCTTATTCGCAGAAAACTTTATTTAAGTTACTAACAACCCAATTAATTTATTTACGTAACAACAGTTTAACATGAGTATGAGTGATATGAGAATACAACAATTAATTATTAATTTTACAAGTTTTATAAGAATCAACCTAAAATTTTCACTAATTATAAATCACTTTCTAGTTTCAATATTTATAATTAACTGTTCAATAGTCAAGTCGTCTATCTATTCTTAATAAATATATTATTTGTCCTTGTTATTTCGTGTCTTACAATTATATCGAATAGTGACAGATGTCAAATAATATTTGTAAATTTAAAATGTTCTTACTTAAGTACAATATACAAGTATAAAAATTGCATATTTAAAACAAGATTTACAAAAGAGGTCTTTTTTTCTTTCAAAACAGGTTTAGTTCAATTACTTTGAAAAATACAAGAATTATTAACATTAAAAAAAATTATATAAAATAAAAAAATATATTTAAAATAAAAAATAATGTATATGCATGCATACATATATAGATACAAACATATTCATACATACTCGTACATATATTTAAAGTTACTTAAATACGTTGATGAGTGCTTTCTAACGCGCTCAATCTAAGAAGAAAATTTACTTTTGCTTTTGGTAATGTGATATGAAATATGTCAATATCCGAAGCAGTCCCGTTCAGAAGAGTTAAGGCCCTTCCAACAGGCATAGCGGCTGGAAGACCCGTTCTTGCGTATGTTATTGAGAACAGTTCTTGCCGGCGCAGTCTAGTGTAATTGTTAGGAACATTTAACGCTAATATTTGTAGTAAGGCTGGACAGCTCACAACTCCTCGAACGAGTCTGTCAACGTATACCAGGAGATGCAGATCTCCTCTTACGCTCAAGGAGTTATATCCTAGAATGCCCAGCAGAAACTGAGTAAGATAAAGCCATGGATAGACACCAAACTCACTCATACCGAGATACGAGTATCATAGATATTTTTTTGTACCTTCTCCACCATGAGTGAGTTCTGCGCCCCCACCGGGCTCCAAATGCAAGCATCGCTTTCTAGTTTGCTACGGATCAATGAATTAAACCACGTTTTGAGCATCATTTGATTTTCAAACGACTTAGAGATTCTCATTACAAATCCTAGGTAGACATTGTCAAGTTACGTGTCTCTAGGTTTTTTTTACCTGTAAACTAGACATTTTCCTGTATCTTACTGAGGATAACTTGTATTATTTTGGGGAGAAACTCACGAAGAAGGCGCGTAAGAAAAGAAAATGATAGGGTGGATGCTTTGGAGATGAAGTTTCCGAATATTTCGCATCTAATAGTTTGCCAGATGCACCATTTGTCCTTACTTCAAGGTCTACATATCATAAAAAGACTGTAAAAATATGTAGGAAGAAAATACTGTCATACTCGCTAGCACGAGTAACGTCCGTTAGAACGAGATATTTATAAATGATTATATTGTTTGAGATATTTACAATATGAGACTTATATTTTTAAGTTTTTTAAACTTTAAAAATACTTAATTTAAAAGACAGGGACAGAACGTACTTATGGATAAAAAATAACAAAAAAAATAACGAAAACTTTACATATTTATTTATATATTGATAACTTAAAGTTTAAACGTTTCAATGGAAAATATTAAAACGATGCAAATTTCTTAAAGTTGTCTTTTTTATAGTGCGGATTATCGACTTTATTTATATTGCATTTCAAAATTAAAAAAAAAACATTAATAAACAGAGTTTTAATCTACTCTAATGTCTTTCAAATCCTAGGTACTTTTTTTGTATATTTTAATCCCCAGTATTTTCTACTGCGCTTGCATTAATGTGATTGTTTGCTTATGCCAATACATTTTTTCCCATCTCATTTCAACATTTATTTTATTTTCATTTCTGTATAAATAAAAAAAAAACAAGAGCTTTTAAAGCGTAAGTTTCAGAAATCTGATTTAAATTTAAATAAATAAGAAAACAATAAAAATGTTTTCAATCAGAAATATCTTTATTAGAATAAATGTACACAATATGTAACTAAATATATTTAAAAAATATCGATACTGTACTGTACATAAACTCATGAATGGAAGTATCACTCCTGAGAATTGAACTCATTAACACTTGCCTTACTGTGCTTAAAAACTTCACCAGCCACGGTGCTGGACGCTAAGCGTCCAGTAAAAAATATATATTTTTAATAAAAATTATGCAAAATCTGCTAGGCTATTTTTTGTAATTAGCTATAAAAACCATTTTACTATGTATTAAAACGTCGAATAATCAAATAAAATATAAGTCCTGGTCACTCGCTATCCATCACAGGGTGGCAAGTGTTATTAAAATACAAGTGCAGATAGTAAAATACGAGGCATATCCAGAAACTAAGTGTACTGAATTTTTGTAGGTTACAATTTTTCTTATTTAAACAAAAAAATTACGTGGTTACCGTAGTACATATGTAAGCTATTTTTCGACCTAGTCGCCATTCCTCTCAATGCAGGTGGTGAAGCGGGGTATCAACTTTTTGATGCCTTCCTCGAAGTAGTTTCCCGCCAACCCCTCCGTCCACTTCCCACCTCCTCCTTTACCTCCTCGTCGGTTGAAAACCTTTTCCACCCATGTGCAGCTTCAGGGAGGTAAAGAGATAGTAATCTGAAGGTACTAGGTCAGGGGAATGCGCGGGATGGTTCAGGACATCCCATTTAAACGAGGCGAGCAGTTCCTTCGTGGCGTTGGCCGTGTGTGGTCTTGCATTGTCGTGCAGCAGGCAGACTCCCTTTGTCAGCATGCCTCTCCTCTTGTTCTGAATCGCCCTCCGCAATTTTTTTAGGGTCTCACAGTATCTTGCAGAGTTGATGGTCTCCCCTTCAGGCATATATTCAATTAAAATTATGCATTGACAGTCCCAAAACACGGACGCCATGATTTTCTTGGCTGAAATTGTGGTTTTGAACTTTTTGGAGGAGGGTGAAGAGGTGTGTTGCCACTGTTGAGACTGGCTTTTGGTTTCAGGCGTGTAGTGGGCAACCCAAGTTTCATCTCCAGTAACGATGGAGCGGAAAAATTCATCTCCATGGAGTTTGCAGCGCCTCAAAAACTCTTGCCTTTTTACAAAATTTCGCACTTGGCGGGGAGATTGGTTTGACATTTTTCACGAAACGTGTTGTCGCGTCGACACTTCTCAACGTACTGACCTCGAACCGGTCTCGTTGCGGAGGGAAAGGTTCAGGCTACACGGAAGTGTAGCCAACATGTCGAAAATAAAATCCATCCGGTCGTGAGAGCCTCAGTACACTTACTTTCTGGATACGCCTCGTATATTGAAAAACAACGAGATTTAAAAATCGCTAATTATAAGCTTTCATAATACAATATGTTCAACGCATTTGAAACACATTTACGCATTAACAAAGCCAGAAGGAAGAGAAAAAGCGTATCATATTCAAAGTGTCATATTTTTAAAGCGAATCAATTTCTGTCGGACGATCAAAAGATTCTTTTTCCAGCGAGTGCGAGTCGATATCACCGTAGGTATCGAGCCTCGATAGGTTGCCCACGACCGCTGTCCGGCTCGCCAGACCCTCGCCTGCATACCCGTTCCCAAAGGTATCTTTATCGCTTACAAAAAGAAGCGCGATGAACTTGGAAATAATAATGTGTAACTCTTCGCCTTTGACCGTACTTCGATATGATGAATGTTTTACCATACGTTTAGTACCGAAAAAGAAAAAAATAATAATATATATATATATATATTTCCTCCGCCATGATAATTATGACGTGTAAAACACAAGAAAAGTCCACAATTATCGAAACGGGTTAAAAGTTGAACTTTTATTTTTTAAAAGCAAGATTTACTGTCGAATTTTATTTCTTGTCTCAAAGTAATTTTTATCTTTTAGATGAAGTTATAGATTTATTGTACGCTGTGATATTAAGGTATTCATAAATCACTCGATACGAACGAAAAAAAAGGTTTCGGAATAAAATGCAATTATTATAATAACACGATATAAATACAACCGCTCGATAAAGTCTGACAGTTAAATGCTATATTTGTTCCCTTTGTAAAACCTCCTATGTGAATCTACGAAACGTGACGTTTTTTTTTTTTTTTTTCCAATATTTTTCACAATTTCAAAATTGCTGAGGCGTGAATAAGCAAGCACAAGCTTATGTCCAAAAATACCTCCGTATATATCAGCCGCCCCACAAGAAGCCTGTTATATTTTGCATTGCTCATTTATTTGTATTTTATTACCGACTTCAAACACGAACAACGAAAGGCAATTCTATAAATTAATGCCATTTAGCTTCTTTATTTTTCATTTTCCACGGAATCTAGATTTATTTTCTATCACATAATGGACTTGTTATGAAATATTAGTAAATAGAGAGTGTTGTTATTTAATTAACTAATGGACTATTCGTTATACTTTAATTTATTCGATGTTTCGTTATATCTTTTTTTTTAAAGTCAATGAGGAAAGTCTATAAATTTTCTGTTAAGATTATTTATTAATACTTGTTCTCGAAACGTGAACTGGATTCATGCTATTTTTCATTTTTTTTTTCATCCCTGTATTTTTCCTTCTTGTCTACTTAATAATACAAAGTAGGTGTTTTCAAGGAAACAGAAAGGAAATATTTAACCTTTGAGTATTAAATCTCAGCCGTGTATTCGAATTTTTTTTTGCATTTTTAAATAAAATTCAAACACAATATAAATTTCGTAACTTTACATTTCATATTCAGTTATTATAGATTATAATTTGTTTGACTTTATATTTTTTCAATTATGTTTCAACACACTTCCACCATATGACGAAGCATGATTTCACAATTCAACATATAATCATGAACTTTGCTAGTGTAGAGAATTAACCGTACATTTGTAATCAGGGATTCAACAGCGTTTATGCAAATAATATTTCAATGAACTTTATAATTTGTTTTATCAAACACTGTTTATTCCACTTTTTGTAACGGTATAACCTTACCGGTTTCATCAAATAAATAAATTCAGATCAAATAAATAACAATGTCATTAAACCATAAATAAATTACAATGCCTTAACTATAAACAACGACGATAATGACGATATGTGTAGATATAAAGACTTTAATATTGTGTTCCAATCAAGAAACATCACTAAACATATGTTCTCATCAGGTTTAGTTAATTGAGGAGTCACCACCTGTTGAGAAATGCTGGATGAGGTTATCGCGGTTGCGGTTGGAAGTGCTAACTATCCCGCCCCCACCTCTGCATGTTTGAAGCGGGCGCAACGCCACTGCACCAATGCGTACTCCCTCCTCAACTTTAAATACCTTACTCCCGAGGAGTGGGTTTCTGAAGTGAGGGTATTTAATTATTCTTTGTTTGAAAATTGTGAAATAATGTTCGTGGTGGTAGGGTCATCGCTTCCTTGGTAACGTATTCTTGGCAAACTAATAGACTAACACGAGTCGTTTAGTCAATCAGTTCGCTATAGTTAATTTTTTTTTTTTACTATACATACAGTTAGAAATAGACGCCAAATTCACATACTGTCTCTATTGTATAATATCCTTAACTGTCTCGCCGCACCCTCTTATCTCGCCGAAAATTTTCAGCGTCTTTCCAATCATGAATTAGCGCTACGCTCAAACAGAGATTGTTTATTGGCCTTTCCAGTTCACCGCTCCTCTTTCTTTACGTCGTCCTTTACTGTCCATGCAGTGAGACTCTGGAATCAGTTACAAACCAATATAAGACTCGCTCCGTCCTTGGCATGCTTTAAGAAGCGACTGAAAAAACTCTTAATTTCTAGTCAGTAAAATTACGTGTTTCATTCCTGATGTTTCTTTTCCTTTCCTCTCCACCATCCCTTCCTTTCCTTTTGATTAATGATATCTCACTTTATATGAAAAATAATGTTCGGGTGATTGTCCGTCTTTGTGGGGTTCGTGATCATGTTCTCGCGTATATATTTATGGATTTCGTGGGGATGGATAGTCATTTGAATGATTTATGCGACCACGTAACTTGCTTCATTTACTTTTGTCTGGTTGGTTGGAAGAGATTGCCGCCTGGCAATTAACCCGCCAGATTGTATTGCAATAAAAGTGTTAAATAAATAAATAAATAACCGACTAAGAAGCAGATTCTTAAAAGTACTTATAATACACTAAAACACACTACACTACACCTAAAGCCGAACGTGTATCACATATAAAAAGATCTACATCGGCATACGGCTTTTACCTCATTATCAGGGGAGTGTCAGTTTTATTTGTGCTCCCCTGATGATGAGGGGTGCACCTTGAAACCGGTAAAAATTGGAATAAACAGTGCTTGATAAAATAAATTACAATATATTATTTTATTTTAAGTTAGACTTGTGCTTCGTTAATATTATGACGGCATATTTTAAGATGTTGGTACCCAGATATCCTTCCATCTTTTTGGCGATCTTCCAAAGGGACAACTACCAGCTGGTATTTTATGCATTGCTGTATAAAGAACACCTATACTATCTACACATTACATCGCCAGTGTCTTCTACTGATTCTAGCCCTTCTCACAATATCTTCTATTCACACATTTCTTAGATAAGGAATGTTTGAGGAGTAATTCAACAATGACTGAATTAGTTGAAACTGCTCAAAAAATAAGATATTGAAGGTGTTTCAAATACTATATATAAGGCAAGAAAATAAATTGCATATATATATACAGAAGTTTTCTAATTTAATGTACGAGTATATTTTTAGGTTCAATTTTCATTTTAATTGTTCAATATTCGTTTTGCATTTTTACGGGTCTTTAAAAACCAACTAAATAATCAAATGTTCTTATAATCTAGTCGTATTGCGTACAATTTCCCGTAGAAAAAATATAATCTCTGTTTTTCTTCAGTAGCTCATTGCACTGGAATTTCTGAGATTTTTTTTTCTCAAATGAAAACATATTTTTTCTTTTAATTGATATCTAGGAAAATTTCATTATTTAGTGTTTTGGGCTTTTCCATAAAAACGTACGAAGGAGATTTTTTAAGTTGAATTAATTCTAGTCATTTTATTATTGGCTCAATTCTAGTGCTCTTAAAATATAATAGAATGAAGTTATATTACATTAAGTTTGATAGGAATTTCGGAGATTTTTTCTCTCAAACGAAAACATTTTTTTTTACTTTTAATTGATATCTAGAAAAATTTCATTGTTTAGTGTTTTTGGCTTTTCCATTAAAAAAGTAACAAAGAGATTTTTTTAATTGACTCAATTCTAGTACTTTTATTATTGGTTCAATTCTATTTTCTTAATGCTCTTAAAATAGAATTAAGTTATATTACAATACATTATATTTGAAGTATTTTTGATCGATTAAACTGTAAAAAAATATACTTAATACCATTATTGGATAAAATATTTATAAAAATAAGACTCATTGAATAATACCAAGGTTTTTCATGTTAAATAATTTCATAAGTCGTAATGTCAGCGAATTATAAATTCTTAGTAAAAACATTTATTTTAAACTAATGACACACGTTTATTCGAGTAGATTAAAAAATAAGGTAAAGAAATAATTTTAAGAAATCAGAATCCTCACAATTTAATCGTTTTTGTTTGTTACTTCCTTTGTTAATGTATTTTTGTTATTGTTAAGCATTTCCGTGATTAAAATTTCAGTTATTGAATCATATACTTCCTTATTCTAGTTTACTAACACAATAAATGCAGTATGCACTCAATAAATTGGGAGTGTTGATAAAATAATTTTGAATAACAATTGCGAGTCAAATCTATTTTAAGTGTTCTTTGGGGCATAATTTAAGTTTCAGGAAAATAAGCTTCGTTTTAACGATTTCAAAATAATTAAATCTCATTCCTTCAGCATTATTTTAAAAACATTCCCGGGAAACTCGTAATGTATATTTAATCTCAGTAACTTTTCCAAGTACAAGAATTTAGATCGCTTTAAGATTAAATTCATTACTTAGAAACAATACTTGTGTAGAATATATATATATATTTTTTAATGTTTTATACGAGTTATTATGGAATGAAAAAAGTTTTACAAATTGATTTTTAAGCTTGAGTTTCATATTTTATTTTATTACTGATTTGAGTCATATTGAGGATTTCATAATGAAAAACAATAAGTTTTAAAGCTTTTTTCTTAAAAAAATACTTTGTGAATATTTCATTAAAAATACAAGGAATAATCCGTTTTCAAACCATACTACAACAGTAACTGAGTAATAATTTGTTGAAATATTAATGAAACAGAAAAATGAAAAATCGCGTACCTCGCCTTGTATACCGCCAAATACTATGCGTATCCAGAAAGTAAGTGTACTGAGGCTCTCACGACCGGATGGATTTTATTTTCGACATGTTGGCTACACTTCCGTGTAGCCTGACCTTTCCCCTCCGCAACGAGACCGGTTCGAGGTCAGTACGTTGAGAAGTGTCGACGCGACAACACGTTTCGTGAAAAATGTCAATCGAATCTCCCGCCAAGTGCGAAAAACGCGGCGTCATCCGTTATCTCGTTTGGAAGGGAAAACCTCCGGTTGAGGTTTATAATGAGGTGAAAACTGCATATGGTGATAAAGCTATGAATCGTACGAGTGTGTAAAAGTGGTGTCGCGAGTTTAAAAACGGTCACGTCACACCTCTTCACCCTCCGCCAAAAAGTTCAAAACCACAATTTCAGCCAAGAAAATCATGGCATCCGTGTTTTGGGACTGTCAATGCATAATTTTAATTGAATATATGCCTCAAGGGGAGACCATCAACTCTGCAAGATACTGTGAGACCCTAAAAAATTGCGGAGGGCGATTCAGAACAAGAGGAGAGGCATGCTGACAAAGGGAGTCTGCCTGCTGCACGACAATGCCAGACCACACACGGCCAACGCCACGAAGGAACTGCTCGCCTCGTTTAAATGGGATGTCCTGAACCATCCCGCGCATTCCCCTGACCTAGCACCTTCAGATTACTATCTCTTTACCTCCCTGAAGCTGCACATGGGTGAAAAAAGGTTTTCAACCGACGAGGAGGTAAAGGAGGAGGTGGAGAAGTGGACGGAGGGGTTGGCGGGAAACTACTTCGAGGAAGGCATCAAAAAGTTGATACCCCGCTTCACCACCTGCATTGAGAGGAATGGCGACTATGTCGAAAAATAGCTTACATATGTACTACGGTAACCACGTATTTTTTTTGTTTAAATAAAAAAAATTGTAACCTACAAAAATTCAGTACACTTATTTTCTGGATATGCCTCGTATAATAGACTACTGTAGTTAAAAAATTAAACATAATATATTCTTCTTTTCCCTGGCCCCATCCCAACTCACTGTCTGCGAATACTGTTGGGGTCAGCTCTCCTCGTCCTCAGGTTGTATGCTCTTCTGTCCCGGACTACGTCCCCCAGGCCGTGCCTCTGCATCAGGTTATCTTTTTGCACCACCCACGAATTCTTTGGTCTTCCTCTGATTGTTATTCGAGGAAGATCCACGAAGAATCAATCAATCAATCAATGGCACTCCAGCCCATTGTGCGGCCCTGCGTCCTCCAGCAGTCATCACCATTCCCTCCTATCCTGGGATCCATTCCTCCAGCCCCTGATGCCAATCACGCTTGTATATTTGGTCTTATCGGAGTTGATGCGAAGTCCCATTCTGTTTGCAGCCCTCTCCATTTCAACAAATGTCTCCATCATCGCTTGTGGGGATCTACCAATAATTTCCTGTAGGGCCATTATGTCGGCCTTGTATTGCGTCAATTGGTATGTCAGTATACGAAATGCTGCTGGTCTGTAGAGTGATCTTACATTCCAGGTACATAATCTAAAATCGCTGTCCATGTTCCGTTTCCTAGGTTGGTTATTCGGGGTCAGTCTGGCTTCTTTTGCTTTTGGTTTCATAATCGTGTGGTTTCAGATAGACAGGCGATTAACCCATCGTATCCTAGGTCCCTGGTGGGGCTGCCACCTTAAGGCCTGAGACCCTGCCCTGGTTTTCTGTTAGGGTTTTCCTTCCAGACTACGTCCCCCAGGCCGTGCCTCTGCACCATGTTATCTTTTTGCACCACCCACGAATTCTTTGGTCTTCCTTTGGTTGTTATTCGAGGAAGATCCACGAATAATGCCTGGTACACAATGTGATATGGTGCTCTGCGTCCAACGTGCCCACACCATCTCAATCCATCGCCTCTCCTCCATCTTACTTTTGATGTATGTAACACCTTGGCTTCCACGAATGTGTGAACTTTTTATTTTGTCTCTTAGGGACACACCAGCTGACCAAGTATAATATATTAAAGTCCATATTTCTTTGAAAGCCTTTAAAATATATTTCAAATAAATTTTTAAGTTTAACTCGTATTAAATCTTTAAACAGTTTTTTCCGAGAGTTGATTACGATAAGGGTAATTGGCTATCGCTTTCAAACCGAACTGAATTATTTGCAGTAACTGACATAATGGCATTATACAAATGTCAGCGTCAATTTTAGTGCGTTACACCACCTATTTATGTTTAATTGCTACCCCTGTCTAGATCCTTCCTTAATTTGTATTTGTCACTCCGATGTTCGTACAAAATATTATACTATCCAAGTATCACGGGAAATCTCAGGGCTTGCAGTAATTAAAATTTTCCTTTAACAGAGCTATATTTAAAAAAAAATGAAATTTAACTGTTAAGTTTTACTAGTTTAATTAGCAATGATACTCAGAGATTATCAACATCTTTAAATCCTTGGTTTTTTTGTTTTATTTTTTTTTACTTTTTCACCAATTATATTCAATTATAAATCTCCGTTGAAATCTGCATCTAAGTTGATCGAAAACTGTATATTCTTGTTTATTTTTCAACCAAGTATTTTTAACAGATTCCTTAGAAAAATGTTGTATGGTATTTCTAAGTTATCACAAGCTTAATCTAAGCTTTCAAAGTTATGTCAAGTTTCTAAATGTAAGATGATAGATGTACTTCTAAGTTATTACAAGCTTATTGAAGAAGCTGGATTAATGAGTTTGTAAAACGTTTTAAGTTTATAAGGCATATTTTTAATTCCAATCGTTTTGTATACTGATAATGCATAATATGGTAACAGGAGTCTTGTGTGACCCAAAAATGCCTATAAAACTGAAAGGAAAGGTATACCAGACTATCGTTAGACCCGCAATTATGTATGGCTCAGAATGCTGTACTATGTACAGCTCCTACTCTAGGCATCTTGAATCAGCAGAAATGCTTAGGTGGTCGGCAGGAGTATCACTGAAAGATAAAATTAAGAGTTCACGCATTCGTAGTAGCCTGGGAGTCACGGACATAAATAGTAAGCGGGAAGAGCAACAACTGAGATGGTACGGGTATATAAGACGCAGACCACCAGACCATACTGTAAATCAGGCAATGTCTGTGGATCTTCCTCAACAGCCGTCCAGAGGAAGACCAAAGAACTCCTGGATACTTCAATGCTCCAAAATCCTAAAACGGTCTAGATGAAATCGACACCAGAACCGAAGAATATACAGCCTGAGAACGAGAAGAGCCGACCCCAACAGCCTACCTAGGCAATGAGTTGGGATAATGCCAGAAAGAAGAAGAAGAAATGCACAATAAACCTATAGTTTTAAGTTAACTTTGGCTTCTAGCTGCGACCCTGGTAGTTCTCCCATTCTTCATTTATTTTTGACTCGGTATGTACCTTTCCAATATCCGACATGACTTTTCTGCACGTGTGGAATTGAATATTTATTTTCAACAACCTTTAATAGAATATAGGCTATTAATCTTTCACAAACCCAAAACATTTCATAGTGTTTCACATAAATGAAATGCACAATAGTTATTTAGATTTGCCACTTGAAATTCAAACTATAATTTTGATGCTTTCTTCCTAAATATTAAAAATAATTTTATTTCGATAGTTATTAGATATGTTTATTTATTTATTTATTTATATAGAGTTTTGTAAATCAAATATGTTTCATAAAGAATAACCGTAAAATATATGATCTATAATTTCATCATTCAAACCACACTCGCAACCGGGACCCTCCGCAATCAATACCCATTCTGTAAAGGTGACTAGACGCCATGCAGAAAATATATTCCATTGTTAGTCACATAATTTTTTCTACGTTATTTTATAATGAGCAAACTTTTGATACATCGGATCAAAATATTAAACACGCCCATTTCGACAGGAAAAATCGTCTTTAGCGTCAACATATTCTGTAAATGCGAGTAAATAAAATATGTTTTAAGTGTTATTGCTATTGAATATTTATCGATTATTTATTCTTGTATTCCTGTTTAATACGGATTGCATATTTATTTCCGACAGTTAAAATAAACAATCTTCCTTTGGCTGTCTAACATAATACGAGTAATATAATACATAATATGTAAACTAACATAATACTTAATATGTAAATAACTAATATAGTAAATAAATAAATAAATGAATGAATAAATAAACTAAATAAATAAATAACTAATATAATAAATAAATAAATAAAATAAATAAATGAATAAATAAACTAAATAAATAAATAACTAACATAATAAATAAACATAACATGTAAATAACTAACATAATAAATAAACTAAATAAATAAACTAAATAAATAAATAACTAACATAATAAATAAACATAACATGTAAATAACTAACATAATAAATAAATAAATGAATAAATAAACTAAATAAATAAAATAAATAAATAAATAACTAACATAATAAATAAACATAATATGTAAATAACTAACATAATAAATAAACAAATAAATAAATAAATGAATAATTAAACTAAATAAATAAATAACTAGCATAATAAATAAACATTATATGTAAATAACTAACATAATAAATAAACATAATATGTAAATAACTAACATAATAAATAAATAAATAAATGTATAAATAAACTAAATTAATAAACTTAATAAATAAATAACTAACATAATAAATAAACATAATATGTGAATAACTAACATAATAAATAAATGAATAAATAAACTAAATAACTAACATAATAAATAAACATAATATGTAAATAACTAACATAATAAATAAATAAATTTATAAATGAATAAATAAACTAAATAAATAACTAACATAATAAATAAACATAATACGTAAATAACTAACATAATAAATAACATAAATAACTAACATAATAGATAATATGTAAACAGGCATTATGAAATCGTAGCAATTTTTACTATAATCATGCTGCCATTTTCACGGTGTTGTCAATGAAATAGTTTAATATTCCATAGAGGTATAACTTTGTTAAATAACAAGGTTTCTTCGCAAACAGAAGTCAAAGGTTCAAATCCCAGTAGATCTTCTTTAAAACTAGTTTTGCTTAAAAAAAATGTCTAAATTTGTTGTTTTACGGGCGTTGTACATCATCGTCGTTGCTGGATCTCGAAAGCGAAAATATGCGGTGAAGTCAGTTTTAAGTAAGTGGGTCGTTGCACACCAGCAAACTCACCGGTCACACCACTGTACTGGATCCGTTGGTACACCGAAGTAAAACGATCGAAGTACACTGGCACGGTTTTTTTTTTAAATATATATGACCTAAGTCCTAGGTATCCTTATACCCCTGAATATAAGACGGAAAAAATGCCTCATTCGAGGGAGTACCGCAACGTGGGGTTCGAACTGTCCACCCTCCACACCGAAGTCTAGTGCATTACCACGTGGCCGTGCATCTCGATACGCTGTACATACATAAGGTAAGATCGATTTAATATGAATTCGAGGAGTGTTTTTGGTACTACTAAACTGTGCTTTATAAGTTCGTGTTTTTCATAACTTGATATATTATTTTTGTCTACTCCTTTCTCTGTGCTCTGTAATATCAAGGCTGGCACTTTTTAGATGTCGATTCCTGCATACCCTTTCATCTTTTTCGAGATATTCCGAAGGAACGACTGCCAATTGCTATTATATGCATTGCTACGTAGGGATCATTTGTACTATTCACTTTTTCCACATTACCTCGCCAGTGTCACCAACAGCTTCTTGCCCATCTCACAATATCTTCCTCGTCACACATTTCTCGGATGTCTAAGTTTATTTCCTACAGTGGGTCTGAGGATTTTAACTGAATTAGTTATGAGTATACTTTTTTTTGGTGTATCTGCAGTAGATTATATTCCTTAAGTAATGATTCCAGACAACATCTTTTGTTGTGTCTGCTGTAGATAATACTCCATAAGTAATGATCCCAGACAACATATTTTGTTTTATCTGCTGTAGATTCTATTCCATAAGTAATTGTTCCAGACAACATATTTTGTTTTATGTGCTGTAGATTCTATTCCATAAGTAATGATTCCAGACAACATATTTTGTTGTGTCTGCTGTAGATAATATTCCATAAGTAATGATTCCAGACAACATATTTTGTTGTATCTGCTGTAGATTCTATTCCATAAGTAATGATTCCAGACAACATATTTTGTTGTATCTACTGTAGATTCTATTCCATAAGTAATTGTTCCAGACAACATATTTTGTTGTATCGGATGTAGATTATATTCCATAAATAATGATTCCAGACAACATATTTTGTTTTATCTGCTGTAGATTCTATTCCATAAGTAATGATTCCAGACAACATATTTTGTTGTGTCTGCTGTAGATAATATTCCATAAGTAATGATTCCAGACAACATATTTTGTTGTATCTGCTGTAGATTCTATTCCATAAGTAATGATTCCAGACAACATATTTTGTTGTATCTACTGTAGATTCTATTCCATATGTAATTGTTCCAGACAACATATTTTGTTGTATCGGATGTAGATTATATTCCATAAATAATGATTCCAGACAACATATTTTGTTTTATCTGCTGTAGATTCTATTCCATAAGTAATGATTCCAGACAACATATTTGGTTGTGTCTGCTGTAGATAATATTCCATAAGTAATTATTCCAGACAACATATTTTGTGGTATCTGCTGTAGATTCTATTCCATAAGTAATGATTCCAGACAACATATTTTATTGTATCTGCTGTAGATTATATTCCATAAGTAATGATTCCAGACAACATATTTTGTTGTATCTGCTGTAGATTCTATTCCATAAGTAATTATTCCAGACAACATATTTTGTTATATCTGCTGTAGATGATATTCCATAAGTAATGATTCCAGATAACATATTTTGTTGTATCTGCTGTAGATTCTATTCCATAAGTAATGATCCCAGACAACATATTTTGTTTTATCTGCTGTAGATTCTCTTCCATAAGTAATTGTTCCAGACAACATATTTTGTTTTATGTGCTGTAGATTCTATTCCATAAGTAATGATTCCAGACAACATATTTTTTTTGTGTCTGCTGTAGATAATATTCCATAAGTAATTATTCCAGACAACATATTTTGTTGTATCTGCTGTAGATAATATTCCATAAGTAATGATTCCAGACAACATATTTGGTTGTGTCTGCTGTAGATAATATTCCGTAAGTAATTATTCCTGACAACATATTTTGTTATATCTGCTGTAGATGATATTCCATAAGTAATGATTCCAGACAACATATTGTGTTTTATCTGCTGTAGATTCTATTCCATAAGTAATGATTCCAGACAACATATTTTTTTGTGTCTGCTGTAGATAATATTCCATAAGTAATTATTCCAGACAACATATTTTGTGGTATCTGCTGTAGATTCTATTCCATAAGTAATGATTCCAGACAACATATTTTGTTGTATCTGCTGTAGATTATATTCCATAAGTAATGATTCCAGACAACATATTTTGTTGTATCTGCTGTAGATTCTATTCCATAAGTAATTATTCCAGACAACATATTTTGTTATATCTGCTGTAGATGCTATTCCATAAGTAATGATTCCAGATAACATATTTTGTTGTATCTGCTGTAGATTCTATTCCATAAGTAATGATCCCAGACAACATATTTTGTTTTATCTGCTGTAGATTCTCTTCCATAAGTAATTGTTCCAGACAACATATTTTGTTTTATGTGCTGTAGATTCTATTCCATAAGTAATGATTCCAGACAACATATTTTGTTGTGTCTGCTGTAGATAATATTCCATAAGTATTATAATTATTCCAGACAACATATTTTGTTGTATCTGCTGTAGATTATATTCCATAAGTAATGATTCCAGACAACATATTTGGTTGTGTCTGCTGTAGATAATATTCCGTAAGTAATTATTCCAGACAACATATTTTGTTATATCTGCTGTAGATGATATTCCATAAGTAATGATTCCAGACAACATATTGTGTTTTATCTGCTGTAGATTCTATTCCATAAGTAATGATTCCAGACAACATATTTTTTTGTGTCTGCTGTAGATAATATTCCATAAGTAATTATTCCAGACAACATATTTTATTGTATGTGCTGTAGATTCTATTCCATAAGTAATGATTCCAGATTCTATTCCATAAGTAATGATTCCAGACAACATATTTATATAAGTATATTTGTATTCCGTCACGCTTTTAATGGATTTTCCATTAACTATAACTTAGCAACACACAGGATTTTTTCGAGAATGTTAGATATTTATTCTGTTTCAACAGATATGCCCATATTATATTTTTGTTATGAATTGTGGAACCTATATATTATCTTTTAAAAGTAGTCTTCAGTTTTGACAGCATTGGTTGCATCATCGACATATCAAATGATACTTATTTGGATGTTCCCAGTTCTGTTGCTAATCCAATGATAATGCTTTTATATTAGTTTTTAAATATAAATAAAAAAATGAGTGAAAAAAATGGTGTTTAAGTAAAATAAATGCACTAGAAATAAGAGTTTTGCTTTGAGTGAGCATAAAAATAAAGTGTATCAGAATAAGAAATAACGATATTAGGAAAGAAAACATAATGAAATAAGGTGCAGTAGTACCAAGTTAGATGAAGAAAGGATAGTTAAAGGAATGGTGTTTTGTATAATACTATTTTATGCAAAAAGTTTGAAAAAAATCGTAGAGCGACAAAATTGATCAAATTCTGAAAAAAGAAAAGTGTGAATATCCTTTATATTGGAAGAGTTTACGAGATGACGTGTATGGACGTAGCAGAAGCGAAAAATGTTTGACTAATAGGAACATGGTGTAAAGATAACGATGATGATGATAATATAAAAGTTAAAATAAATTAAATGAAACCAGCAGAGAATTTACAACATAGAATCTGGGCCCGACATGGCGCACAGCGTGTGGAACTGGTGCGGCAGTCTTCCTCTAATATGATTGTTTAATAAATAAATATTCACAACGCACACGGATGAAGGTATTAAGATATTAATGCGAATACATATTTAAAGCGCCTTCCGGAGTCAGTCAGTGGAGTGAACTCTAAAACAAGCATGAATAATTTAAGAACAACTTGTGTTTTAGAAATAACCTGCGAATAAGGCAGGTGATTTAGTACAAGACAACAATGCAATTCTCTTTTTCGTTTGTTATTCATACCAATTTGGCGAAAAACGGAATTATTGTTAGGTGCGTCCCTTACAATATTAGCTGATTAAATATTTATCAAAAATGTTATTGGCGACTCTATTTACAAAAGGTTGTAGGGGCAGATAAAAAGTTATCATTTATTCAGCTTTGTATTATTCTTAGAAAGCTTTTAAAATATACAGAACTAATACCGTATGAAGCTACAAAAAAAACAACATTATATTTGTATTTTAAGTAGTTCTTACAGACGATGAAATCACTGATATATATATAATTTATTGAACTTATAGTAAACTTAAAATGTTTAGTATTTTATTACGTTGTTATTTCACTTCTATATAAATTCCCGCTACATGTGTTTCTACTTCATATTTCGATGTTAACTTCAGGCGGAATTATAAAGTGAACGGACTTACACGAAGTTAAAACCGAAACCTTTGATAAATTATTGCAAACTTACTTAAGAAAATACATACTAGGGTACCTTTTGATGTAAATAAAGAATCGAGTAGAATTCCGCTATGTTTGTCCTCGTAACATAAAATGAATTATAGTATTAAAGCAGTAGTTCTTAATGAGGGGTGCACAACCCCCTGATGGTGCTGGAATTTTCTCCTAGGGGTGCAATCCTCGATACATAAACTTAAACACATATTCTAGTTACTATAAACCTTTTATCTTCGACTCACAACTAGGCATGTTATATTTGTGCTTTTATAACAATGTACCAGTACAGTGTTATAATTGAGAAACACGGAATAATAAATGAATAATTCATTTTTGTGGCAAACGACAAAAATATAATGTACTTGGTAACTTACGACTCGTTTGTTGAGACTGGTGTTATGAAGGAAAATTGAGGAAAAAAAATCACAACTTTTCCTTGTCGTTTTTTTGTATGTAACATTCACGTTACATTGCCAAAATATCAATTTTTATAAAACACAAAAAGGGCTATAAAATGATTCTATAATTTTAAACATAAACAAAATTTACATAGCTGAATTATTAACAAATAAAATGGTTTAAATAAAATTTTCTCTTCTATTTAGATTATTTACCCCAATTTTCAAAACGCACTCACGCTGTCCAGACATGTTGACCCGATGTCGTTTGAAAGCTTGTATTGTTGTCAATATTTATCACCAGATGATACCACTGCACACAATAGTGCATGTATAGTATTTGAATGTGTTGCCATATTTTAAATTACGTTACAGTTTCTGGATTTTTTTTAACTCCCTAAATTAGTGTAACACCTGTGTTACAATGCCATGATAAGGATTAAGTTTACATTCATCTCTACTATAATCACCTCATTCCGTATTATGTCATACATTGTCACTCCGTGTCTTCTTCTCAATGCACGAATTTCAACAGTATTTATTTCACTAGTCATTTTACACGCACATGTTTGACTTATCTTATCTTATTTAACACTTTTATTGCAATACAATCTTGCCAGGCGGCAATCTCTTCCAACCAACCAGACAAAGTAAATGAAGCAAGTTATATGGTCGCATAAGTCATTCAAATGACTATCCATCTCCACGAAATCCATAGACACATACGTGAGCATATGGCCACGAACCCCACGAAAACGGACAATCGCCCGAACATTATTTTTCATATAATAGGGAGATATCATCAATCAAAAGGAAAGGAAGGGATGGTGGAGAGGAAAGGAAAAGAAAAATCAAGAATGAAACACGTTATTTTACTGACTAGAAATGAAGAGCTTTTCAGTCGCTTCTTAAAGCATGCCAAGGACGGAGCGAGTCTTATATTGGTTTGTAACTGATTCCAGAGTCTCACTGCATGGACAGTAAAGGACGACGTAAAGAAAGAGGAGCGGTGAACTGGAAAGGCCAATAAACAATCTCTGTTTGAGCGTAGCGCTAATCCATGATTGGAAAGAAGCTGAAAATTTTCGGCGAGATAAGAGGAGGTGGCGGGACAGTTAAGAATATTATACAATAGAGACAGTATGTGAATTTGGCGTCTATTTCTAACATTCAACCAGTTCAATGCCTTCTGGTATGAAGTTATATGGTCGTACTTTCGTAGGTTGAAAATGAATCTTAGACACACATTTTGAAAACGCTGTAATTTGTCCAGCTGTTCCTCTGTAACATCCAAGTAACATACGTCCCATTCATCAAAATTTAAGTACTCTTACATTTTAAAAACATTTACTTTTTTAATGTTCCGTTGAGTTATTTTTTTACGGCAGCTCTCTCAAAAATACCTGATTAGTACTTTGTATTATTGAAGAATCTTTATTGTTCTGCTTAAACTAAATAATAATAAAATATATAAAAAATAAATATTTATCATGAAAAATTGTGCGCTATATGAATACGCCAATTATTATCATTATGATATAATTCTATCAAGATACGCCGTAAAAAAAATACGCCATTTTTTTTTATTAAATTGACTAAAGAGGCCAAATGAAATTGAATTTTTACGCCTAACGTGGAAAATTGACGCAAGGGGGTGGTGCCAATGTTCAGCCCGCGGTAAAAATAACATGGCTGAGTCTGACACTGGTTTGCTACATTTACGGACACCTGCGGCTACCTACCACACAACTGTGCATTTCACAAACTGCAAGAAGCGACGTTATTAGATTTTTTTTTCCTGTTTTAATTTCTCGTTTTTGTGACTTGGTAAACCAACTAATTTCTTATTAGAATGGTACGTTTTCACTCGTGTTAAGGACATATTTAAGCATCTGGGATATATATGGAAATCGCGGTTCTTCATTAACCCTGAGAGATCGGCGCACTGCTATAGCAGTGGAAGAAATTTGTTCTACCCTTGTATTCTAAATGAATGATATTCATTTAAAATACAAGGGTACATATTCTAAAATATATTTATGCTGTAAAAATATTTTGTTTTTGTTTTTTTGTTTAAAATAAATATTTATCACGAACGTCCGAATCGTAAATATATCTCAGCACTAGATAGACAATTATATTTTTTTCTCGTAGCGCTCTCAGGGTTAACCTTTCCCTTCCGGTGCTAAAAAAAATCGCGCGTTCCGGTGCTGCGTATTCAACACACATCAATACATTTGTAAAAATGAGCGATTTAAAATCGAAAAAATAAGAATATTCATAGCCAATAGCTTAAATTAATTCAATTTGAAGTCAAAAGGGATAATAATTGAAATTTTATTGCTGAAAAACATCGGCCGACGTTCACCAAACGGGCGCAGAGACCACCTCAAATGGATGCCCGACAGCTACTGAGACCTGAGACGGAACTCGGTCTCGGACTGTTAAACCTCGAAAGAAGAAACACAATTGCGAACTGAGATTCTATTTCTTGCGTTCCCATATATCGAAGTAGAGTGAGACGTGAATAGCGTCGCTTCCTCACCCATAGCGATTTTTAGAATGTATATACCTACGTCACACACTGGCACACGTTTGATTGTATTGGGGAATTTATTCCCGATTTTCACAAAAGATCTCTGATGTGGCCGATAAGTGTTAATTATTATTAATATAATTTTTTTCATTCAATGCGTAAATGTATTACGGAGGAATACCTAAAATCTGAACCCAGTATTTATTATATTTATATAGATATTAAAGTTTTTAGAAGTAATGTGTACTAGTTACACATCACAGGGAAGGAAGGGTTAAAAAAGAATTTATAAATTGTTTGATCAATTTTACTAATATGGATTTAATATATATTTTTTAAAAACTGCCTAAAATGGCCTGGAGGACGTAATCCGGGACAGAAGAGCATACAACCTGAGTACGAGGAGAGCTGACCCCAACAGTCTTCGCAGACAATGAGTTGGGATGGAGCCAGGGAGAAGATATATTTTTTAAAAACGATCTAGCAAAAATGTCAGTAAAATCGTTTTAATTATTAAATAAAAATGAAAACTTATGGTGTTTACCAAAAAATGACAAAGCTACGCACTGAAAACGCTCAAATTGAATCAATACAGATACATGGTACAGTATTTGTTAAAAAAGATAATTCAATCACAAGTATTCACGAAATATATACAAAAAAATTTAATCTGAAATTAAATTTTATTTCAAATATTCGATGCATTAATATCACAAATTCAATAATAATCGTCGAAACATTCGACATTTATACATTTTTTCATGTACTTTTTTTGCCCAACATAGTAGCTTGAACCACGTGAAGCGACATTGACGCGTATAATAAAAGAGTGAAACCGCAATTTGATTATCGTGTCCGCTTTTATTCGCGGAATTTTATTTTCACAGTGAAATTTTTACCCGTGATTCTGCCACAGTTGTACTATTTTTACCGCGAGAATTTTATAATCGTTTTAAATTTTGTGTGATTTTGACTCAAAAATCGGTTGCTGTTTGCGGTTGAATGAAACGTATGTTAACAGCGTATTTTTGAAATTTCAAAAGTTTGTATTATATGAATTTAATACGCTTTTGTTCTATATAATACAACCTGGTGGGCTTATTTACATGTAGAAATATCTTCCAACAAAACAGAAAGATGCTTTAAAGCAGTGTTTCCCAACGTTTTTTGTGCTGTGCCCCACTAAAGTCTTTCTAAAATTCTTATGCCCCCCCTACGTAACGGTGACGCGACAAAACTATCAAAATACGACTAAGCGGACGCGACAAAAGTATCATGCCCGTGAACCACAATATTAAAATGTGGTTAACTTAAACTCTGAACTAGTCAATTTTCGAATTGCCCCCCTGTGGGACGTGGGCCCCACGTTGAGAAACACGGCTTTAGAGGCTAAAAGTGAAAACCTGACGGACATTTTCTGAAGAAAAAAAAACCTACGAAACCGTCACTCCCGGATTGGTTGACAAGTGACTTACCAAATATTCTACGAAGTTCATTTGAACTTTGATTAAATTTGATCGATCGATTCCATTGAATAAATGTATCTTTAATATGATTATTGTATAGGTTTAAAAATGTTCGCTGCTTCATTATACCAACTTTCTTCTATGGAATGGAGGCTTCGACACTGAACCAAAAAGTATCACTGAGGGTGAAAGCTTTTGAATGGGGACATACAGTAGACTTTCGATTATCCGGGGTGGTAGAGAAAAATATAAACATGTACAAAAAAACATATAATCTATGCTTAAAAAATAAATAAAACAAAACTTTAAATTATCATACGTATTTATTTTATTTTATTTATTTAACACTGGTCAGTTTAGTCAAGTGTCGGTCAATGACATAGGTTACCTGAAATGTTACTTGACTGCTCGAGGAGTTTGTAGCTTATCTTTGAAAAACTAACAATGATGTCGATTGTAGTTACATTTCAATTATGAACAACATATACTATCTCAAGTCAATCAATAGGGTATCATTCGGGGTCGAATATGATTGTCAACCATCCTGTTTATGGAAGGTGCCTGTATTGGTTTGTTGTGTATAAATTGTTACACTTCAGCAAGAACACATTCTTTAGAGATTAAACCCAAAGTTATTATTATTATTTAACACTTTTATTGCAAATACAATCTGGCGGGCTTATTGTCAGGCGTCAGTCTCCTCCAACCAATCAGACAAAAGTAAATGAAGCAAGTTACGTGGTCACATAAATCATTCAAATGACTATCCATTCCCACGAAATCCATAAACATATACGTGAGAACATGCCCACGAACCCCACAAAGACGGACAGTCACCCGAACATTATTTTTCATATAAAGTGTGATATCATCAATCAAAAGGAAAGGAAGGAATGGTGAAGAGGAAAGGAAAAGAAAAAATCAGGAATGAAACCTACCCTTTTGATTAAATATGAAAGCAAACAAGTTTACTATTCTCTTTATTAATTTTTCGGAAAATAGTAATTCATAGATTTCTCAACATCTTCAAATATTTGAGGAAACTTTCAACGTTCGTTAAAGTGGCACTGTGCTGTTTAATTTTCTCTTATATGAAAGTAACTTCTTCCTGATCTGTGTCATTAGTAATTGCATGTTCATTACTAGTAATACGTTGCACAATCTCTTATTCATATCCAGACAAGTTATCTTATGCATTTATTCAATCACACACAGTTTTGTTCTTTTACAAACCTGGTTAATCTGTAACTCATTTAAAGCGACCCTAGAAAATCCAGACAAGTTACCTTATGCATTTATTCAATCACACACAGTTTTGTTCTTTTACAAACCTGGTTAATCTGTAACTCGTTTAAAGCGACCTTGGAAAATCCAGACAAGTTAGCTTATGTATTTATTCAACCACACACAGTTTTGTTCTTTTACAAACCTGGTTAATCTGTAACTCATATAAAGCAACCCTGGAAAATCCAGACAAGTTATCTTATACATTTATTCAATCACACACAGTTTTATTCTTTTACAAACCTGGTTAATCTGTGACTCGTTTAAAGCGACCCTGGAAAATCGAAAGTCTACTGTGTATGAAAATCAATAAGATTCCGTGGACGTGTTGTTTTTTTAAGTGTAGAGCACTAATGCATATATTAACTATTGGATCTGTGGATCACATAATGAGGGACACAAATTATAACATAACACAACTGACCATTGAAGGTAACTACTCTAAATGGGTTAAGTTAAAATAATACTAAGGCGTGTGGAACGAATGCATGAACAAAGACTAACAAAATAAATAGACGGTTCAAACAAATGTGAGAGGAAGTTGTGGTAGAAGAAAACGAATAAACTAATGGTTGAATAAAGCGAATGATATTTTAAAAGTAGGAAAAGTAAGAGAAATCGTAAGCGCTGTATGAGCAGGTGTATGGATGTAGAAGAGACGAAAATCTGTCATGATATGAAAATCTGGCGCTTTATCCTCTCTGCATACCGCAACAGGGAATTGACGTGATGGTATGTATGTTTAACACAAAAACAATCGTTCAAATCGATAAAAACCTATTAAGACCTACTAAATTTAGTAGATTTTCTATTCGGTGATAATTTTCGCGTGCGCTAAACTTATGCGATTGTTGTTGCCTTTCTTCGTGAAGATTATTGCCAACATCTGATATGATGTACTATGAGTTCCGTGCCTACTCCAAATATTATAGACCCCGATCAATCTTCAATGTGTCCATATTGTCAATACGAATATGTTCAGGGGTGTCATTCGAATGAATATGAAGCAGGTTTTGATCGTTTGTCAATACGAATATGTTCAGGGGTGTCATTCGAATGAATATGAAGCAGGTTTTGATCGTTTGCTCCATATTGATTTTCAGCGACTTCATCTATCATTGACACTTCCCTCCAAATTTCAGCGTCATAGCTTGATATTTATAAAAGTTACGCTGTACTGAGTACATCTACTCGTACCTTTGTGCGTGTTTTCGATTTTTTAGAAGTTTGAAAATGGCATCAACTGTGCATCAACGAGTTTGCATTAAATTTTGTATGAAAAACGGATTTAACGGTCCGCAGACCTTGGAAATGTTGGAAAAGTGTTTTTTGGTGGCACGAACGCTTCAGAAGTGGTCGTGAGTTGGTCGAGAATGACGAACGCAGTAGCAGTCGAAAACCGATGAAAACATCGATAAAATCAAAGAAATGTTGGCCGAAAACCGCAAATTGACCATCAGAGAGCTGTCAGAGAACTTGAACATCGCTTATGGATCCGCTCAAGACATTTTGGTTAATGATTTGGGCCACAGACGTGTCGCTGCAAAACTGGTGCCAAAAGACCTCAATTTCATGCAAAAAAAGGACTGCGTTAAAATCGCGAAAGACGTGATTTCCATGAGTTTTTTTACCAAAAACAACACGACTACTATCCAGCAGCTTTCGAAATCACCTGATCTGGCTCCCTGCGACTTTTTCCTGTTCAACCGACTTAAAAAACCGCTTCGGGGAACGCGTTACAGTATCCGATATGATGTCATGAAAAAATCGAAGACGGCTCTGATGGACATACCGAAAATTGAGTACCAGCGGTGTTTCGAGGATTGGATCAAGCGCTGGCGTAAGTGCGTTGCAATCGATGGGGAGTACTTTGAAGGGGACCCTATCGATTTTGATGAATAAACTTGTATTTTCGATTTTCTGAATAAAATCCTTAAACTTTTTGATCAAGGTAGTATATAAACAAATTTTACATTTATGAATATATATTTTAATAAATGTAGAATTTGTTTTACTTCCGTGAATATTTCACGGGTTGCAACTAGTAAACAATATTCACGAAATAAATCAAGTAATTAAAATGTTTTCTCGTTTCTTTTTTATTTGGAACTAAGGTTAACGTAGTAACATACGACGTGGTATAAATGTCAATAAATATACTTACTCTTTATTTCTTAAAATTTCACACCCCTTAAATATATTTTGCTTTCCTAAGCAAGATTGTATGAAAAAGAATCAAAATTTGTTTTTACGTTACATAATAATTGATTGGTTTTTATTGGTAAGTACGAGCCTATCTACGAGTATGTTTGATATAAAAAAATGCTTTCAATCAATCTTTTATCTGAAATACGAAGTTAACGATTTTTTTCTCGAATTCTCAGCATTTGTTCATACAATATTTTACAATAATACTCAGTATTCACCCACTTGACTTGGCTTCTACCCATTTTAATAAATAGACGCATATATCTTAAATTCTACTAAAAGAGAATTTAAAAAAATCCGAATAATTAATCAGTGATTAAAATGATTTTTTATACAAATTATACCAATATAATATAAAATATCAAATATAAACAACTTTAAAAAAATATCAAATATAAACAATATCAAATATAAACAATATCAAATATAAAAATATCAAATATAAACAATATCAAATATAAAAATATCAAATATAAACAATATCAAATAAAATATCAAATATAAACAACTTTAAAAAAAAAATAGTTGCACTGATTCTGTGCCTCATAAATAAACCAGATTTATTAAAATATATCCAATGTATTTATTGGACCTTCTGAAATAGAGCGGTATCTTTCCAAACTACCCTTGGAAGAGCTTTCTATTGTAATACTTTTATACATATTATTTAATTAAGCAATTTATATTAAAATTGATAGAATGTAAGGTAATGGGATAGAATGTAAGCAGGTGTAACAGGAAACAAGTATTTAATCATTGTTTTCGCACATTCTTGGGGTGGGTTTTTCAGTAAGTATATGTAATAAAGCTACATGAACTTTCTTTAAAACAATTTTTTTGATATATCAAGAATTGTTCATCAAAAAATTAAACGAACGAGTTTGAAACACCTTACAGTGGAAATTTTACAAAATAGGAGAACTGTTAGTTTTATTGCATTGCAGGTCACCCGGGCGGTCACTGTTGACACATTCCGTCCCCCATGAGGGCGGGGCGCTGTGACCCGGTCGGCGATTAGCCAATTACCGATTGCCTGCATAAAACAACGGGATGCATCATCGAGTGAACTATAAATCAAACAAGCCTTGGGCAACCCTATTTACTACCCATGTTTAATTGTTTTCGAACATGTATACTAACACAATATAGCTACCGCAAACAAAAAATTAAAAATCTAATTTTGATGTAAGAAAGCTCCTTTCATTCTGACGCAGTGTACATTTTAAATCTACCTTTTTTTTTATTAAACAAAGTAATTTATTGTACAAATATTTGTCAAGGCTATACCTATATACACATTTATTACTTAACTAATCTTATTTATACAAGTATATTATAATTTATGAGCTTACTTAATCTTATTTTCCTACATGTCATTTTATTTTAAATTTTTATTATCTTAATAAATGATTTCTTAGAAATAATTAACACCTACATACTGCTTATAACTAGATAACAATTCTTACAACTTATTATGTAGCAAGAACAAGTTCACTCGTTCAGGCTACTTGTATTCCATCACATTCTCTCAGACCTTGGTCTGAAGTGGTCTTTTACATTCTTACTGACTAGTCTTACATTCTTAGTTGCAGTGTACCACATTACAATTGCACATTTTAATACAAAATTTAACAAGTATTTTTTTTATTAAAACAAGACATGCATAATTTAATCATAAATTTTTACGTTAATCATTATTAATAAATCTTCAATTCATTGTGCTTATTTAACCGAGCGTTTGTTTTTACCGAAACGATCAATATAAGTGAAATTTTACTTTTTAATGCTATTTTTATGTTATAATTGAAAATGCGTTAAAAATAGTTTAAAAATAGTCAAAAATAGTTTAAAAACATCCATTTTTGTAAAATACACTTTTTCTTAGTTATTGAATTATGTTCAAATTTAACTTTATTATTGTTTTTTTTTTTTTAATAAATATCTTGATAAATATTACCATCAAATTTTGAACTAGTGATATATACATTTACTAAAATAATAATAATAATAAATTAAACTTTTAGGCCACAGTAAGAACAATTTGATGGAATACAAGTAGCCTGAACGAGTGGACTTGTTTTGCTAAATAATTAGTTGTAAGAATTGTTATCTAGTTAAAAGTAGTATGTAGGTGTTAATTACTTCTAAGAAATCATATATTAAGATTAAGTAAGTTTATAAATTATAACATCTAATTAAGATTAGTTAAGATATAAATGTGTATATAGGTATAGCCTTGACAAATGTTTGTAATAATTTACTTTGTTTATTAAAAAAAAGTAAGAACTATTTAATATTTTTTTTCTAGTTATTTAATTAACCCTTTTACACAAACATATATATTTTCTTCCTTATTGACGCCTTTTTTATTTCTCTCTACATTTACTTATCGTTTGACCAAAATAAGGGATGTATAAAATATTTTTTCTGCACTTACTCTTTTTTCACCTCAGCACACAAACAACATAATTGACTACGGTTTATGAAAAGTTATTGTTTTCCTGAAAAAAATTACGACACGAAAAATAGAAAAGAACACATTAATTTTTTTTATTTTATACATCGAAAATTAATTAAAAAAATGAAAAATATTTTCTGCTGTAAAATTGATATTTTCAACTTATTATTATTTTAAATATCCAATTAAGGACGTGAACATTCGGGGCTGAATTTATCTGTATACTTGCATGACAAGTTATTGCATGAATGCACATTAAAAAAAAAACAAGTAGTTTAAAGTGGATACTCAATTTTATAGATCTGGTCTTTTGTTGTCTTTAATTTTTCGTATTCCCATTAAACTTGGATTTTGCCTGTATCTTACTGAGGGCATAATAACATATGTCTTAGTATCCCATTAACATAGTTTCCTATCGCTACACGCCGTTCGCCTTCATCAGAAAAAATACTACCCAATTAGTAGAATTCCTCAACTTTTTCCAATCTTTCATTTCAGGCTAATCAAACTATAGTTTGAATTTTTGTGCAGTTTGTGCAATCAAAATTGTTAATATGTCTATACAAAAATATTAACAAATTATTTATAAAATTAAATATTATTAAAAAAAAAAGTGGCGGATGGTAAAGCCACGCATTTCAAAGTATGGGCGGCAATGGTAGGCGTTCCTCTGGGCGGATTTCGCTTGCGCAGATTTTCAAATGCCATAATTTGTTTAATTTTTACATACGTCCACAATACTAGTGTATATATGCTATACAAAAAGAACGTTTTGGGGGGGAAAGTAAAGCGTGCCAAATGTCTTTTTAAACATGACCCATTTAAGAACTGATTCACTTTTAAAATACACGTACATATGTTAGGAAGGTTTATTCATATTTCGCAAACAATTGTTTGCAAACAATTGTTTGCAAAATTTACACATTCATCGTCATCATGACGACCTCCATAATCTAGTTTATTAGACTTTCGTGGTCTAGATATAAGATATCATCTGCTAACAATACTCCAGTGGTTCTGAACCCGAAGGCACGATTAATGATGCCGAAGAGAATGTTGTCTTCCGGCCAAACTTTTCAATACATCCGAATAACCAATTCGCAGTAATAGATTTAGTCTAACCTTCCCCTCTTCTTCTCGTTTAAATTGAATTATATTACGCTTTTGTTTTATACAATATAAACTGGTGGGCTTATTGGCAACCTCTTCTAACCAACCAGAAAGATTTCATCATGCCTTCAACAAAAAAAATCTAAAACACCCGGGCTGCAAGTCCGGTGTCTTATCAACTATGTAGGACACGAAGGTCGTCTATCCTATCATAAGCACATAACTTCCAGTTGCTCTGAGCTACTTTTTTTTTATGTCATCTGACCATATTTTTAGTAGTTTTACCACAGTTTTT
Source organism: Odontocerum albicorne (assembly GCA_949825065.1). Taxonomy (NCBI): domain Eukaryota; kingdom Metazoa; phylum Arthropoda; class Insecta; order Trichoptera; family Odontoceridae; genus Odontocerum; species Odontocerum albicorne. The sequence goes on from OX463843.1 coordinate 49,235,109, forward strand.
TCCCTGTCTTTGGTCGCCACTTCAGTCAGCACTTTCCACGTCGTTGGGTCCACGTATCATCGGTAATGTATCCTTCCAGTTCCATTTCTGAGTAGTAATTTAGCCTTTAAGTACTACTTAATGATAGCGGCTAAAATTTAGAATTCTTTTAATAAAAAAGCTGGATTTTTCCAACTGGAGTGCATATGTGCAGCAATATACACGCATAGCGGCGCTGGCATCGGTGTCTTTTGCTGTAGAGTATTGTACAACCGCTTGGATGAACAGTGCAAACGTTCCCTAAGTGCGTGCCTAGCTGAACAATGTAATGCGCATAATCTTAGGCACAGTGACCTGAACTGAGTCCTGCTGTTTATGGTCGTCGGGAAATATTGTACCATTTAAGTAGCATAAGTGTGGAGTCCGTAAGTAATTCGTTACTTTCAAGTGGTGGATAAAATTCAAAAGAAATTTTTGAGTCATCTCTACTTACGCGAGTGTGGTTTCTAAACGTGGCTCTATTCTGCAAGATTTCTTCTTAGTATGTTGGGATACTACCTTCTTAGCGTGAGGAAGGATGTGAGGTTATCTTTCTTCTTTATCAGTTTCAATCCTGGGGATTGGTTAGCAGCAAAGCCCTGCATCTCCTCCTCTACTCCGCTTGGTTCTTAGATATCCTCTTGAGCTCTGTATAGAAGGTGCAGTCCATATCGTGGCATATTTGCTCCAGATACTCCCAGCGAGGATGCCCTCTGCCAATCGATCCCTCAATCATTCCCTCCAGTATATTGTGCAGGAGATTTTCATGTCGCAGCATATGACCCATCCATTTTGCACGTTCTCTTTATACACGTATATCTTTAAGTTGCTGACGAGAGCTACGAGTACAACTAATTCAGCTATTTTGCAAAATATGTGGTTTTATATTTATATTCACAAATATTGACCTATTTAGACTGGTAATGAGTTGAACTAATCTACTAAGTGTTCTTGCTTTGTATCACAGGCTGTTCTTTTTTTAATAGAGCCTTCAATATTGATATGTTCAACATTTCCGAAAATGTTTAAATAAACTGAACATTCTTGGTAATGAGAGTTAGTTGTTTCGGCTTGAAAAATATTTCTTGTTTACTAATTTTCATTTCTTGTTTCTGTTTATAATTATCTTTAAGCTTTGTATAAACATAAACAGGATGGTTGACAATCATTTTCGATCCCGAATGATACCCTATTGATTGGCTTGAAATATAATAGTATATATTGTTCATAATTGAAATGTAGCTACAATCGACATCATTGTTAGTTTTTCAAAGATAAGCTACAAACTCCTCGAGCAGTCAAGTAACATTTCAGGTAACCTTTGTGGTTGACCGACACTTTACTAAACTGACCTGTATTTAGGCTAAACAATATATATCAGGTCTGTTAATATGAAACCGGAATTCGATCATAGATGGCTCTAGTTCTTAATGTAGTGACTATCAAACCGCGTCATTGGCGCCATTTTCTTGTGTTTACATTTGTCAAATACGTTTAACTCACAACAATACAAGTTTAATACAACTACATACTATACATTTCCATAGCGTTGAACATGTCTGTTTTTGTGCCTGAAAACTGCGATTTGTGGACAGCATTGATTTTCTGTTACCATTTGAAGAAAACTGCTGCAGAATCGCATCGAATGCTTGTCGAAGCTTACGGTGAGCATGCTCTTGGTAAATCACAGTGCTTTGCGTGGTTTAAAAAATTCAAAAGGTACAATTTTGACGTGAGAAGCGAAGAACGTGGAAGACCACCGAGAAAGTTTGAAGACGCCGAATTGCAAGCATTATCGGTTGAGGATGACTCTCAAACGCGACAACAACTTGCGAATGAATTAAATGTGACACGAGAAGCCGTCTCCATACGTTTGAAAGCCATGGGAAAGATCCAGAAGGTGAGAAAATGGGTTCCACATGAACTACTTATTTGCATCGATGGGGCACGCACTTGCTGAGCAGCGCTTCACTTCTTACGAAAATGGCTCGATGATTGGTTTGCCTCAAAAGAGCAACAGTTTTTTTGGCGTGGCATCCACAAATGGCCAGAGAGATGGGAAAAATGTGTAGCTAGTGATGGGCAAAACTTTGAATAAAATATTTTTTACCATTTTCATACAATAAATGTGTATTTTCTTTAAAAAAAATCCGGTTTTATATTTACAGACCTATGTACAATGCAATGGGGAATACTTCTAATCCTACCAAAAGCCATAATGTTGAGTATTCGAATGCTTTTTCTCCCCGGTTTCAATCTCAGTTTATGTGAATAAACTAAATTCGATCCACTTCCTAAAAGATAAGGCAGACACGAATACAATTAACGCCAACTCAATAAATATTTCAATATCCGGTCAAATCAATGTTACATGATAAATTATGAAATATATCAGTGAATGAATTCTTTTGCGTGTTTATATTCCACATTAGTTAGCCTTACACACTATGTAATTAATTAAATATTTCAATGCATAAAGCTGGTTTGCATCAATTCACATGAACCGGTTAATAAATATTCAACTGTAAAGAGAGAAACACTTAGCTTTTTCGTTATGTACTTTTTTATAATAATTATATTGTTCTTTCTCATTGTAAGCTCTATGCTGAAGGTCGTGATCTTCTGCTTTGTCTCGAACTCGATACATCACTCTCTCATCATTCCTCCAGATCATGGACCACGTTGAAAGCAGCCATTGAAGAGAATCCTGTTAACTATTTGATCCGATATGCCATGTTTACACGAGCTTAGTACTTGTTATTAGTGCTTCTCACTCGCACTTGTCACTCGCACTTGTATCCACGTGTAAACAAACATATTAGTACTAAGCATTAGTAAATCTGGCAAGTGCAAGTAAATAGGAGGCGACTTATTTACTAAGCGACAATCAGCTACCCCCACTACAATTCAACTAAGCACTTGTCACTTGCAGAGTCGTCTAAACAGCCGCGGCAAGTGTTTAGTGACAAATTGAAACGGCAAGTGAGCGCACGTGTTCGTTCTTTTTTTGGTATTTGAACACATTTCTCAGAACAAGGCGACGGTTGTCCATTCCTGACGTATATCGTGCTACTAATACCTCTTCCTAACACCAACGTGTAAACGATTTCTTCTCACATGTCACTAAGCAGCTTAGTACAAACGATAAGTACTAAACTCGTGTAAACATGGCATTAATCTCATAGGACACCTTTCTCTTGCTCGCCTTCCCTCAACTGTCCCCTGTGATCACCAGCTTTCATTATTCTTTCTTGCAACATACCTTTTTCAGACTTTCATCATTCTTCCTAGCAATATGTCTGAAGTGTTATCATTCTTTTTCTGGATGATTTTTTTTCTTTTTTTTTTTTGTCGAAAGTCTTTTGGTGATCTCAAATTCTTGAATGCTAGAAATGTTGATCAGCTTTGCGGTCCATAGTCTTTCTACTAGTTGGGTGAAATAGGTTACCAAATTAACAATAAGCTTATCAGATCATATTTATTTATTTAACACTTTTATTGCAATACAATCTGGTGGGCTTATTGCCAGGCGGCAGTCTCTTCCAACCAACCAGACAAAAGTAAATGAAGCAAGTTACGTGGTCGCATAAATCATTCAAATGACTGTCCATCCTCACGAAATCCATAAGCATATACGTGAGAACATGCCCACGAACCCCACAAAGACGGACAATCACTCGAACATTATTTTTCATATAAAGTGAGATATCATCAATCAAAAGGAAAGGAAAGGATGGTGGAGAGGAAAGGAAAAGAAAAATCACGAATGAAACACGTTATTTTACTGACTAGAAATTAAGAGGTTTTTCAGTCGCTTCTTAAAGCATGCCAAGGACGGAGCGAGTCTTATATTGGTTTGTAACTGATTCCAGATTATAATACGAGTATATACAACAAAACTAACATTTTGTAGCTCCATGTCAAACGCAGCAATTGGATGAACCCATGTCTGGCTTGATGAATATTTTCATGTATGGTAGATGTCGTTGAGTTCAGGATGTTTCTTCTGCGGCGTTACCTCAATTCGTCTTAACTTGGAGACTGGTTATTTCGTTTACATCTTCATTGTTTTCTTTTTCTTTTAGTGTAATTTATAATAATGCAGTCTAATATTCCGGTCCCGTGTTTTTAAGTGATCGATACATCATCTAAAAAAGTACATAAGAGTATAAACGGGATCTAGCAAACATTTTTGTAAAGCATTTTTGTCAGAAAATTTTTAACATATACAATATGTTACCTTATAAAGGGTCTTTCAAATTGAGCGGTTTTTTTTATTAATTTTTTTTTAATTCTTGAATAAAACACACAATTGGCTTTGATTTCAAAAAAACTTTTTATTGGTCATTGAATTATAATGTTTGACATTTAAACACAAAAAAAAAACAATATTCGCCAAATGTCCACCTTTTGCAGCTCCACAGATGTCTACTCTTTTGTCAAAACTTTCAATGACATTTTGGCATAATTGCTGTTCTAACTCACCAATAACGCGAATAATTTCGTTCTTCAGCTCAGGAATTTATTGGGGGTCATTCTTATAGACCTGGCTTTTCACGTAACCCCAGAGAAAATAGTCCAACGATGTCAGATCACATGATCTTGGTGGCCAATTAACATCACCGTTTCCAGAGATTACAATACATAAAACAATTCTTAATTTGTATACGACCCCATTTTTATAAATGTCATACATTACACTTCTCAAATGTCACAAAACTCAGACAAGTTCGCGACGCCATCTGTACTTTATTCAAGAATTAAAAAAGCCGCTCAATTTGAAAGACTTTATACAGAATGAGGCACGAATGTTGCTACAAAAGCAATTGTGAATATTTCTGTTGTTTTTAATTATTTTTTTATATCTTTATTGTTTTAAATCAAGAATTCTATTAAATATTTAACATAGGAATTAGTTTTTAAAAATAATTTTTTTTAGATGTCTTCTACCTTTGTTAATGCAAAGCCTGCATCTGACAAAAACTTTGTTCATTGCCGCTGTCAATGTTGCCCGAGGTATTGCTTCAATAACGGCCTTTATGGATTATTTTAACTCGTTTTTATTGCATGCCTTAGTTTTATACACCTCTTGCTTACAATATCCCCATAAAAAAATCTGGAACAGTGAGGTCAGGCGACCTTGGGGGCCAACGATGTTCGGTGTTTCGTGAGATTATTTTTTCACCATTTTTTTCACGCAGGGCCGCCATTACTGGTCTTCTTATGTGACAACTGGCTCCATCTTTTTAAAACAATCCATATCGGAAAGGTATTTGTCTTCGGCGCATTTCTGGAAAAAAAAATTGTTCCAGCATGTTTAGATAGCGCTCTCTTATCAATTAACGGCTAAGGGCTTTCTTATCAATTAATGATGTGTCCATATTTTTAGATATTGAATTTTTTGTATTAGCTATTCTTAATATGTATCTTATCATTTGTAGTGTCCCCAGTAAACTAGCCTTTTGCCTATATCTCACTGAAGACATCAATGATTTTAAGATTCATTTTAACTAATATTTAAAAAACACTTAATTTAATGTAAAAATATTTAAAAAACACTTAATTTAATGTATGCTTCAAATCATGCTTCAATATTTATAAAAACACTTAATTTAATGTAAAAATATTTAAAAAACATTTCATTGAATGTATGCTTCAAATCATGCTTTAATAAATATTTTTCTAGAAAGAAAATATTATAAAGAAGGAAAATTTTCTTTTATGGCATTATTTTTATAAATTATTGTTAACCTGACAAACAGTACATATTATCGTCAACCTGATAAACAGTGCACATTATCGTCAACCTGACAAACAGTGACACTCAATTACATATGTATACATCACGCGAAATCAAACTCCTCACACTTCATCACTACAGACAGATCAAAACATTCATCCCACAATATACCGCACATAATCAAACAACTGGCTCCATTTTTTTAAAACCATACATATCGGAAAGGTATTTGTCTTCGGCGCATTTCTGGAAAAAAAAATTGTTCCAGCATGTTTAGATAGCGCTCTCCATTCACTGTAACATTGGCATCGTTTTCTTCAAAAAAGTAAGGGCCGATAATACAGTTGGCAGATACCACACACCACACAGTCGTTCTGCATGCAACCCCATTGAGTGGATGTTTTAAGGATTTTCATTTGCACATATACGACAATTTTGCTTATTTACATTTCCGTTTAAATCAAAGTGCGCCTCGTCAGACATGTAGCGGTCGTCGCACATTCAGTCGCACACTCAGAATACTGTGGGCATTCATACACACGGTCAATGAAGTGACCTTTGCATTCCTCGACAAATTAAAATAAACAAGTCCAAAGTTCACACGCCGGCCATTCAACCCGCAGCCCGGAGCGGACCGCATTACACGCCGGAGCGAGAACGCACCGCGGCTGTCTCGCCAGTTCCGTTCCAATACTCCAAAATCCTGTATAGAAACGGCCTAGATGAAAGCGACACCCAGAACCGAAGGATATACAGCCTGAGAACGAGAAGAGCCGACCCCAACAGCCTACCTAGGCAATGACTTAGTTGGGACAGTGCCAGGAAGAAGAAGATTAAATTGTTCAAGAGTATTTCGGTACTATTGTATTATACGAGTACATTGGTCATTCCATGGGTTCTGTATGATATGTTCTAAACCTATGTTGGTAAGATTTGTAAACGATACTTCAGCGTTGTATACATTTTCAATAAATATAAGTTTAAAATTCCAACAAAATACAGTCGCCCCTAAATTTCGCCGGTGTAGACTAATGCACACACCTAACTCATGGTTGCATCAGTTTCCTCCTCCGTGGTTGCAGTCCTAAGACTGGTTTGCAGCAGTTTCAACTCTTCTCCTCCATTCCTCCCTGTCCTGTGCGGCTCTTTTTAAATCTGTATATGTTGAGCAGCGCACGTCCACCAACAGGTCCTCCAGGTACTCTCGGCGTGGGCCTCGGTCGTCCCCTCGGTCATACCCTCCATTATGGCATGCGAGAGGCCCTCTTGTCGTATTATATGACCGATCCATCTTGCACGCCTTTCGGACAGGATCCTGAGCAGGTGCCTTCCTCCTTCGATTCGTTGGAGAACCTCTTCATTTGTGATGCGGTCTCTCCAGGAAATTCCTAATAGTCTTCTATAGGACCACATCTCAAAAGCCTCTAGTCTTCGTCTATCTCTTTCGGATAGGCACCATGTCTCGCAGCCGTACATCAAGCCGTGCATCAGTTTATACACGTATAAATTCCAATAAGTTACCACTCAGACATACCATACTATTCGTGTGTACTTATTCGGATATGATATCGAGCTTAAGAAATAGTTCTTCCGCGTGTTATTTATATAATAAATTCACCGCAACATGATTATAGGCAGACAAGAGTGCTACTTTTTTTCTACCCAGACAATGTAATATATTGTGGATATGAATTGTTCTGCGAAATTTTTCCATATAATTCTTGCGATGGAATTCTTCCATCTGTAACGACAGGCTTAATTAGCACTTTACTGTAATTTAACACGCTCTTACAACTGGATTGAAGTCAATGAAATTTACGTTTAACAGGGATGTAATAAATTATTTTGATATAAAAATAATTCTTTAGTTTTTTATTTATAATAATAAAATTACTTTATAAAGCGCCATTTATGGAGCAGGCTCTACTCAAGTATGCTCAAACTCGTTATACGAGCCGATATTATTGAAAGATTAATTTATTTATTTATTTTACACATGACAAGAAATATACATAATTTGCGAAAAAAAACAACAGGTAATTTAATTTAGACACACAATTTTAATGGATCTGGGTTTGTTGCCTTTCATTTGTCGTGTCCCCAGTAAACTAGGCTTATGCCTGTATCTCACTGAGGACATATAGTATGAAATAATAAATCGATTCTTCTTTCCGATTTTGGATTATGTAAAATCCCGTTGCACATTATTGTCAACCTGACAAACAGTGACACTCAATTACATATGTAAACATCACGCGAAATCAAACTCCTCACACTTCACTACAGACAGACCAAAACATTAATCCCACAATATACCGCGCATAATCATAATATATATATATATAGAAAAATATAAATATAAAACAACAAAAAACACCAGACTCAAGAGCTCACACAAAAATAATGTGTTCGGCGCTGGATGAATTAATTTTAATGGAATAGATAATATCTACACATGGCTCTGTGCTAAGGGCTTTCTTATCAATTAATGATGTGTCCATATTTTCAGATATTGAATTTTTTGTATAAGCTATTCTTAATATGTATCCTTTCATTTGTAGTGTCCCCAGTAAACTAGCCTTTTGCCTATATCTCACTGAAGACATCAATGATTTTAAGTTTCATTTTAACTAATATTTAAAAAACACTTAATTTAATGTAAAAATATTTTAAAAAACACTTAATTTAATGTATGCTTCAAATCATGCTTTAATATTTATAAAAACACTTAATTTAATGTAAAAATATTTAAAAAACACTTCATTTAATGTATGCTTCAAATCATGCTTTAATAAATATTTTTCTAGAAAGAAAAACAAATATTTTTTTAAGTATAATATGAAAAAATATTATAAAGAAGGAAAATTTTCTTTTATGGCATTATTTTTATAAATTATCGTCAACCTGACAAACAGTGCACATTATCGTCAACCTGACAAACAGTGACACTCAATTACATATGTATACAACACACGAAATTAAACTCCTCACACTTCATCACTACAGACAGATCAAAACATTCATCCCACAATATACCGCACATAATCAAACAGCAAAAAAAATACATTTATACAAAAATATAATTTATCGTTGTTATTGTTGTCAAATAATCAAATTTATAAAATTTACGTATTATTGACGTTGGCAATTAATGTTGCCTTCTACTAAAAATTTTTGGCGTAATTGATGGTCCGAACACGGAAATTATTTATTGCTTGGGCAGATATTGAATTTATTTTAATTTAAAAACTACAAATCGTTATAAGTTAAATAAAACCAGTTTAGAAAATTCCTTAGCACATTTAATAGACACCTTGAGTATTAAATAACTGTTGAAATAAATAAATACATTTTTTATATTTTTTGAGAATACACATCCCTGAATTTCTTGCAAATATATTAAAGTTTAATCAACATTGTTATCGACATTACATATATGCACTCTTAGTCAGGGGCGTAATTAGATTTTTTATTTATTTTATTTTGTATATTTATTTACATGACAAGTTGTTAAGAATAATTGTATGAATACATCATTTATGAAAACAAGACAAAGAACAAAATAAAAACAGGTAATTTAAAGTTGACACTCAATTTACATGAATATGGGTTTATTTCCTTTAAATTTGTCGTGTCCCCAGTAAACTAAGCTTTTGTCTGTATTTTATTGAGGACGTATAAATATGAAAAATAAGTTGATACTTATATTCAATCTTTAGTGTTTTCTTAATTTTTAGTATGTTTTCTTCTTCTTCTCAGTGTCATATCAGGTCCCCCCAACGTTGAATATGAAAAAGATCCCCGACGCTCCTTATACCAGTCAAATCACGTATATTGCGGAACCAGGAGATTTGCCTCCTGCCAACACCTTTTCGACCCTCTATTTTGTCTTGGATGATCAGGTGCAGTAATTTGTACTTTGCTCCTCTAAGTACATGATCCAAATATAACACTTTTCGGATTTTAATATTAGTCAGCAACTCTCTATCAACTTTGGCTCGTTTAAGAACCCTCGTGTTGCTGACCATATCAGTCCAGGGTATCCGTAGCATTCTCCGGTGCATCCACATTTCGAATGCTTCCAGTCGGTTCATACTACCAACTTTGAGGGTCCATGATTCCACTCCATGCAATAACACTGACCAAACGTAGCATTTTACTAACCGTTGTCGAAGTTTCAAGTTTAGATTATCATCGCAGAATACGCTTCTCATTTTATTAAAAAAAATATCTTAATTCTTAATAACAGTGCCGCGTGTTTTCTTAATCTTTAATAATATTTAACAATTTTACTTTGTATTTATAACAGGTTTATTTCAGCATGTCTTCGTCTTCAGGTTTACAGTTACTAAACTGTTGTATTAAAATCGATTGTGATGATATTCACGAGACGCCAAACTAAATATGAAAAAGATCTAATTCACCACTGTCTTTATAAATTTTTAATGCCTGTGTATTTTATTCATTAACGTTATAACCTTTTTATTGCAGGCGAAGCTTCTTGAAAACTCGCCGGTCTGGCTTGGAGCCTCCACATCTTCTCTTGCGGGTGAGTTAATTGAAGATATTCAACAATGCCCTACCTCCTTTCAATCCTTAATCCCTTCATATTACTCGACAAGTTAAACAAAACTTAATCACTTGTGAAATTACCATTGTTCAACAGTAGTTGCCTAAGTCTAGAAATATTTAAGCAGTCCATTTTCTTCATAGCCATTTAAATTTGAGCACCTATACGTGTATAAATTGAAAAAAATCGATCTAAGATTTAATATTCAAGGTATTTTTTTTTAATATTCTCTCTCGGACGTTACATCTGAGTCATCATAATTAGTTTAGAAAAATAATGTTTAGAAACACCTTAAATTTTTCCCAAAGACCTCCCAAAAAAGGTTTCCTTAAGCTACTCATGTCACTCATATCTTTAGCACTAAAAGGTAGACCATTCCACGCAACTGAAAGTCAATTGTGAATAAAAAGTTTAAAAACTTATAAAGTCAACCTTTTTAATTATTTTTTGTTTGATTAACCACAAACAACAGTGTTTTTTTTATAGTTATTCTGTAACCAACCTACTTTAGATACAGTACCCGGCGGTAAGTAGTACACATCGGGCTTAAGAAAGAGTCTGTCGGCCATAATCGGCTAACTTCGTCTTTGTATAGCGTCGTCGATGTCATTGTAGATACCGGACTGTTAGTACATAGTGCGACAGAGACGACGCTCTACAAAGCCGAAGTTAGCCGACAGTCTCTTTCTTAAGCCCGATGTGTATTTCTTACCGCCGGGTACTGTACAACCGTTCAAATTCCCTTTTGATATCCCTCAATCAATGCCAATGCACTTTACAATGTAAAATATAAAAGTCCTCCGCAAAGCATTATCACTATCGCTACTCTAACACATTATCTTTCCGGGATAATGATTAGTAAATCGTTACTTATTGTATTTTTGTTATCCGTTAACCACGTAACATATGTCACTCGTATATTTTTGTTATCCGTTAACCACGTAACATATGTCGCTCGTATATTTTTGTTATCCGTTAACCACGTAACATATGTCACTCGTATATTTTTGTTATCCGTTAACCACGTAACATATGTCACTCGTATATTTTTGTTATCCGTTAACCACGTAACATATGTTACTCGTATAACGGTTTGACCATTTTCCAATTTACCAGTAAATAACTACCTTTGAAAGATCTTTACAAAATTATGAATTTGTTGATAGATTTAACGACCCCCGTAGCCTAGTGATAATATTCTTGACTTTAACCGGAGTTATAGGGTTCGATTTCCGATGGTACAAAAACCGATATAAATATGATATCAATACTCGTACGCGCCGAGCGGTGGCGTTGTCAACATTAATGACAAACTATGAGTTTCATACCCAAATGTTAAAAAAAACGAAGGTTCTGTTATGTTGAGGTGTACCATACGCAGAAAAAATACATATTAAAAAAAAAAGTTTACATTTGTTCAGATATTAATTATAGTTCGGAAAATTTAGTATGAGTCCTGTGATAGCTCACAAATCTGCCCCAATACAACCTTATGTAATGTATTAACCTAAATAACTTGCTATTTATTAGAATTGAGGCTTATATTAAAGTTAATAAAATAATTAAAATTACTGAACATCGTTACAAGTTTGTATTGGGGCAAATTTTTGAGCTGTCACAGGACTCATCCTTTATTTTCTGAACTATAGGTACACAATGTTCATTAAATGATACATTTAACCAAAACCTTTATAAATAAATTACAGTTAACAAATTTATTCGTATAATCCCAACATTCCATAGCAGCTTAGACAACTCTGTTTATGTTCGTTGGTAATTTAAAAAAAAATCCCTAGCATTTTATCATTTATTGATTATTTCAAATTACAATTTGTAATAATATACTCGTATATATTTGTAAATGTTGTAATTATTTTGTATCAAGTTCTACTAAATTAAATCATTAATTCATTTTCCATATTTCTCTCTCGGACTATTTGACGAGGAATGAGATTTGTTTTTTACTAACATACATATAAAGGAAATCCATTTAATTAAAAATAATAAATTGAATTTAAATGTAATAATTTAACATTTCCGATAATAAATACTTATCACAATTGTGACATGTTTAATAAACACAAAACATACCGTTTATAAACTTGCAGTAATAAATTATTATAAAATGTCTTTCGTTTATTTCATAATAATATATTGTAAAACTTGTAGCGGTAATTGCAAATTATTTTTATCAAACAATTTGTTTTTATTTTTGTATTCTTCTTATTATTTGATTAGCAATTTTTCCGTGCGTTTTTATTATTGCTACGCAAATATTGTAATAAATATTATTTTTATACCATTGCGTTAATTATTTATAACTAGCCAGTTTCTAAAATAATTTGTATAATTTTGCATTGCGGATCTGAATTTGATAACAAACTTTTACAACCAGCAAAGTAATTTTTTTGTATGTAGATTTAACGAACGATTTTACTTTTGTCTTATTAAATAATATTCTATTTAAATTTAAAAAAAAAAACTTTTTCATGAGAAACTTTTCAGGAAGGCTGCAATGTCAAATTCAAGAGAATTTATCAATATTGCTTTATTTTAACTAGAACTTTCATAAAAAGTATCTTTATTATATTTTATACATTTATATAAAAAAATATATAATATTTACAGAAATAAAAGAAAGTAATCGATACATTAAAAATATTAAATATTTTTTAATGAAAAATCAAAACATTCTGTTGATTAATTTTTTACATAGTTATACATTGTGCATCGGACGGAATCATTGCGATGCAAGAATTTCTTCCAACCAAACATCTAACAAGAAGGAAAAGTATAAATGAAATTGATAAAATGCAAGTCTTGAAGTATTTTCTTAAAATAACATTATGTTTTTTTGTGTGATTTACGTGTTTCATATATTTGCAATTCCAAGTTATTTTTTCTTCTTAGATTATACTGAAAAAAATATATATATTTATATTAAACATGACAATATAGATTATAAATTATTAATTTGATAAATAAAATTCATTTTTTTACAATTCTAATAAAACAAATGAAAATATTTTCGCTTAAGAAAAACACAATTTTGTCAATAAAATATCAATATCAATTTTGTCAATAAAATATCAATACCAATTTTTGTCAATAAAATATCAATATCAATTTTGTCAATAAAATATCAATTTTGTCAATAAAATATCAATATCAATTTTGTCAATAAAATATCAATATCAATTTTGTCAATAAAATATCAATACCGATTTGTTCAATAAAATATCAATATCAATTTTGTCAATAAAATATCAATTTTGTCAATAAAATATTAATTTTGTCAATAAAATATCAATATCAATTTTGTCAATAAAATATCAATACCAATTTTGTCAATAAAATATCAATATCAATTTTGTCAATAAAATATCAATTTTGTCAATAAAATATCAATATTGTCAATAAAGGATCTACGAGTACATTGGATAAAATAACTAACATATTAAATGCACTATTCTCATGAGTTGGAGTAATGCATTTTCGTTGTTAGATTATATCTCAAACAACGAAATTTATTTACGACTTCACTCAAATTTCTCGTACGTTTAAATGTACAATGTGAACGTCTCTACGCAAAACCTTTTATTATCTATTAAATTGGTAGGATGAAATTGACATACACCAATAAGCCTGCCAGGTTATAATATAAACAACGGAAGTGTAATCTTGACAAAATATGACTATATTGTCCAATATCATGGAAAGGTGTGGACCATGGAAGGTTTAACTGTAAAAACTGGTGATATGAGAAGCTTTGCACACAAAAACATACATTTGAACGAGATCTTTGAACAAATCCAAAATCAATGCGTTTTATTTTTATCTAAATACTAAATTCAGTTCAATTTACTTATATTGACACCATTTTACCTGCGTTTGTATTATACTCGTAAATGTTTTCTAATTAAACATTTTTCTAGTTATATAATTAATCGTAGAAAAACAAAATTACCTTAAAATTGTATTTTAAGGTTGCTGGTAAAAAAATATGGTAAGATCAATGAAATAACTTCAAAACTGAACTACGAGTAAGACCAGATACTTTATTTCATACACCATGAAAATAAGGTCTTACTTAGCGATTCGATTTACATAATATCAAATAACTAATCACGATAGACTTCGAATTGGATCAATGACTAAAATCAATATCATTAAATTAAGGTTCAATCTCAGGTTGGTGTAGGGCGTATTTCTCATATATTCTTATTATCAGATAAACTTAAATATTTGATATTTGTAGATCAAATCGTTACTATCGTTATAAGCAATACAATTCTTACTCGTGTCACGAATATCAAACTAGATAACAATCAAAACTGTAAAATCTATCATTAACAGCTTAGTTAAATCTAAGATTCGTATTATGATATAAACGATCGTTATGTTAACGATTCAAATTAAAAGTCCCACAAAAATATATACACATACTTTTAATGATTATAAATTCAGTTTTTATTCAGGTATATCTAAGGTTAAAACTAATTATAGACACAAATTATTTTAATATTCAATTAAGTGTTCAGTTTTATAGCCGTTTAGGTCCATGCATTGCTGATAACGTGGAATCGCAAATATCACGAATAATTCGTTTTGGTATTTAGGCGCATTCTATTTCAATGGCCGCTCTCAATTCATTAACTGTTGTCGGTTTTATGCCATGAATTTTATCTTTGATGAGTCCCTATAAAAAAGACTATTAGCAGGTCTGGAAAGCGCGAAGGGTATTCAATGCTACCTCTATGTCGAATCCATCTGATTTTGGCAAATTTTCATCAGGATAGATCCTCACGATAGTAGTGAAAAGGTGTACCACCTTGGTGGAAATAAAAGTTCTCACATCTTTAAACGCTTCACGAATGCGTGGTACGACAAACTCTTGCAGTGAGTTTAAGTAAACGGCACGATGTACGAGTAAAAGTGTATATACATTTTTTGGGACACCCATATAAAGTATAAATTGAAGTACTACTTTATCTCACTCTATATAAAGTATAAATTGAAGCACTACTTTATCTCAGTCTATATAAAGTATAAATTGAAGCACTACTTTATCTCACTCTATATAAAGTATAAATTGAAGCACGTTCTCAATTTAAACATTATTTTTTAAATACATGATATTTGTAATACGAGTTTGAGTTCTGAGTGCTATAAAACGGGAGTTAAACTTCTAGTTTATTTGGGCCCAGATGTAAAAGACTTTATTTTATTTGATCCTACGACGGCCCCTACTAATTCTCTTTTATGTGTTTCCGATTTATTTCAGCAGACAGCTACCAGTATCAATTGCAGTCAATGTGGCAGAAATGCTGGAATACCAACCAGTCTCTCGTTCACAACCTAAGATTCCGTGAACGTGGCCCGCTGAAGTCTTGGCGGCCAGAAACCATGGCTGAAGCTATTTTCTCCGTACTGAAAGAAGGACTCTCGCTATCTCAGGCCGCTCGCAAATATGACATTCCATACCCGACTTTTGTCCTGTACGCTAACCGTGTACACAACATGCTTGGACCGAGTGCTGACGGTGGAGCAGGTCTGTCTAACCCCAACATCTTTAAATATTTAATACTAGGTTTAAGTATATGGCCCGAATTCACAGTCCGACTTTCACACTAAATATTAAAACAATTTTTATTACATACTGAAGTATTTAAGATTAAATTTCGTCCAAGTTTTACTTTATTTTCTTACAATATACAAGTGATTTCGAGCATTTAAATAATTAACTGATAAAGAAATATTGCAACAAATTTGTCTTTACTTCCTTAAATACAATACATGATTATAAATCAAATACTACTTTTCACGTAGTTGTATGACCTCACTTTAAATTTGGTAGCGTACGAAATCTGACTGATTATAAATCATGAAATTATAAAGTTAGAAATGAAGATTTAGTATTTAGACCAGACTATGAATTCGGGTCTATGTCACACGAATTGTCACTTAATAAAGCAAGACTAATTCAAGTCATGGCTATATCTTGTAATATAACATAACAACTGTTACACGATAAGGGAAAATCAATCCATTGTTACAAATTGTAGCATCGAGTCTCTAATACACTCGTATTTATTTTACGATTCACTGCATGTTGAAATTTGACTAAAATTTAAGTTGTTTTAAGTTCACCCATTAATTATATACCCGAGTATACTATAAGTTGACATTACACATATTTTTCATATACTATATACTCATAATATATAATACCGTTTGCAACATTTGAAAACATATTAAGTGTTTTATGTAGT
Organism: Odontocerum albicorne; assembly: GCA_949825065.1. Lineage (NCBI taxonomy): Eukaryota > Metazoa > Arthropoda > Insecta > Trichoptera > Odontoceridae > Odontocerum > Odontocerum albicorne. The sequence goes on from OX463843.1 coordinate 49,251,709, forward strand.
AAACATATTTTACTATTGTTTTCTACGAACTATTTGAGAATATTTTCATCGTGTTTCTACGAACTATTTTAGAATATTTTCATCGTGTTTCTACGAACTATTTTAGAATATTTTCATCGTGTCTCTACGAACTATTTTAGAATATTTTCATCGTGTCTCTACGAACTATTTTAGAATATTTTCATCGTGTTTCTACGAACTATTTTAGAATATTTTCATCGTGTTTCTACGAACTATTTTAGAATATTTTCATCGTGTTTCTACGAACTATTTTAAAATATTTTCATCGTGTTTCTACGAACTATTTTAGAATATTTTCATCGTGTTTCTACGAACTATTTTAGAATATTTTCATCGTGTTTCTACGAACTATTTTAGAATATTTTCATCGTGTCTCTACGAACTATTTTAGAATATTTTCATCGTGTTTCTACGAACTGTTTTAGAATAGTTACAAAGAATTATTTTAACCTAACAAAACATTTTTTTAACCTCTTCAGATCTGGCGTCTATTATAATGAACACAAAGTGCATATATGCACTTAGGAAAAACTTTGTGGTATATTTCGGTTTCCAGTGATAACAGATGAAGTGTAGAATACTGTATTATCGACTTGGAACGTTTTGGGCGCCATCTATCTAAACTAATAACATATTGCATTTAGTATAAATAATGCACACACAATCAAAAACATTTTTTTTAAAACCTTAGAATTGATTTAGGTCTAAAGAGGTTACATTATTCACACTAAAGTTATAAAATTAAAACCGAAAATTAAAAATATTTGTATCATTTAAAAAAAAATGTTAGATGATTTTAATGAAATGAATAGATTTTTTTTCTGCAAATAATCAGTTTAGTTTTCATTTTGCAAACTATTTAATAGCAATTTAATAAAAGTTTGGGTCGAAGATTATATATTATGGGGTTGTTATTTTATTTTTTAAAGCCTAAGCGAGAATATTTTTGGACAATGTGAGCGTTTGCTTTTAGAACTCCGCCCTAAAGGACGTGGCAGGCCGCAGCGCATCTTGCTGGGAGTGTGGCCGGATGAACACATTCGCGGGGTGATTCGCGCAGTGGTGTTCCGAGACTCGCACAGCTCCCACCACATCAAAGAAGAGCCACTGCCTGCTTGCCCCGCTCTGAACGTAAGTTCCCACTTCGAGAAGATGTCTCGGTCTTTTTGGAGATATTTCAATAATACATATAATCATTAACATTTGAAGCGTTGGAAGGTTGTAATAGTATTGATATAGCATAACATGATCAACACTGCGAGTTCAAAATCCAACTTCTTTCCCATTTTGCAGCCAAGCGAGTAGCGAAAAGACGTTCTAGAATGACCCTTGATTATATGATATAACGAATTGATAACAAAAAACTTTAGAGACGTAACTAGATTACACAGAACGCCTTCTCGTTATAACAGTTTGCCTGCAGAAAAATAATGTGGCGAAATCTGGACGGTGTTATAAGCTCACAAGTAGTAAAAATATATAAAATATTGTTTTTCAGGAGCCCATGAACCTTCAGAACTACAACTGCAGTAACAACGGATCCGAGGGAGGTTTGTCTCCTAACAGCGCGGCCGCAGTAGCCGCAGTCGCGCAGCGCTTGCGGCGACAGATCGGCATAGTGGGTACTCAGCGGTCTAGCCTATCTCCCACGGCTCTGGCATCTCCACTGGGCTCGCCACCACCATCAGGACTGTCACTCGAATCGCCGATGATGCCGCCCCAGCCAAACGGCACCGAGCGTTTCCGCCCCTTCGTCACGCCCCCGCGCTCTGAGAGCTTCTTTTGTGACGAGCCTGAGGACCTGGTGCGGAGCGCACCTCCTACGCCACGCCTGCAGCTGCCACAGTTGCCACAACTGCCGCAACTGTCGCAACGATCGCAACTGCCGCAGCTGCCGCAGATGCCGCAGCAACTGACGCAGCAACTGCCACAGCAGCTGCCGCAGCAACTGCCGCAGCAACTGCCGCAGCTGCCGCAGATGCCGCAGCAACTGCCGCAGATGCCGCAGATGCCGCAGATGCCGCAGATGCCGCAAATGCCGCAGATGCCACAGATGCCACAAATGCCGCAAATGCCGCAATTGTCGCAGTCGGAGCCGATGTCCGTGAAGGTTGAGCCCACGCTGGAGCCACGCATGTAAGCGACCAGCGCCATCCCGTCACAGCAGACGCCCGCCCGCCTGCCGCGAGAGGAATGCGCTTAGCTCGGACGCTCTAAGCCCTATCGCCTCTTAGAATCTGTCGATATACACATAGTTTACAGACACGTCTACGCCATGATTGAGATAAACGCGCACCTGCACGTGTCTTTCTTAACACGTGTCGCTTTGCCCGAAATGTCTCGTAGACGTGTTGTGTAAACATATCCATAGATAAAATTCCCTGTATTGATTTTCTGAAACTCTCGAGGGCTTCGAATCTGTAATATTTTGTATCCCTATCGAGAATTATTTGCATTTAAAAAAATATCTCTCATGATTTATAAAAAATATCTCTCATGATTTATAAAAAATATCTCTCATGATTTATAAAAAATATCTCTCATGATTTATAAAAAATATCTCTCATGATTTATAAAAAATATCTCTCATGATTTATAAAAAATATCTCTCATGATTTATAAAAAATTTATCTCTCATGATTTATAAAAAAATATCTCTCACGATTTATAAAAAAAATGTTTTAATCTCTCGGAGCTCTCGATATTTTACTTACATATATTTATTTAGGCAGTCATAAAATATTTTTAACCAAAATTACTTTAATGTTTCAATGTTTCCTCGAAGTATTATTTTACTTGTATATTTTATGCAAATATGTTAGCCTGCAATTTCCAACGATACCAAAAAATTATGTTTTGTAATCTCTTCAAAATAGTTTTGAGATAATTCACTCCCTTTTTTTATACTTGAATAATTATGTATTCGGGTAATGTTTTATTTGGACAGTGAATTGTTTTTTTTTGTTACACTTAATTGAAGTTTAAAAAATAATTTCTCTTTATTGCTGATTTGAAAGTTATTTCATTATTCTGTTCAATTTCTAACATTGTTTATATATTTTTTACATGCATGCTGTAAAATCTTGGTCAAAAGATTACTCATAAATTAAGTTAATTTAAGATAATAGTTAAACAGTTATGTTTACCCATTAACCCTCATTTATGTTTTTCATCTTACATTAAAGTTAACAGTTTTGTTATTCCTATTGTAATTTAAGAATTATTTATATAACTAGTTAGATAAATGGAAAAATATCAGATCCATTTATGAAGTTATACGTGATGTTTCAAAATATTTACAGATATTCTCTTAAAAATAACTCAAACTGTATTTAATGTTTTTTGAAAGTTTGCAGATATTCACTTAAAAATAACTCAAACTGTATTTGATGTTTTTAATTGAAAATTTGCAGATATTTTCTTAAAAATAACTCAAACTGTATTTGATGTTTTTAATTGAAAATTGCAGATATTCTCTTAAAAATAACTCAAACTGTATTTGATGTTTTTAATTGAAAATTTGCAGATATTCTCTTAAAAATAACTCAAACTGTATTTGATGTTTTTAATTGAAAATTTGCAGATATTTTCTTAAAAATAACTCAAACTGTATTTGATGTTTTTAATTGAAAATTTGCAGATATTCTCTTAAAAATAACTCAAACTATAATATATTTGATGTTTTTTGAAAATTTACAGATATTCTCTTAAAAATAACTCAAACTGTATTTGATGTTTTTAATTGAAAATTTGCAGATATTCTCTTAAAAATAACTCGTACTGTATTTGATGTTTTTTTGAAAATTTGCAGATATTCTCTTAAGTTTTTTGAAAATTTGCAGATATTCTCTTAAAAATAACTCAAACTGTATTTAATGTTTTTTGAAAATTAATTAGGATATAAAATACACTGCCGGATCTGTGAACACAAAAACAATTAAACATAGGTCACAAACAAAGCTGACAATGTTACATGAGGATATACGATACAATTCTGCATCCAATGATTGCAACTAGATTCAACAAACTTTAAGTTATCTGGCATTGTAAATCAAAACTTTATTACGTATTTATTGATGTTCATAGAAAAATAGTCCGATGGTATTAGTATTACACCATAAGTAAAATTACCACTTAGTGTTTTATTATATACTCGTATGTGTAAATCAAAATTAAAACATTTGGCCAGTTTCAAAAAGACTGTTGGGTATACATTAGTAAATGTGACGATGTGGTTTTAACAATTTCACAGACTATAATCTTTCAGGTTTATAGTCCGTGAATATGATTAAACCCATCTAACACTACATTAGTCTCCGTATCAAGCTATTAACGTTAGTGTTTCAAAATAAAATGTAGTTAAATGTCATTATCATTGTTTCAATGTGTATCGATGTTCTATGATATAAATGTTTCAGTGGTTCTCTACTCTTATAATATTTATTTCCTTTATTAAAAATATTTCAAAATCTCAAGTACCTTGTTTTCGTTGTTTTAATTTTTTTTTTAAATTATAAAATTGTTTTTTTTTTTTTTTTTTTTTTTTTATTATAACAAACATTATTTCAGTATTTTTAATGATAATAAGATTTTTTTTTATCAGTCGAGATCTGAAAAACATTTTTTTTTTTTTTTACTGTTTTAAATATCATCTTCATTATTACACTTTACTTTCACCAAAATTATAAATTTTATTTTCCTATTCTGTTTGTTTATTAAAATCATAATATTAAGGATCATGTTTAATAATAAGTATGTGTGTGTGTAATATGTGGTATTATCTATGTATGTGCCACTTTTATTATATTAAAAATTAACTGTCTATTCCCAGCGTAAAGTATTTATGTGTTGAATGTATAGTTAAAATATAATAAATGTCTTCAAATTATCCTTTCATAAAATTTATGAACTATAGTTATGAACACATTCTGTGCGCATTTTCGAATTGCTTTATTATTTAGCTTAATCTTATATGTCATAAAATCTTGTAGGTTTCCAGAGTATCTTATATTTTAACTAGTTCATCAGCGTTACTATTTAAATATCTTTATAACAGTCAGTTGAAACATAATAGTTTAGAAACTATTATATTTATATTTCCCCCCAAATTAATCAAAGGGCTCGGCAGTAAATAATGATAAATAACAAAATTACTAAAGAAAAGTTTCAAAATTACAAATTATCAAAATCCTGCAGCGAAAAGGCCTAGATGAAAGCGCCACCGAGAACCGAAGAATATACAGCCTGAGAACGAGAAGAGCCAACCCCAACAGCCTACCTAGGCAATGAGTTGGGACAGTGCCAGGAAAAAGATAGTTAAGGGTCTTATAAAAATATCTAATACTCAAACTATTTAAATTTACATCATACTTTTTTAAATTACATTATTTTTTAATAATTGTTTCATAAATAAGTTTTAAGGTTTAATAAAAATTGTTTTCTTAATATCTCAAAATGTGATACACGTCGCTTACCATTATTTACTGCCGAGGCCTTTTATTGGGTATCGATATATGATTCAATGTGAATAAGAAAGTAAATCATTTAAGATGTCTTCTGTTTATTGATATTTTCTCAACTAAATACTCATAGTGCCATTGTTGCACAAAATATCAGCATATAAGGTTTTTCAACATAACTCTTAAAAAAGCCTCAACTTTAAATGGTAATTGGCTAATCTCTTGAAATACATCTTTAACCCTTCCCTTACGGTGATAAAAATGAAACGCGTGTTCCGGTGTTGGGTAGTGAGTACGCGATAAAAAGTTAGCGATTTTAAATCGGAAAAATAAGAACATTCATAGATAATCCCCTTGATTAATTATAATTGAAGTTAAAAATTATAATAATTGAGATTTATTTGCTGAAAACATTAAAAAACCATCTGGCAATGCTCACGGAACGGGCGTAGATCTAGTCTCGTTGCCAGCTCAACAGCTACTGCGGCGCGGCAGGGTTGGTGGCTAACTCGGGCGCGGCTTACACTTGCGAGGTTGAGACAATTGCGCTCCTCGCTATTCAGTGACGTATGCAAAAGTGAGATGCGAATATAGTGTCGCGCTTCCCGCATACTTTTCACCTATCGTCAAGACCCAAGATCGAGGCACTCACAGCGTTTAAATGCGAATTTGTTTCCGATATTCACAAAACACTTACGATGTAGTCGATAAATTCTGATTAATATTATTTTTTAAATCAATGCGTAAATATATTATGGAGGAATACCTAAAATCTTAACCTTGTATTTATTATATTTATAGAGATATTGATGGTTATTTGAAGCAACGTGTAGAAGATACTCAACACCGGGAAGGAAAGGTTAAAGGGTTTCACCGTATATCAAATTATCAGAATCTGGGTTAGAATGCGAATCAAAATGTGCAAGTAATGAACTAAAAAAACAATATAATTTATCCTGATTATTTAGCAGTACAGTATTTACCCTACTCATTTAGCAGTTTCTGTTTGATCCCATCACATCCCACACAGTTATAGTGAACTATACTCAAGAAAATGTAGCATGGTCCCTTTGACGTTTGAAATGTCATGTCTCAAAGGGATGGGATAAAATTGTTTTTTCTTTTTTTTTACAAATCGAATAGTTTTTTTATAAATCGAAAAATTGTTTTTCTCCAAAATGACGTTTTAATTCCTAATTTTCTTCATTCTGAATTTCTAATGTATCGTATGATTTGTATCAATCTTTAAATAGACCAAGATCCACAATGAATTAATACTAATTACGAACATTTAATTTTTTTAGTGACTTTTGACAAACGTCTCCAAATATTATTTGATTTTAACAAACTGACATATTTTTGCTAATTTGTAACAAGATGTATTTAATTTGTCATTATTGTTAGTTTTATGTAATGTATTCACCTAAATAACTTGCTTTTTTTTATTAGAATCGAGACTTATATTAAAATTACTGAACGTCATTACAAGGTTGTATCGGGGAAAATTTGTGAAGCGTCACAGCCACCATGCTACATTTTCTTTAGTATAAATATTTTTCAGTTCAATCTATACTAGCTGCATAGGTTTATTTTTAATATTTTTGACCTCTATGTCACAGTGAGGGTGCAGTAATTACAGAAATATTAAATTATCCAAATTTATTTTCAAACTTCACTATATTGCTGATTTGTTTCGGCCATAATATAAAATCTTTTGTATTTTGCACAACTAAAATACACGAAATGGGTGATAGGAACCCATATGTATGTCTGTCTATATTATTAACTGAACTTATCTGAGTGAATTGATTAAAAGAAACAGTTAAATGCTGTGCTGAATGAAAATAAACAGGATATTTCTGCAAGTGGGGATCAATAATTCTTTCAGGAAAGCTGCTACTGAAAATATATTTAAATTCAAACTTCAAATCAGAAAACTTGACTGTTGCTAAATTTGAAATATTAATATTTAATTAATCGATTTAATATATGAACTATGTTATCTACCTCTGGTCAACTATAAGTCTAATTTTAATTTAATCATCCTGATAATTAGTTTTATTTTTGCAAAATGTTATAAATTCATATGAAATGTTTTCTAGTATTATACCAAAGCTTCTTCGATGTAAAAATACAATATTAAGATGAAATTTCCATTTAATATACTATAAAATGATTTTATGAAAACATATGATATATTTATGATGTATCTTGAAAAATATGTTTGCAAAGCCATTTTTTAAAATTAAAAGAACATTTTCGAAACAAAATTTAAACACAATTGTAAATTTTAAAACCTATTACTAAAGAATGATTGATTTTTCAAATCAATTCTACTGTTACAATTGATTTATGAGTTGCAAGGAAAACAAGTGGTTGAATCTTTTCAATAAATTCCTACTTGATTACTCTCATAAACAGTCATTAAAAATTGTGCAAATATAGTGTATCCTAAAAAAAAAACACAAATAAGATTTAAATTTTAAGATATTTTATTATTTTTAAGTCCTAAATTCTTTATAAATTATATGTTTTATATTTTCTTAAGGAAACAAACAAAAAAGTATTTATTAATTTTTTTAGTAGATTTAGAAATTTGCCAAATGTATTATATATGTGAAATAAATGATAGAATATCTCTGTACTTGTAGATACAATGGCACAATGACCCGCAAAACATTTATCATGAACATTCAGGAGTAGAAGTGAAGTTAGGTAGAGTAGGACACGGGACACTAGCGGTGGAAGGCGGGTGGTACGAGTAACGGAACACCGCGCAGGCACGAGTCTCTCGTTAGGCATGTATGAGTAGGTGACAGTAGTCTATTAATGAAACGACACTTTTTAAAGAATAAAATTATTTTTGTGATTTCTTTAGACAATTAAGGTATGGGATAATGTACAAAATTAAATTAAAACAACTAATCATTATTTAATACTAAATTTACTAAATTGCCTTCCTGCCATGAAGGGGTATGCCAAATGTATGGATCGGGATTAATGCGTTAACAGGTTGAAGTGATATTTTGTTTACGAGGTGGATGAAATGAAATGATATGAAGTGGCCTTTGAATAGTTTTTGTTATGTTCTCTATCTATACACTGAATTAAGAGTACTTTGCACTTTTGTGCTGTGCCCTATGAATTTTTATTTCAAACTTTGAAAGTATATCAAAATCATCATCATTATGATGGAAAAGCACACAACAATTAGAAGAAAACTTTGAGAACACTTCCAAATTATTACGTATGTTAAAATTGGCTTATTAAAGACTATTTGTTTAAATTGAAATTAAACCTAAATTAATGCGATATTGTATAATTAAGTCTAGACTTAATGTGTTCAAAATTTAAAAAAAAAAACACTTGAAAGTGCCTTCCATGATTTGACCACGATGTTCTTGATAAAATTTAACATCAAACAGCCATATCACAGCTTTGGTATTACTAAGGTGGAAACAAACACACCGATCATTCTGTGTCCACTCAGAAGTTTTGACACATTCAGTGTGACACGAAGCAACTTCACAAGTTGTCCTTCACATTGGCGATGTTTATTTATAAATAAAAAAAATTTAGACTAAAAATAAATATAAATTTATTATACGTATTGTTAAGAAATCTATTTGGAAAAAAATGGTAATACCCTGAAAGGCGAAAATTTTATTTGTACAAAAATATTGTACTGAAATTTATATTTTTCATATTCGGTTACTTTCGGAAGAAGAATATGAACCAAAAACACTGTCTTACTTTAAAATGATGATACACATGTGTATATCTACCGCTTTGGCCAAACTTATTAAAATGTGCATATTGATTATTTGTCAAGATGAATAAACTGTCTGGAATGGTGGTGCCGAGAGGATGCGAGGACTTTTACTCTTATTAACAACAGACTGTTGAGTATTAAGAGAGATCAACATTTTACTATTTGTAAAAAAAAAAATACAACTTAACCTTTATGAGTTAGTGCTGTTTTTGCGTAGTTTCAGTTTATATTTATCTCTGAGAACAAATTTTCTTTCTTATTGTGGTTTATAAGTAAACGTTTGTTATTTTTTAATTCGATGAATCTTTAAGAAGAGTTTTAAAATCAATGAAGAAAATGAGGGGATAAGATAGATAAGCAAAAATAATGATGAGGTGTTGTGCCCTTGTGAGATTATAAAATACATCGTTCACAATCGTTCTCCCTTTATGTTTTCGTTTGTGTCTGGGCACATTCCTGTTTAGATATCGACATTATTTTGTGAATCGAATTCTAGAAGATACTAACTTTAAAATAGTTGCCATGTATGTCCTTCGACTAAATTTTTAGGAATGAAGTTTATCTTCTAGAAATTTGTCAAATAGTATATTAAAGCTTTGTATTACTCAACAAACTGATCACATAACTACAAATATTTGCAATAGATGTGCTTTATGTGGTTATATAATATATAGGTGTATTCGTAAAGAAGATTCTTGATGATTATTATTACCTCTATGGTCTATTTATTTTGTGTCATTTGTTTATGGTATGCTTCAATGTTACTTTTTTTTTTTTTGTTAATCAAGTGTTCAAACTGATGCAATATGTATTCTTTATTGTTATTGCTTTCCTATTATCAATATCATTAATATTGTAGTTGTGGATAATGCACAAACAGATCTTATTTGGCCATAAAACTTTATTTCAATCTAAATATTCTTGTCAATGTAACCAAATTATTAATAGCAGTAGAAAAATATGTGTATGTGAAACTCCTTCAAATCAATACAATTCTTATAAACACATCATTTATATTATTTGATTGAATATTACAGATATAGATATAAAATATAGAGATAAAAATTAAAGCGTATTCATTATTATGTGTAAATTGTTTATGTTCACAGTTTAAAAATAAGTCTCAAAGTTAACTCGATAAATTTGACCGATATTTAAGACCTGTATTTAAAGATTATCGAAAAACTCAATAAAATTTTACTTTCCATTAAAAATATTTACATCTTTTTACAAGTTATGATACTTTAATATCTTTATAAATATAATAAATACTGGGTTCAGATTTTAGATATTCCTCCGTAGTACATTTACGCATTGAATCTTCTTCTTCTTCTCAGTGTCATGTCAGGTACCCTCAATGTTGAATATCACCTGAGAGTAGGCATCTTTGTCCCCGGCAGACCGAAAAAGATTCCCAACGCTCTTTATACCAGTCCAATCACGTTTATTGCGGAGATTTGCTTCCTGCCAACACCTCTTCGACCCTCTATTTTGCCTTGGATGATCAGGTGCAGTACTTTGCTCCTATCACATGACTGCACGACCCAAATAGGACACTTTTCGGATTTTAATATTAGTCAGCAACTCTCTATCAACTTTGGCTCTTTGAAGAACCCTCCACTCTCCACTAGAGGCCTTACTTCCTCGAAAACTGATGACATTTTAATGAGACAAATAATTCCTAAAGAATTCTTGTTCCCAGTGTCATGTCAGGTCCCCCCAACGTTGGCTATCACCTGACAGTAAGCATCTATGTCCCCGGCAGCCCGAAAAAGATTCCCAACACTCTTTATACCAGTCCAATCACGTTTATTGCGGAGATTTGCTTCCTGCCAACACCTCTTTGACCCTCTATTTTGCCTTCGATGATCAGGTGCAGTAATTTGTATTTTGCTCCTATCACATGACTACATGACACAAATAGGACACCTTTCGGATTTTAATATTAGTCAGCATCTCTCTATCAACTTTGGATCTTTGAAGAACCCTCGTGTTGCTGACCATATCCGTCCAGGGTATCCGTAGCATTCTCCGGTGCATCCATATTTCGAATGCTTCCAGTCGGTTCATACTACCAACTTTGAGGGTCCATGATTCTACTCCATGCAATAACACTGACCAAACGTAGCATTTGATTAACCGTTGTCGAAGTTTCAAGTTTAGATTATCATCGCAGAATACGCTTCTCATTTTATTATGATATTAAAATGCGGAAAATAATTTTTTCTTGTAATAGTTATGAAAACAAAACTCAAACAAGTAAATATATGACTGCAGGATAAACTGAAACTATTTGAGATTAAAAAAAAAAAACACGTTTTTATATTTTCATATACCTTTTAACTAATGCATAAAAAAAATACTTTTGTCCAATTGTTTCTTGTAAAACGAAAATTTTAAATGCACACATTAAAAAAACATTGGTAAAATTCTTGATTAAAAGAAACCAAATATTCATATTCACTTTACACAAAATTTATATCTACAAATTTTTATCATCCCTTCTTAAATTTTTTTTGATAAAACTTGACAACCTTATGGTATTTGATGTAAATGTCTATTCTCAAGATTTTAGAGTATTTATAGCATATTTAAATTTAAAATACTATAATGTAACATTACCGTTTTATATATTGGGAAAAATATTTGAACCTTATATAAAAAAAAAAAATAATAATTCTGTGCACATAAACAAAACACGTTTTTCAACAATGGTTTTATTAGGAGATAAAAATTACATTTTCTTATTATTCTGATATCCAAAAAAATATTAAAAGAAAAAAAAAACACTTAATTTGAAAATCTATTTAAAAAAATGTTTTTATTTTGATTTCTCAAATATGTGAGCAAACTGGATATCAAAATAAACTACAAGTAATTTTTAAATTTAGAAAAAAATCTTTGTTTTAAAGTTTTAATTTCGAAATCTAAAAACTTAATTTAATTTTGCACGCTGAAAACATAAAGTTTTAGCATTTTTCTTTAGTTCGCTGGTTGCAATTTTCTTTTAAAAAAAAAAATTAAAAATCTTTTCTCATTTGTAAAATGAAACATCTGTATCATTTAATCGTAAGTCTGCTAATAAATGTCAAGGTGTACCATTGTATTGATTAAATTAATAAAGTAATAGACAAAATAATCGTTTTTTATTTATCATTTCCCATTTCCAGCCCTAAATATAAATGATTTTTATGTTACACATAAACCCAGCTTTTTACATTAATTTAAATCTCCGGAAACTTTTATTTAATGGGAAAGGCAAAAATGGAATACTTAGCAACAGTGGTGTATATAAACTTTTATGTGCTGACTGTGATAATTTCTATATAGGAAAGACAGGAAGATCTTTTGAAAAGAGATTTCGTGAACACAAATCCGCCTTAACAAATCCTCTAATTTATTCTGAAATGGCTAATCATTGTCACCGTGAAAACTATATTTTTTCTATCGATGATGTCAAATTCTTACATATCAGTAGTAACGGAAATAAATTGGGTAGATTAGAGGCCCTAGAAATTTCTTAGTCAGTACATCGATCCAAACATCTGGTGAACAGTTATATCTCAAAAATCTCTCCGCTCTTGGCCGAAATCATCCCATGTCCCCTCAGCCCCCAGCCGTTGAAGCGTGTATATCGGTACCAGTTCGTACAGCATTTAGTATTGTTTGTGCTCCCGTAAAGATGAGGTGAAAGCCTTGAAACCGGTAGGGTTATACCGTTACAAAAAAGTGGAATAAACAGTGTTTGATAAAAATAAATTACAATAAATGATTTCTTTTGATATTTCAAAGTGTTAATACTAAATTTTGAATATTTTCAAATTAACAGTATTCGTCTCGAAAAAGAAAATTTTTACAGTGCTATTTAATGAACGAACTCACCTGAAGAGAGTAACATCACAGATACAGTTAACCAAATTAAAAATACCTAGCTTAAGGGAAGACAAGACAGAGTGACTTGTGATAGAATGCCATAGAAAATAAAGAGCTGACTCTATATATACCATATATACCACTACATCATCATCATTGTCAACCAGGGTTGATCCACTGCTGGATGAAGGTCTCCCCAAGTTGACTCCAAATAGTTAGGTTTTTTGCTCGTTGATGCCATGTGATGCTGCCATGCTTCCTGATTTCATCTATCCAGCGTACCTTCGGTCTTCTCCTGGGTCTCTTTATGCCTCTCGGGTACCATTGGATTATTTCAGATGTCCATCGGGAGTCTGACATTCTGGCTACGTGTCTGGCCCATTGCCATTTCATTCTTTTGCAAACCTTTATAACGTCTTCTATCTTTGTTATATTGCGAATCCAGGTGTTTCGTTTACGGTCTCTTTTAGTATATCTCAACATGCATCTCTCCATGCCCCTTTGTGCGGTCTGAAGCTTTTGAGTGTTATTTACTGTGAGCGTCCATGTCTCGCAGCCATACGTAAGTACTGGGAGAATACACTGGTTGTAGACCCTTCGCTTCAAAGATATTGGGAGATTACTTTTAAAGATGTTGTTCAAGCATCAAAATGAGCTCCATGCTAGTTTGGTTCTTCGTGCTATTTCCTCCGATATGCCACCTACAAAGGAAATAAGTTGGCCCTAATACACATATTCCTGGACAAGTTCTAGCGGCTTTCCAACTACGTTTATTGGTTTTGGGGTAACAAAGCTGTTCATCATATATTTGGTTTTTGATATATTCATTTTTAAACCTACTTCTTTACTGACCTCTGTCAATTCTTGCAGTTGGTGATGAAGATCATTCGGGTTTTGTGAGAATATAACAATATCGTTTGCAAATCTCAAATGGTAAAACTATATGTACGAGTACATATATATATAAAAGTGTCATACGAGTATGTATCATACAACTGGGGATGCTGTTTGGTGTGGAATACTCAATGCACACTAGAGTAAAGGAGTGGAATACTCAATACACACTAGAGTAAAGGAGTGGAATACTCAATGCACACTAGAGTAAAGGAGTGGAATACTCAATGCACACTAGAGTAAAGGAGTGGAATACTCAATGCACACTAGAGTAAAGGAGTGGAATACTCAATGCACACTAGAGTAAAGGAGTGGAATACTCAATACACACTAGAGTAAAGGAGTGGAATACTCAATGCACACTAGAGTAAAGGAGTGTAGTACTACGCAGCAAAGATATTATGGAGGGTAGTTCTCACTCTTCCATCGACAAGAATGATCATTGCATCCTATTGGTCAGGTATTGCCCGCCTTTAGTTGAGCAGTACTTGGCCTATAACATACATATTTTTCTCACTTAGGGACTTTTAGGAAGCACTTAAAGACACTCCTTTTTAGGAGGTTTTATCAAGGGGGTTCTAATCTTGAGTTAAAGTGCCCGTAAGGAAAGTTTGCTCTCTAAAAGGACGCTACATAAATCATCCTATTATTATTATTACGATATTTATGACCCAGGACCTGAAATGTCAGATCTATGCGCTAAAGTTTCACTGCGAATAATGTATCTATAAGGAAAATAGCAAAGATTTGGCAAGAGTTCAAAAAGCTCAACGTGAATAAAGTAGCTATAAAGAAAACTCACCAAATTACCACTATTGGAATAGTCAAATGCGTGAAGTGTTTCACAACCATATAAAGGGTCTTTGAAATTGAACGATTTTTTTAATTCTTGGCTAAAACACAGATGGCGTCGCGAATTTGCCTTGGTCTAGTGACATTTGAGAAGTGTAATGTATGACATTTATACAAATGGAGTCGTAAACAATACAACAACGCGTTCAAATTGTTGAATTATTTTATGTATTGTGATCTCTGGAAACAGTAATGGTAATTGGCCACCAAGATCATGTAATCTGACACTGTTAAACTATTTTCTCCGGAGCTTCGTGAAAAGCCAGAGGTCTACAAGAATGACCCTCGATCAATTCCTGAGCTGAAGGATGAAATTATTCGCGTTATTGGCAAGTTAGAAAATTTTGACGAAACAGTGGACATCTGCGGAGCTGCAAGAGGTGGACATGTGGCGGATATTGTTTTTTTGTGTTTAAATGTCATACATTATACTTCAATGGCCAATAAATGGTTTGTTGAAATCAAAGCAAATTGTGTTTAATTCAAGAATTTCAAAAATTTTACTTAAAAAAAACCGCTCAATTTGAATCTTCTCCGTCATATTCCACAGTGAAAGATTGGGCTGAATATACGACAGAAGACTAAAAGATATAGAAGTGGACTTTCCAATACTACAGTACCTTGAAGTCTGCACAATGTCATGAATAAATAAAGTGAGCGCAAGATGGGTGACGGAACTCTCGAGTACTTTCAATGTTGCAACGCATTTTCAATCATCTGCGATCAGAAAGAAAAAGAAACAATTCTGTCATAGTCACAAAGAATGAAACAATTTTTTTTTATTTAACACTTTTATAGCAAATACAATCTGGCAGGCTTATTGACAGGCGGCAATCTCTCAACCAACCAGACAAAAGTAAATGAAGCAAGTTACATGGTTGCATAAATCATTCAAATGACTATCCATCCTCGTGAAATTCATAAACACATACGTGAGTATATGCCCACGAACCCAACAAAGACGGACAATCACCCGAACATTATTTTTCATATAAAGTGAGATATTATCAATCAAAAGAAAAGGAAGGGATGGTGAGAGGAAAGGAAAGGAAAAATCGGGAATGAAATACGTTATTTTACTGACTAGAAATTAAGAGTTTTTTCAGTCGCTTCTTAAAGCATGCCAAGGACGGAGCGAGTCTTATATTGGTTTGTAACTGATTCCAGAGTCTCCCTGCATGGACAGTAAAGAACGACGTAAAAAAAGAGGAGCGGTGAACTAGAAAGGCCAATAGAAAATCTCTGTTTAAGCATAGCGCTAATCCATGATTGAGAAGTCGCTGAAAATTTTCAGCAAGATAAGAGGGGGCGGCGGGACAGTTAAGGATATTATACAATAGACAGTATGTGAAACTATAGTTTTGTATCATAATCTTCCGTCGAAAAAGGACTCGATGGAATTTAAAAGTGGCAAAGAAGTAATCTCCGCAGTGTTACAGCATTTTAAGAAACAAAACTCTAGAATACTTTTTCAGAGGTACTGAAAAATTTATTCATTGTTTTAAAAAAAATATTGAACTAAGGTGACTATTGAAAAAATTTAAAACAATTACATTCTCGCCTTTTTTTTGCTTGGGTGCCAATGCTGTTGGAAAAGTCTTCAGATATACATAAGTTTCGAATAGATACTGGTGCGCTGCTAGTACCACTTAAATGACTCCTTAGATCAAAGTCAAATGCAAAGGTTTAATCACCTTTAACCTTTCCCTTCCTGTGCTAAAAAAAATCCACCCGTTCCGGTGATGTGTATTCAATACACATGTAAAAATATTCATAGCCAATCGCTTAAATTCATTAAATTTGAATTAAAATTCATAAAATTTTAAAGTCAAAAGTGATAATAATTGAAATTTAATTACTGAAAACATGAAAAAAAAAACATCGGACGACGTTCACAAAACGGGCGAAGCGACCACCTAGAACAAAAGCCCGCTGGCTACTAAGCAAGAGAAGTGAACAAACTGAGATTCTATTTTTTGCATTCCCATATACCGACGTAGAGTGAGAGTGAGATATGAATAGCGTCACTTCTTCACCCATAGCAGTTTTTTAGAATGAATATACCTACGTCACACACTGGCACACGTTTGATTGCATTGGTGAATTAATTCCCGATTTTCACAAAATATCTCTGATGTGGTCGATAAGTGCTAATTATTATTAAATATTATTTTTTTCCATTCTATGCGTAAATGTATTACGGAGGAATACTTAAAATCTGAAGCCAGCATTTATTATATTTATAGAGATATTAAAGCTTTAGAAGCAATGTGTACTAGTTACACATCACAGGACAGGACGGGTTTAATAATTTTTAATACCAGTTTCCAACAGAACCAAACAGAAATTAAAGAAGGCAAAAGTAGATTGACACGGTACTATGCCAACCAATTCTGAATTGGACTAAACAGTGGAATCCAAAGTGTTGCTGATATATGGAATGCATATGCAATGTATGAGAGTGTAAACTTTTGTTAAAAAGACAACGCCTATCAAAACTCCATGACAAAAGATTTTAGATAACAACAAACAATCGGATGAAACAATACTTCACTTAACAGTCTGAGCAAATCCAAATATCTTCCCCAAGTGTTCAATAAAGTAACGCAGTTGGATGTAACTCTTAAGCTTGACAATGAACCATTGCTAGGCGATCTGGAATGGGCTGTTATGGGTAAGGCTCAACGGAAAGGATAGACTACCAGCAGCATTCAAAGATAAGATAATATCCCATTCTATTACAATGTTGGCATGCAGGAATGGTACCTCAGGTAATGAGGGATGAAAACAAAGGTTGTAAAGGGGATTGTAATAGCAACAGGAGTAAATCTCTGCAGAGTATAGCAGGAAAGGCGTTAGGTAAGTTTTAACTTTTAAGTTGTAAGTTTTAAGTGTTTAAGTGGTAAGCGTTGTTAGGTAAGTTTTTCTCGCGTTAGGTAAGTGTCTTATAGAAAATAACCAGAAAGTCAATATAGGTTTAGGAGTGGGATATATATGGTACATATACCAGGTCTGTAAATATGAAAACGGAATTTGCTCATAGATGGCTCTAGTTGTCAATGTAGTGACTGTCAAACCGCGTCATTGGCGCCTATTTCTTGTGTTTATGTTTCTCTCCACATGAACTGAATGAAAGACAGCGGGAAAACCGAAAAACCACTTGTGAAATGCCGCTCGCCAGGTACAAAAGAAAATCATTTCTCCATCGAATTGTGACTGGCGATGAAAAATGGATATATTTCGAGAATCCTAAGCGTAAAAGATCATGGGTAACTCCAAGCGAACCGGCGACATCGACTGCAAGGCCAAATCGCTATGGACGGAATACAATGCACTGTGTTTGGTGGGATCAGAAGAGTGTTATCTACCATATATAGTAAATATATGATATTGGCACTGAAACAAATTCAAAATAAGTGTTTCATATTTACAGACCTGATAAAACCAAAATGAAAGAAAGATATTTCACAGTTCGAGATCTTCTGTTCCCCAATGATTAAGTATTGTCACTAACTCCGAACAAGATCTTGACATCTAATGGACCAGTTTTCCTGGGCACGTAAAATCTTCTCAATGAAGATAAGCCTCAATAAAACAGTTGTACTAGAACCGAACATCTATACAGGGAGTGGCACTAAACAGAGTTTCTGAATTCAAATATTTGGGCGTAACCTTTGATGTCGGACTCACGTTCGTTAACCATGTCTCACGTTTGATATCGGACTGTTACAAACTATTTGGTTTTATAATGAAAATATCAAGAGAATTTAACAGCATCGATATCCTTCGAAACTTATATAATTATCTAATTAGAACCAAATTAGAATATGCATCTACGGTTTGGCCTCCTCATCAGCTCAAATATAAAAAAAATATAGAACAAATGCAAAAAAAATCCTCAGATATCTATGGTACAGAACAAAGGGCGATTACCCAAAATATGCTCACCATGCCGAACTTCTCACGGTGTGCAACTATAGAAGCCTCGAAAGAAGAAGGTAAGAATCCATTGTGATATTCCTAATAAAGGTTTTCTAAGGTTCCTTTAACTGTCCCACGATTCTAGAAGCACTAAGTTTATATGTACCCAATAAATATAGCTGTACAAGGAATCACCCTCTGTTCTACATACCAACTTACAGGACGAATATCATGGCTAAACACTCAGTCACGCGTGGTATAGAGATATTGAACCAACTGAATGACACTGTTGATATATTCTCGGTACCGTCTAGCAGTATGAGAAGAATCTTGGCTGATATTATTCCTAATGAATAAGCTAACGCTAGAAGCAGACCTTCTTTGTGTAACAGGAGAAATCCGTGCAAAGTGTATAAAAAAAATATATATTGCCAAATATTACCAAGGATGTAAGAGTTTTACATGTGTGCTCTAAATTTTGTTACCTTAACTTTATCAAGTGATTTATCAGTAGACCAGCAAAAAAATTCCCGTATTGGTAAATGTGACAAAAATAAACAGGCATTTTATGAACAACAAACAAGATGGTGGAATTGACTGATTTCTCTCTACATCGGAAGGAATGATGACATGTCTTGATATACAGTGTTCACACTTTAACCCTTCCCTTACGGTGATAAAAATGAAACGCGTGTTGCGGTGTTGGGTAGTGAGTACGCGATAAAAAATTAGCGATTTTAAATCGGAAAAATAAGAACATTCATAGATAATCCCCTTAATTAATTATAATTTAAGTTAAAAATTATAATAATTGAGATTTATTTGCTGAAAACATTAAAAAACCATCTGGCAACGCTCACGGAACGGGCGTAGGTCTAGTCTCGTTGCCAGCTCAACAGCTACTGCAGCGCGGCAGGGTTGGTGGCTAACTCGGGCGTGGCTTACACTTGCGAGGTTGAGACAATTGCGCTCCTCGCTATTCAGTGACGTATGCAAAAGTGAGATGCGAATATAGTGTCGCGATTCCCGCATACTATTATTCACCTATCGCCAAGACGAGGCACTCGCAGCGTTTAAATGCGAATTTGTTTTCGATCTTTACAAAACACCTCGATGTAGTCGATAAATTCTGATTATTATTAATATTATTTTTTAAATCAATGCGTAAATATATTATGGAGGAATACCTAAAATCTTAACCTTGTATTTATAATATTTATAGAGATATTGATGGGTATTTGAAGCAACGTGTAGAAGATACCCAACACAGGGAAGGAAAGGTTAATATGACGATCAATGGTTGCTGGTGAAATCAAATAAAATACAGGTTTATATATAAAAAAAAAAACATTTTTAATAACAAATATCTTTGGAATGCCAAAATTGATAATGAATTTATAAAATGTATATAAATATATAAAAAAAATTAACAATAGAATGAATACTTTTAATAAGATGGAATCTTATTTTATACCAAAAGTTTAGTTCAAGAACTATCACAATTTTTGAAATTATTAACTATACATGAGAAAATGTAGAATGGTCCCTGTGATAGTTCACAAATTTGTCCCAATACAACCTGGTAACGATATTTAGTAATTTTAATTATTTTATCAACAATATAGGCCTCGATTCTAATAAATAGCAAGTTATTTAGGTAAATACATTACATAAAACTAACAATAATGACAAATTAATATTAGGTAAAGCGGAAAGAAATGACAATTTTTTTTGATGCGACAAAAAATTGATTTAAACAAAAACTATACAATATTATTCCGTTAAATAATTACCGTTGTTACCGATGATCTTCCTCCACAGAATAGGCAGTTTTTTAATACCTTATTCGTAAAATTCTGGCGGTTTTACGGTAAAATATGACTCCAAGTGATTTCGGAGTTGTTCGACACTCGTAGATTTTTTATCTCGAAGCGAATGTTCCATCGACTTAAAAAGATGGTAATCCAAAGGTGCAATATCAGGTGAATATGGTGGATGCTGCAGAACTTCTAAATCTAGCTCTCTTATTTTGTCCTGCGTAATCCTTGCTGCGTGTGGTTTTGCATTATCATGTTGTAGAATTCTTCTCTGATTCTTTACTAAAACTGATCATTTTTTAAGCAGTTCTGCCTTTAATCTTTCGAATTGGGGACAATACACATCTGCTGTAACAGTATGACCAGGTTTTAGGAATTCATAATGAATAACTTCCAAAATATCCCACCAAACACAAAGGAAAACGTTTTTCAGAGTCAATGTCGGCTGAGGGGTAGACAGATGTACCTGATTCGTCGAAAACCATTGTTTTTTGTTTTTTTTTCTCCTCGGATTGGTGTGAAGGACCCACTTCTCATACCCAGTAACAATTTTTCTAAGAAACGGATCAGTTTCATATCTGGAGAGTGAAGATGAACAGATTGTTATTCGTTGTTCCATGGCCGTTGGAGAAAGTTCGTGCGGCTTCCAAATTCCTTGTCTATTTTGTTTTCCGAGCCTTTTCAAATAGTTCTTCACTATTGATCATGGACAACCGATATCTTGTGACAATTCCTTGATAGTTTTACGCGGATAGGACCTCACTAATGAGTTTAAAGTGTCATCATCGATTTTAAGAGGTCTTCCTATTTTTGGTTTGTCCTTCGATTCCCTTTCACAACTTTCAATTTTTTGAAACCGTCTTTGGCACTTCCGAGGATTCAAGATGTCTCTATAAATATCGCAGATGGTCTGGGTAGCTTATTTTGACTTCAATCCTTTATCGAATAAAAACAGCATAAAATACCGCAAATGTGTCTCTTCAATCTCTGGCTTTTGCAGTTTTGTACTTTAGACCAAAACCAAAAATAAATATCAAAACAGAAAGGATATTAATAGAGCTTCAAAACGATACCAACCACGACGTATTAACCCAACGGTAACTGGTGGCAAACTGGTTTCAACGTGACGCCTAATGAAAATTGTCATTTCTTTTTGCTTTACCTAATACATCTTGTTACAAATTAACAAAAATTTGGCAGTTTGTTAAAATCAAATGATATTTGGTGACTTTGTCAAAAGTCACTATGTTAGTCTGTATTGGCTAAGGATGGGGTATACGATAATTGGATTTTCAATTTTTTTATACCTAAAATTAAATGTTCGTAATTAGTATTAATTCATAGTGGATCTTGACCTATTTAAAGATAGATACAAATCATACAATACATTAGAAAGTCAGTATAATGAAAATTAGTAATTAAAATGTCAGTATAGAAGAAAACAATTTTTCGATTTGTAAAAAAAACTATTCGATTTCTAAAAAAAAAAAAACGATTTTACCCCATCCCTTTGAGACATGACATTTCAAGTGTCACAGGGACCATCCTACATTTTCTCAAGTATAACACGTTCAGCGCTGAGCACACACCTCGTGTATCTATTAAATATATGTCCAGTGTGCACGACACGACAGGTGTGTTCTCTTGATAACATGTTTGTGTTCATGTGAAATTTCTCAGCACGGCACGTACTTACGTACAATTTTATTCACATTAAATGCGTTAAGCAATTGGACGTCATATTTTAATATCAGACAATTTAAATAAAATGTGTAAATATCTTATAAAATACTTATATCTAAATATAATATTTAAAAACCCTTGGTCCACTTTTATTAATATATTTAAAACATTTTAAATAAACTTTCCTTATAAAAATAAATAAATAAATGTCATGAAAAGCTGTCTCTCAATTGATTTCAATTCCCAATTATAGCTCGGAAATTCTAGGATGAGTCCTGTGACAGCTCACAAATTTACCCCAATACAACCTTGTAAGGATATTCAGTAATTTTAATTATTTTATCAACTTTAATATAAACCTCTATTTTAATAAATAGCAAGTTATTTAGGTAAATACATTACATAAGGTTGTATTGGGGCAAATTTGTGAGCTGTCACTGGACTCATCCTAGAATTTCCGAACAATAGTAATTTAAACGTTTTCATATATTACATCTATAGTAAAATAATTTATTAAAAAAGTTGTGTAATTATAAAGTAGCAACTGGAATATATTGAAATTAAAACATTGACAAAGGGATATTAATGTGAGAAGTTAATAATAAATAAGCAAAATAAATAAATAAATAAAAAATTCACTTTTTAAAAAAAAAATCTAAAAAATACTTCAAATTCTTACTGCTATTATTTTAACAAATGTTTCAAATACTTATTAGTATTATATTAACAAGTATTTCAAATACTAGGTGTGTCCAGAAAGTAAAGAACGATTGCACACCACGCCCTGCGCCGATCCCCCACCACCGCGATCGTATGCGCGCCAGTTAGCTCCTTCCCCTGCTTCATTGCGAGCCGAGTTATGTCGTGCGTCTTTGTTCTGTAACCTTTCAAAATGGTTGCGCCCATCGAAAAATCCCTCCAAATGTGAAGTGCGTAGTGTCATTCGTTTTCTGAATGCACATAATGTTCGGCCTATCGAAATTTATAGGCAACTTTAAGCACAGTACATGAATCTTTCCCACAAAATTCACGATCGCTCCTACATGAAATGGTGACAGAGCACCTTGGCTACAAAAAAATGTGTGCTCGGAAAAGAATAACCGAATCTCAACACCAGAAAAGTGATGACAACAGTTTTTTTTTGGACCGAAAGGGTTTGATCCACGTGGAGTTTATGCTAAGAGGACACACGATAAACTCAGATTGTGAAACTCTTCAGAGGCCTATTGTGAAACTCTTCAACGACTTAGACGCACCATCCAAAACAAGAGACGTGGAATGTTGTCGAGAAAGGTGATTTTGATTCCTGACAATGCGCGGCCTCATGCATCAGCACGGACACAGCAAGGCGAGAACTTCAACGTCTTAAGTGGGAAATTTTTGGACATCCTCTTTACAGCCCTGACTTGGCACCGAGTGATTTTCACTACTTATTCCCGAAACTAAAGGAATTTTTGGGCGGAAAACAGTTCGCAAACGATGAAGATCTCAGACAAGAAGTGACATCCTGGCTCAAATCTTTGGCGGTAGAAGAGTATAACATCGGAATCGAAAAATTGGTTCCACGTTACAATAAGTGTCTTGACAGCTATGGCGACTGAACTACATTGAAATATAGAGTAAGGTACTGTGACTTTGTAAATACAGTTTTGTGTTGATATCTTTCGTTTTTATTAAATTATGCCACAACAATCTTTACTCTCTGGACAACCCACGTATTTCAAATATCTGTGTAAAAAATATCACAAATTAAGAAATCAAATATCTGTGTAAAAAATATCACAAATTAAGAAATCAATTTGATAATGGTTTAAATAGAAACTAATATCTGTACCCTAAACACTGTATCAAAAAAAAAAAATATGTATATATACATGTAATAAAAAATGAGTTTACAATTTCTTCCCCAGAAATATATCACTATGTTCAATGTTCAAAATTATAAATTAATATTTTCCACAGTTAATTATTATAAGTTGATGCGGAAACATCTCCACCATGTCCAGTCCAATTTGTATGAACGAATTTTCCTTCCTGTCCGAGCAATTCATATGTGTGAGCTCCAAAGAAATCTCTCTGGGCCTGAAAAAAAATAAATATTCTTAGTGACTATCGGCTGTTTCATCATTGGGTTGCTTGTTTCTCTCGGTGACCCCCAGTCAAATAAATCTCATATAAAAATTGCTCCCAAAGTGTGTTGTAGCGCCCCAGGTCACGGGGGCGTCGCGGAATATTCCAATATATGTTCCCTTGTGGAGCATCGCCCAAAACCGCTCTGAATGGACATCATGTGTTGACTCAACCGCTCCCGACTGTCAAATGAATTTGTGCGTAGCACTTTGGTGTGGCTATGCATGAAGTCACGTAAAATCTAGCTTAGCGCTTAACAAAGCATTTTGGTGTGGCCTCGGCCTTAATGATACGAATCTGTTTCCATAGTACAAAAAATTTGCTTGCTTCAGGAATCGAGAAGTTTCAATTAATCTCAATTAGAATTTAAGCAATCTAATATGTGACTCAAATAAAAAATTTATTTATATATTTGATTTGCTTTAGTACTGTAGCTACCTACGTCCCCTAAATAAATTTGAATTGTCAAACATACTTTATTGTTAAAATTGTAAACATACAGGGTCAACGACCGATGAATTATTTACAATTGTCACATTCTGTAAATGTCAACAGTATTCACACGTGAACACTATTTTACACTGCATACCAAGGTAGAAAGAGAACACATCGCTTCCGACGTGATAGCACGCGCAGGAGTGAGATGGGGATACGGCGGACGCATTGACGCGGCCCGCTCCGAATATCTATAAATACCTACCTATCAATAAATAAACATTATTAGATTATTGTTCATTCAACTGTCAAGACTTGTTATTATTTACCCGCTATTCACTTTCGTTTTCATCCGCATTCCTGAGTATTTATATTTAAAATAAATACAAATCAAGATCATCACGACTTATAAAGATAAGCACTTCGCTACATTGATGACCCTGAACGAAAAGGAACGCATAATCGACTAAAACGAATATAGCGATGTCAACATCAACATCATCAGCACGTCCTAATAGGACACATGCTACATTGATAACGAACATCGCTACATTGGTGACCCCGACAGGAAGTGGCAACCAACGAACATCGCTACATTGGTAAGCAACTCGCTACAGTACCTTACGTGCTTTAGCTTATTTTCCATCAATTATCTTATATCTAATTATTTTTTTTACTGAACATTTTACATACCTGTAAAAGATTAGCCGGTAAAATATCTGAGCGATAGCCATCATAAAACGACAGAGCAGAACTCAAAGTTGGAACCGGTATACCAAGCAAGACAGCTTGAGAAACCACTTCTCTCCAAGATTGCTGACAATCCAAAATGGCTTTGGAGAAAAAGTCATCCAGCAGTAGATTGGAGAGGTTTGGGTTACGAGAGTAAGCATCCTTGATATTTCCTAAGAAAACACTCCTTATGATACAGCCTCCTCTCCACATGAGAGCTATTCCACCATAGTTGAGATTCCACTTGAAAGATTTAGCAGCCTCTCTTAGAAGCATGAAGCCTTGAGCATATGAGACAATCTTGCTTGCATAGAGGGCTTTTCGTATTTTTTCCAAAAATGCTTTTTTATCTCCTTGGAATTTGCTAACAGGACCGGTTGAAAGCTTTTTACTAGCGGTTACTCGTTCGTCTGTAAAAAATAAACATTTAATCAATGTATTTGTTTGTTAGATTTTTAATTTGTGATTTTTTTTTAAACCAAATGAATCCATCTTAACCCTTCCCTTACGGTGTTAAAATTTAAACGCGTACTCCGGTGTTGGGTAGTGAGTACGCGATCAAAAATTAGCGATTTTAAATCGGAAAAATAAGAACATTCATAGATAATCCCCTTAATTAATTATAATTGAAGTTAAAAATTATAATAATTGAGATTTATTTGCTGAAAACATTAAAAAACCATCTGGCAACGCTCACGGAACGGGCGTACGTCTAACCTATTTGCAAGCCTAGAAGCTACTGTGGCGCGAAACGTCAGTCGCATACCCCGGCGCTTACGCATATGCTTGCGACGTTGAGACAATTCAGCTTCTCGCAATTCAGTGGAGTATGCAAGAGAGAGATGCGAATATAGTGTCGCGCTTCCCGCATACTATTTACCTATCAACGAGACACAAAGTCGAGGCACTCACAGCGTTTAAATGCGAATTTGTTTCCGATATCTTCACAAAATACCCACGATGTAGTCGATAAATTCTGATAAATATTAATATTATTTTTTAAATCAATGCGTAAATATATTATGGAGGAATACCTATAGTAAAATCTTAACCTTGTATTTATTATATTTATAGAGATATTGATGGTTATTAGAAGCAACGTATAGAAGATACCCAACACAGGGAAGGAAAGGTTAAAAGGGCCTCATTACGTGTGACACAGTTTTGAGATAATCGAAAAAAACTTCCGAGTGTAAAAAATATATATTAACGTGATAGTTCATTTAAATATATTTGATAAAGGACTTCAAATAGAACTTGTTCCTTATTAATTTGTATTTTAAATTTTCTAGTAATAAATAAATAAAAAATTTTAAATGAGGCCCTTTTAGCATCTACTTGGGAAAATTTAATATAATACATATCAATATGAATTTGTTTTGTATTTTTAGTATGTAAAAAGTATTAGGTGTTTAGAAAGAAAATTTTCTGCTCTATAAGATATTGTGTTTGCTTTTATGTTTCACATATTATTTTATTTGATTACAAGCCTTCAAAATGGAATGGCAAGTAGGCGAAAGTGAGCATTTTCGACACCTCCTTCTGTTCGCGTTCAATCGAGGGAATAAAGCTGCCAAAGCTGCTCGTGTTGTTTGCGAAGTGTACGGTGAAGATGCTATGAGTTAAAGGACAGCTCGTCGATGGTTTTTGCGTTTCAAATACGGTAATTTCGACCTGAAAGACATGAAGCGTTCCGGACGACAAGCGGACTTCGATGAAGACCGCTTAAACCATATTATTTATGAAGATCCCCTTCAAACATTATTCATCACCATTTTCAAACCATTTTTCATCACCAGTAATGATGCGGTAAATGAACCTTTGCTTGTGGCCATGCGTAGCTTGATGACGCAAGATCAAACCAGCAGAAATTGTCGAATGTTGATTTTTGTTGTTTTCACTCAAAACATGTGGAACCCAAGCGTCGAACTTGTGGACTTTTCCCATTGATTTAAGATGGCGGTATACAGTCATGTGACTACAATTCATCTGCTCAGCCAATTCTACGGTGGTTTAAAGGGATCTTCATGAATAATATGGTTTAAGCGGTCCTCATCGAAGTCCACTGGTCGTCCGGAACGCTCCATGTCTTTCAGGTCGAAATTACCGTCTTTAAAACGCAAAAACCATCGACGAGCTGTCCTTTAATTCATAGCATCTTCACCGTACACTTCACAAATATCGCGAACAGCTCCGGCAGCTTTATTCCCTCGATTGAACGCGAACAGAAGGAGGTGTCGAAAATGCTCACTTTCTTCCACTTGCCATTCCATTTTGAAGGCTTGTAATCAAATAAAATAATATATGTAACGTAAAAGCAAACACCATATATTGTAGAGCAGAAAATTTTCTTTCGAATGACGTATAACATTTACCATTTTGTTTAACTTTTAATGCTCATTTTTTAAATTGGAAAAAAACGGACACAAGTTATGTTAACATCCAATAGAAAATAACATGTCAAATATTTCTTACAATATAAAATAAAGACAAAAAAATAATTAAAACGTGACAAAAATGTCAAAATTTGAAACATAAAGGCGTCTAATTTAATAATCTTCATCATCATCAACTTGTGGGTTATCTGTGGTCGGGAGAGATGTGATATGTTCATAGAATGGCATGTGTTCTTGCGGAATATAGGGAAAGAGTTTATGTAGGTTGATAATCTTATTAATTTGAATGGAAACATCGTTGCATAAGCTGCAGAACGCGATCGCCGTGCTCGCAACCGTGCATCCTCAAGTCTGGCTGCACGTCGCTCTGCTGCTTCCTCGGCATTTTGATGATTTTCAGTTGGTAACTCAATCAGACAAACACGTCGGCCTATGTTGAAAGTGCGACATACCGTATTTTACGGACTATAAGACGCACCTTAATTTATAGGCAATTTAAAAAAAAATAGCATTTTTACCAATTCAGCTGCCGGTTGAATCCAATGTTGCCAGATAGAGATAGGTTTCCCGCGGCATCGAAATACGGCCATTTTTAAGACTGGCGGGAATTTTAAATCAAACACAGGACATTTTTATATTAATTTCGAGTATAAGACGCACCTGAATTTCGGAGGCAATTTTTTTAAGAAAAAAGTGCGTCTTATAGTCCGTAAAATACGGTATTACACCATCAATAAATGGCAGAGCTTTTACAATGCCAGGATTGACACTCTCAAACACATATTGATGGTTTGAACCTATGCCAAATGACACTTTATTTTCTTTGGGAGTGTTGAGTCCGTGTATTTCACGGGAGATTATAAAATTCGGGCCACCAATCTTTGAAAATTTATGATGAATGGTGTTACCCATTAAAAAATGCCTTGATTTGCCTGTTAGCAAATGTCGCTCAGGATATAACAGCTTTAAAATTTTGCATGTTTCTTTATAAACCTATTATTGTATTGGGTGTACAAATTGGTTCGGTCCGTTTTTTGTGTTCAAAAATGCATTTATTTCTAAACAAAATGAATGACCAGATCAATTAAAGTATTGTCTATCGCTGGCTACTACTTTTTCCCATCTCTCAGGCAATTTTCGAATTCCATCTCGAAAAAATGACTCGTCTTTTGAGGCCAATTTTCAGTTTCTACGAAAGAAGTGAACCGGTGACCTGCCAAATCGTGCTGCATCCTTCGGAACAACCAGTAATCAGAAGGAGCAATGTCCGGGGAATACGGCGGGTGCGGTAAAACATCCCATTTGAGCGTTTCCAAATATTTTTTTATGACTTTTGCGACATGAGGCCGAGCATTGTCATGAAGAAGAATAACTTTATCATGTCTTTGCTCGTATTCCGGCCGTTTTTCTCGCAATGCACGGCTCAAACGAATTAATTGTAGCCGATACCGATCGCCCGTAATGGAATCGCCAGGTTTCAGCACCTCATAGTAAACAACACCCCTTTGGTCCCACCAGATGCAGAGCATGATCTTCGAACCGTGTATGTTCGGTTTTGGTGTTGATGTTGAGGTCGATGGCAACGATTGACCGGGCTTAGCGTAGTATTTTTTTCTTCTCAGGGTTGTCGTAGAATATCCACTTCTCATCTCCAGTTACAATCCGATGCAAAAAAACCTTTTCTTTGTTTCCTTTGAATCAGCTGCTCGCAAGTGAAAAATCGTCTTTCAACGTCTCTCGGTTTCAGTTCATAAGGCACCCTATTTCCTTGTTTTTGAATCATTCCCATGGCTCTCAATCGTACGGAAACGGCTTGTTGAGTCACTCCCGATGATTCTGCAAGCTCCTCTTGCATTTGACTCTGATCTTCTTCGAGTAATACCTTTGTCCTCGAATTTTTTTGCTGTCCAGAACGAGGCTTGTCTTCGACGCTGAAATCTCCATCCTTGAAATGTCGAAATCATTCCCTACATGATTTATCAGTTGGAGCAGTGTCACCATAAACTTCGACAAGCATTCGATGGGCTTCAGCTGCACTTTTCTTCCAATTAAAGCAGAAAATTAAAACCTCCCGCAAATGCTGCTTGGTTAACACAAAATTCGAGATTTTCAACACTGTACAAAACAAGGTTTTTGCTTGAAACTCAAAGCGATATAAACTGAATATTATTGGCAGATGTCTAACCTCTCTGAAACCACTATGAACCATTCATAACAGCCAGAGCCATCTTTTGGAAACGGACCGAACTAATTTGTACTCCCAAGATTAACTTCAACCAGTAGTTTTTGTCAAATCTCATTTCTATTATTGAATTTAAATAATTTACGAGTAATCTTTTAATAACTTACGAGATATCTCTAGTTTAATAACTTACGAGATATCTTTTGTTTAACCCTTCCTTCCCTGTGATGTGATGATGTAACTAGTACACATTGCTTCTAAACACTTTAATATCTCTATAAATATAATAAATGCCTACTGGGTTCAGATTTTAGGTATTCCTCCGTAATACATTTACGCATTGAATGAAAAAATAATATTAATAATAATCAGCACTTATCGGCCACATCAGAGATATTTTGTGAAAATCGGGAATAAATTCACCAATACAATCAAATGTGTGACGTAGGTATATTCATTCTAAAAAAAACGCTATGGGTGAGGAAGTGAGGCTATTCACGTTTTACTCTCACTCTACTTGGTACATGGGAACGTAAGAAATAGAATCTCAGTTCGCTCGCTTCAGTAGCTTTCAGGCATCCATTTGAGGTGATCTCTTCGCCTGTCTTGTGAACGTCGGCTGATGTTTTTTTTTTTCACGTTTTCAACAATTAAATTTCAATTATTATCACTTTTGACTTCAAGTTTAAATAATTTAAGCGATTTGACTATGAATATTCTTATTTTTCCGATTTTAAATCGCTCATTTTTACATGTGTATCCACTTGTATTGAATACACAGCACCGGAACGCGTGGATTTTTTTAGCACAGGAATGGAAAGGTTAAAAGGGTTAAAACAACACTAAATATGATATTTGCAACTTTTTAAAAAATATGATTGTTGATTCCGATTCCACTAACTGGAATTTATTTATTTTTATCTATTTATGATATAGGCGAGACATTTTGGAACAATACTTTGTCCATATTTATAAAAAAGGTTTTACCAGTCTTCTTACAATACTACATAGTGTTGTGGACTTCGCTATCATACATTTTATAAATATAATTGTCTTTTAATTACATAACATAACGTCACTGGTCTGTTACAACGTAATGTCAAGTTTGTTTGGCCTGGAATAAAAAAAATAGAATAGAAAACAAAAGCGAAATATTATAAAAACCTTTTAATGAGCTAAGACATCTAGCAAAGACAGCCTCTCCAATAAGAGTAACGGGGGTTCCATACTCCAAGGCAGAAATGGCCGTCCATTTACCAGTCCCCTTCTGCCCTGCTGAGTCACGAATTTTCTCCAACAAATACTTATCTGGAATTTAAAAAAGAAGTGTTAAAGAGAGTAAATTTAGAACTGCATTCAATGCAACTGATGCAATAAAAATTTGTACTATAAAATTATGGTAATTATGACTATCATCATCATCCTGTCGTGTAGCTAATGGCTGAGCATCATGACTCCTGTGATAACCCTTGAAGACTTTTCCATCGATTCCTGCACTCCGCGGTTCAAAGATCAGTTGTTAATGGTAATTCCTGTTGCTCTCTCTCATTTGGTCAATCCAACGCATTGGGACTCTTCATGTTGTGTGTCGTCCTTCCACGCTTTTAGTGACCACAAGCTTTTCCAAACTGTCTGTCTTGAAAACTGAAAAACCCAATTTCTTATCCCTGGCTCCATCCCAACTCACTGTCTGCGAAGACTGTTGGGGTCAGCTCTCCTCGTCCTCAGGTTGTATGTTCTTCTGTCCCGAACTACGTCCCCCAGGCCGTGCCTCCGCATCAGGTTATCTTTTTGCACCCCCCATGAATTCTTTGGTCTTCCTCTGGTTGTTATTCGAGGAAAATCCATGGAGATTGCCTGGTTCACAATGTGATCGGGTGCTCTGCGTCCAACGTGCCCATACCATCTCAATCCATCCGCTTCTCCTCCATCTTATTGTTGATGTCCGTAATACCTAGGCTTCCACGAATGCGTCAGCTTTTTATTTTGTCTCTCAGGGACACACCAGCTGACCATCTTAGCATGCGCATTTCAGCAGTTTCTAATGGCCTAGAGTAAGAGTTATACATCGTCCAGCATTCGGAGCCACAGAGGAGTGCGGGTCTGACAATTGTTTAGTATACTTTTCCTTTTAACTAGATTGGCATTTTCGGATCACATAGAACTTCCACTTGGTAAGACACTTGTCTGCCGATCCGGAGGTTGCGGGTTCGATCCCCGCTTGAACCCAGATTTTTTTAAATAGGATTCCAGTCTGGTTAACACTTAGGACCTATAAAAACATCTTTCTGGTTGGTTGGAAGAGATTGCCACATGGCAATAAACTCGCCAGGTTAAAAAAAAAAACTTCCGTTATTGATCTAAACTTCACCCATCCCACACTAATTCTATGTGTTACATCTGCTACACATCCTCCATCGCTATGGATGAGTGAACCAAGATACTTAAAGGAGTCACCATTTGGTAATGTTTCTCCATCTATTTGCATCACGGATGAAAAACCCAATATATTGAAAAATTATTATTTTCTTGGCGCCATAACGGCGAAATCGAGCAATACGGCATACCGTGCATGCCACCTCTATGGCGGCATTCGAGTGCAAAGGGTTAAGGATTGCTTATACAAAAAATTCAATTTCTGAAAATATGGACACATCATTAATTGGAAAGAAAGCCCTAAGCACAGAGCTATACGTAGATATTCTCAATTCCATTAAAATAAATTTATTCAGTGCCGAACACATTATTTTTGTGCGAGTTCTTGAGTGTGGTGTTTTTTGTTGTTTTATAATTATATTTTTATGATTATGTGCGGTATATTGTGGGATGAATGTTTTGGTATGTCTGGAGTGATGAAGTGTGAGGAGTTTGATTTCGCATGATGTATATATACATGTGTAATTGAGTGTCACTGTTTGTCAGGTTGATGAGAATGTGCAATGGGGTTTCATATAATCAAAAATCGGAAAGAAGTATAGATTTATTTTTTCATGCTATATGTCCTCAGTGGGATACAGGCATAAGCCTAGTTTACTGGGGACACGACAAATGAAAGGCAACAAACCCAGATCTTTTAAAATTGTGTGTCCAAATTAAATTACCTGTTGTTTTTTTTCGCAAATTATGTATATTTCTTGTCATGTGTAAAATAAATTAAAAATCAAATAAAATATACTGGTTCAATCGGATTTGCTACATCCTTATCGATATTTGAGAAAAAAATAAAGAAACAATACTTATCTTAAAACATTTCTTGTCATTTACTACCACACAATTCTCACCTAATCCCTATTTTCCATAAGATTTCCTTTTCTTTTCGATTTTGTTAGTTTTTTAATCAAATATTGTTTAAATACCCTATGTTAAAGACACAGTCATAGATACCAACAATAATTATGAAACAAAACTTGGTTGATTGGAAAAAAATGCTTTAAAGTAATACTCCCGCCACATGTACTATGGCCGTCCAGAAAGTAAAGAACGATTGCGCACCACACCCTGCACCGATCCACCCCCACCACGATCGTATGCACGCCAGTTAGCTCCTTCCCCCGCTTCAGTGAGAGCCGAGTTTTGTTGCTGAACGGTCGTGCGTCTTTGTTCTGTAACCTTTCAAAATGGCTACACTCATCGAAAATCCCGCCAAATGTGAAATGCGTAGTGTCATTCGTTTTCTGAATGCACAGAATGTTCGGCCTATCGAAATTTATAGGCAAATAAAGAATGTTTATGGTGATGTGAACGTGCAATGAACGAGGCGTCAGTGAGGAAATGGTGTATAATGTTTAATCAAGGAAGAACCAGTGTGCACGACGAAGATCGGAGTGGAGACCATCACTCGTTACGGATGAGTGGAAAGCAAAAGTCGAAGATAAAATTCAGGAAAACTGGCGTTTCACTTTAAGCACAGTACATGAATGTTTCCCACAAATTTCACGATCGCTCCTTCATGAAATGGTGACAGAGCACCTTGCCTACAAATTCATGACAATGCGCGGCCTCATGCATCAGCACGAACACAGCGAGGCGAGAACTTCAACGTATTGAGTGGGAAATTTTTGAACATCCTCCTTACAGCCCTGACTTGGCACCGAGTGATTTTCACTTATTCCCGAAACTAAAGGAATTTTCGGGTGGAAAACAGTTCGAAAACGATGAAGACCTCAAACGAGAAGTGACATCCTGGCTCAAATATTTGGCGGTAGAAGAGTATAACACTGGAATTGAAAAATTGGTTCCACGTTACAATAAGTGTCTTGACAGCTATGGCGACTACATTGAAAAATAGAGTAAGGTACTGTGACTTTGTAAATAAAGTTTTGTGTTGATATCTTTCGTTTTTATTTAGTTATGCCAAAACCTTCTTTACTTTCTGGACGACCCACGTATTTACATGAAAGTGTTAAATAAATAAAATAAATAAATGACATACCATCAGTATCCCTAAAGCGAAGAATATCCTTAGTTATATCAATCAAAAATGAATCCAATTCCCCTTTATTCCAGTCTTCAAATACGTCAGCCATTTCGTCTTGATTCATCCCTGAAACAAGCAGATAAAATAAAATAAATTTATGTTGACCAAAGAGATGTAGAATTCATATCAACTGTGATGTAGTTTGTAACAACTATTAATTTATGTTTACCAGAGAGATGTAGTTTGTATCAACTATTGTAGTTTGTATCAACTATTAAATTATGTTTACCAGATAGATGTATAATTCATATCAACTGTGATGTAGTTTGTATCAACTATTAATTTTTCCAGCCGATTGCGACACTTTGAACTTTTTACGGGGCTGTACAACTTTTTTATGCCACTGCATGGACTCCTGCTTCAACTTAGTCTCATAATGATGGACCCAAATTTTATCTCCAGTAACGATTCGGTTCAAAATCTCATCTTTGTTGTTTCAGCAGAAGTCCAAAAACTGTCATGAACAGCACGACATTTAATTTTTTCCATATTTGGGACGTTCTTAATATTTGATAAGACTCTTATGACGGTATCTTAAATAATACTGTCAAAGTTAGACTAAAACTTGGTGAATATACTAACAACGAGTCATACTATCAGAACATGCGATGGGCACTACCGACCCCTCCCTTAACCCCTTCATTCCGCAAATTTATTGACCTTCCATTGTAGTTCACTTATACCCCTTCAATTGCCTTTATTTTCAGTAAGCATAACCATATTATTTATATACTTTCCAGACAATCTACAATTATATTATATTTTATAAATGCATTGCGATTAAATATATCTATATACTCGTAAATAAAAATGTAAATGTTCGTTAATAGAAAATCTCTAATCTCCGAAAGTTCTTCACCGATTGCTTTGAAATTTTGACAAAAGGTTGCATTCGTATACAAGCATGTTTATATATTTTTTTTTATATACAGTTGTATATAAAAAAGTATATAACACAGACGAAATAATGGGAGCGCCCCCTGCAGCGACACACGCAAACTAAACAATTCTCATTGTCAGGTTATGTGACATTGCATTTTCGACGTTTTGGATTCTTTCATTTCGTTTTTTAACTATTTTTTTTAAATATTAAATAATTAAATATTAAATAATAAATTTTCAAAAACGTGTATTGAAAAATAGCGCTCTATCTGTTTGGACGTAAAAGCAACACACGATATACTAAATTTTTATCCGCCATTTTGTACTGTGGCGCCCTAATTTTTTTTCAGTGCAATAAATCTGCTATAGTTCATCAAAATGCCGAGGAAGCAGAAGAGCGACGTGCAGCCGGACTTGAGGACGCACGGTTGCGAGCATGGCGATCGCGTTCTGCAGCTTCAGATCTGCTTCGTTCTCAACAGAATGAACGCGACAGGCTGAGAGTGGCTGAAAGACGTCAAAAATATTGTTTACCCACAAGCATTGTGAAAAATATTAGAAACGTGTGCTTTCCCTTTTCTTTCTTTTCCATTTAACCAGACTGAGCCACAGCAATGCGTGGCCAGGTACAGCTAGTAATTAAATAAAACAAGACAAAAATAACAATAAACACTCTTAATTAAATAAAAATTATATAATACGTTTCAATTTTTACTCTTAAATATGCACAGCATTCTCCTGCCTAAATAAGCATATGCCTGCCCTAAGGCTAGTACTATAGTTTAATAAAACAAATAATCAAAAACAAAACAAAATAAAAAATTAAAGAAACGGATATAAAGTATAAAAAATCAGACATAAGTATAAAAAATCTCATCACACTCCAATGGGATATAAAATAGTATTTAAATAAAAAACACTTATGTTTCAAAGGATCATTCACTTATTGGTATTCATAAAAATAACACTTATCAATCCAAAAAAAGTATTCATAAAAATAACACTTATCAATCCAAAAAAAGTATTCATAAAAATGACACTTATCAATCCATTTTAAGATTTTGATATTTGAAATTAATTAAAAGAAAGAATTTAATCCAAATTAGTTTTAAAACTCTTAAAGATAATTTCAAATTAATTAAACATTACTGGAAAAATTAACCTCTATGAAATCAGTTTAAAAAATACACATAGAAAAGCAAAAACAGAAATATATTTGAAATCAAGATGAAATCTGCTTTGAATTGTTATGAAAATCGAAAAAATTATGACTTATATGCAGCAATTCAATAACTATACTTGAGAAAATGTAGCATAGTCCCTGTGACAGTTCACAAATTTACCTCAATACAACCTTGTAACGACGTTCAGTAACTTTAATATCAGCCTCAATTCTAATAAATAGCAAGTTATTTAGGTGAATACACTACATGAAACTAACAATAATGACAAATTAATACATCTTGTTACAAATTAGCAAAAATGTGGCAGTTTGTTAAAATCAAATAATATTTGGCGACATTTGTCAAAAGTCACTACGTTAGTCCGCATTGGCTAGGGACGGGGTATATGATAATTGGATTTTCGATTTTTTTATACCTAAAATTAAATGTTCGTAATTAGTATTAATTCATAGTGGATCTTGGCCTATTTAAAGATAGATACAAATCATACGATACGTTAGAAAGTCAGTATAATGAAAATTAAGAATTAAAACGTCAGTTTAGAGAAAAACAATTTTTCGATTTATAAAAAAACGATTCGATTTGTAAAAAAAAAACTATTTTACCCCATCCCTTTGAGACATGACATTTCAAATGTCACAGGGACCATCCTACATTTTCTCAAGTATAACAGTATTCTCTTAGATCATATAAGGCAGCTAATAAGCATAAGTAAAAAAATATATGAAAAAAATTTGAAAGTTCTACTAGTCTCTCAATAAATTTGAGACAGAAGTAAGATAATCTTTCTGGTTGGTTGGAATAGATTGCCACATGGCAATAAACTCGCCAGGTGAAATAAAATAAAAAAGATAAGCATTTATTTCTGATTGATTTATATAACATGAAATTCGCTAAATTAAATCGCATAACATTAGCAAAGCAAAACAAAAATGCACATTTTTAACTATTGTGGCGGTCGCCCACTCGAATACTGTGGGTATTCATACATACGGTCAATGACCGATGAAATGACCTTCGCATTCCTCGACGAAATCTAAATAAACAAGTCCCAAGTTCACACGCCGGCCATTCAAGTCCGAAGTTCACCCGCCGGCCATTCAACCCATAGCCGATCGGACCGCATTCCATACTAGAGAGAGAACGCACCACGCTTGTCTCGCTAGTTCCGTATTTGAATGATACCTACATACAACAATTAATCGTTTTGTATTCACAGAAGCGAGACGTAGGCATATCGCGAGCGCATTCTCGCGCACATTCTAAAAATATATAAATACCTACGTTACTAATAAAATTGGACAGACTCTCTTTCCGCATTGCGATCTAACGTGTTTTATTATTTATCAACAAATCATCATCATCATCTCTTCCCTTAAGGACTAGCTCCTA
This sequence comes from Odontocerum albicorne, assembly GCA_949825065.1. Lineage (NCBI taxonomy): Eukaryota > Metazoa > Arthropoda > Insecta > Trichoptera > Odontoceridae > Odontocerum > Odontocerum albicorne. Next base: position 49,289,811 of record OX463843.1, read on the forward strand.
AACTATCATTAGTAATATATTAGCAGATATTGACCTAGATCAGTGATGGGAAACCTTTTTAGCTCGGCGTGTCAAAATTCTGAAAAAAACCTGGCTTGACCCGGGTGCCGTGTCACATCCAGGAAGATTAATATTATTTACAGCCCTAGTAAATGAAAGAGTTCTGTTTTTGAACTATTTATTTATTATTATTAGGTCCTTACATATGAAATTGGCGTTTTGCCGTACTGGCAACTTTGATCTCAAATATCTTCTCTTTGGTTAGGAATTCCAAATTAAAATTTATACAGCTATTTACTCGAGTATTTGTGTTTCGAAAATTATAATTCATTTGTTTTTTCCTCAATTGTTTTTTTTTCTTTGCGTCACTCAGTTTACAAAATGGAAAACTTGAAATATCGCGTTATTTACGAGTACGAGTTCCACCGTGGCACCAGTGCTGCAGAAACGGCTCGAAGGATTAATGATGTGTATGGCGACGGTGCCGCAAAAGAAAACACAGTGCGTTTTTGGTTCCAACGTTTTCGTTCTGGAAATTTCGACCTGCAGAATAAGCCCCGTGGACGGCCGGAGACCAAAGTTGATAATGAAGAATTGAAGGCTATTGTGGAAGCGGATCCATCGCAAACCACGTCCGAGTTAGCTGCAGGCTGCGGTGTTAGTGATAAAACTGTTTTAATCCACTTGAAGCAAATTGGGAAGGTGAAAAAGCTTGAAAGGTGGGTACCTCACGAATTGAGTGAAGCAAATCAACAAACGCGCGTTGACTGCTGCGTTGCATTACTCAACCGGCACAATAATGAAGGGATTTTGAATCGAATCATTACCTGTGATGAAAAGTGGATCCTGTATGATAATCGGAAGCGCTCATCGCAATAGCTGAACCCTGCCGAACCAGCCAAACCATGCCCCGAGCGAAAATTGACTCCAAAAAAGTTACTTGTGAGCGTTTGGTGGACTAGTGCTGGTGTCGTTCACTACAGCTTTCTTAAATCTGGCCAGACGATTACGGCAGATGTCTATTGTCAGCGACTGCAAACCATGATGGAAAAGCTAGCTGCTAAACAACCGAGGCTGGTTAATCGCTCTAGGCCACTGCTGCTTCATGATAACGCTAGACCACACACTGCACAACAGACGGCTACCAAATTAGAAGAGCTTCAATTGGAATGTCTAAGACATCCACCGTACTCTCCGGACCTTGCCCCGACAGATTACTATTTTTTTCGAAATTTGGATAACTTCTTGCAAGGGAAAAAATTCAACTCCGATGGGGCAGTCCAGACCGACTTCAAAGATTTTATTGATTCCCGTCCGAATGGTTTTTTTAGTAAAGGGATCGATGAACTACCTATGAGATGGCAAAAGTGCATAGATAGCAATGGTACATACTTTGATTAAATAAATATATTATATTAAAAAAAAATCAACTTTATGTTCCTCCCAAACAAAACGCCAATTTCATATGTAAGGACCTAATATTAAAAAGCAAAAACAAATAATTATTTACGTTAGTGACTTTTTTGTTGCTGAATTGCATTAGCTAAATCTTCAATTGAAGGTTGGTATTTCGTACATTTTAAATACAAGCAAGCGTTACAAACTTCATCAGTCAGTCGGTTTCTTGTATTTGTTTTAATATTATTCAACGCAACGAGAATAAGGTCTCATAGACGTACGTTAAGGGAAATATTGTGAGTACATCACTAGATTTTTCAGAGTGCCTAGCTGATTTGACTTTGTTTTCTATCGGCTCAAATGACTTAGTTTCCTATCGCTACACACCGTTCGATATCCCTCGTGATTCTTCCATCATCTAAAACAGGGGTCAGCAAACTACGGTCCGCAGGCTGAATCCGGCCCTATGCATACTTTAATCCGGCCCCACGAGCCAATAATAACCAATCTCATTTTTAATATATTTTATGGGTTTGTTGTGTTAAATTGGTTAAGTTAAATTGTACGTGTATAATATTGTTTTATTTAGTACATAGTTAGTTTAAGTTTATTATATTAGGAGTACAAATTAGATCGGTCCATTTCCAAAAGATGGCTCTGGCTGTTATGAATGGTTCATAGTGACAGCCGATTTTGGCAGTTTCAGAGAGGTTAGACATCTGCCAAAAATATTCACTTTATATCGCTTTGAGTTTCAAGCAAAAATCTTGTTTTATACAGTGTTGAAAATCTCGAATTTTGTGTTAACCAAGCAGCATTTGCGGGAGGTTTTAATTTTCTGCTTTAATTGGAAGAAAAGTGCAGCTGAAGCCCATCGAATGCTTGTCGAAGTTTATGGTGACGCTGCTCCAACTGATAAATCATGTAGAGAATGGTTTCAACGTTTCAAGGATGGAGATTTCAGCGTCGAAGACAAGCCTCGCTCTGGACAGCCAAAAAAATTCAAGGACTAAGAATTAGAAGCTTTACTCGTAGAAGATCAGAGTCAAACGCAAGAGGAGCTTGCAGATTCATCGGGAGTGACTCAACAAGCCGTTTCCGTACGATTGAGAGCCATGGGAATGATTCAAAAACAAGGAAATAGGGTGCCTTATGAACTGAAACCGAGAGACGTTGAAATGCTATTTTTCACTTGCGAGCAGCTGATTCAAAGGCAACAAAGAAAAGGTTTTTTGCATCGGATTGTAACTGGAGATGAGAAGTGGATATTCTACGACAACCCCGAGAAGAAAAAATACTACGCTAAGCCCGGTCAATCGTTGCCATCGACCTCAACATCAACACCAAAACCGAACATACACGGTTCGAAGATCATGCTCTGTATCTGGTGGGACCAAAGGGGTGTTGTTTACTATGAGGTGCTGAAACTTGGTGATTCCATTACGGGCGATCGGTATCGGTTACAATTAATTCGTTTGAGCCGTGCATTGCGAGAAAAACGGCCGTTCCGAAGGGTGCAGCACGATTTGGCAGGTCACCGGTTCACTTCTTTCGTAGATACCGAAAATTGGCTCCAAACTTGGATCGCCTCAAAAGACGAGTCATTTTTTCGAGATGGAATTCGAAAATTGCCCGAGAGATGGGAAAAAGTAGTAGCCAGCGATGGACAATACTTTAATTGATCTGTTCATTCATTTTTTTTAGAAATAAATGCATTTTTGAACACAAAAAAACGGACCCAACTAATTTGTACATCCAATAATACTTTAATTAAATGAAATTATTTTATCTTGAACAAAAATTTTATTTTAAGAAAATATTCGTTATAACAAAAAAGATGTAAATTTTCAAAAATGTACGTAAACTCGCAATACAGGTCAACATTAGCAGATGACCATCTGCAAACAATTTTAATTGTAAATGGTCATCTGCTTAGTACTCATACTAACTTCGAACCCCGGGTTTGATGAAACGTTATCTCAGAAAAAGCAATTACATTAATCTCATTAGTAGAGCTTATTATTATTATGTAACATTTATTGTTCAATAATGCGAAAATTTTGCCTGTTTCAATAATACTTTAATTAATAAATGTAAATGTTTCATTTGTTTTTCGTAAGTGTGTCAGCAAATTATATTACTACCGTCTATTAAAATAAAGTAAAACATGTTTTTTTGCTACGTAAGTAAGAATTGCCTATATAAATATCCTCAAGTTTGTTTCCTGGCCCGCCGAACCTAAAATGTTTACGATCTGGCCCTTAAGCTATGGTTTCCTAAGAAAGCGGGTTCCTTATATAGCGCACGTTACACGACGTGATGCTGGCGCGCCGCCAAACGGCAGAAATTAGAACCCACAACTGTCAGTTGGAAACTTTATTCCACATATTTTGTTTCAACTGGGCTTTCCTATAGTCTTTGCTCTTCACATTATATAAAGCTTCATTATTTCTTACAAAATCAATATTTCGTCATTTTCGCTTGTACAAATTAAATAACGTTTGCGTCGCATCCGCCTGGCGCGGCGCCAGACGGCAGAAATGAGAACCCACAACTGTCAGTTGGAAACTTTATTCCACATATTTTGTTTCAACTGGGCTTACCTATAGTATTTGCTCTTCACATTATATAAAGCTTCACTATTTCTTACAAAATCAATCAATATTTCGTCATTTTCGCTGGTCCAAATTAAATTACGTTTGCGTCGCATCCGCCTGGCGCGCTGCCAGACGGCAGAAGTGAGAACCCACAACTTTCAGTGGAAACCAAATCTAATTCCTCATATTTTGTTTCAACTGGGCTTTTCTATAGCCTTTGCTATTCACATTATATAAAGCTTCATTATTTCTTACAAAATCAATCAATATTTCGTCATTTTCACTGGTCCAAATTACGTTTGCACTCATTTTTTATTGTAAAACGGTGTCCGCTACACGGGAAAAATCGTTCCACGACTGTTTGCTACGCTATCATGGCCATCATACAAACGGCAGCATTGCTATTTGACATTACACTCACAACCAACGCACTCTAGGAAACCAACGCCATTGTTTTGCATAGACAATGTTTTGTTACGTGCGTTATATAATGACACAACCAACGCTCTCTAGGAAACCACGCCATATGGTTTGCACAGACAATGTTTTGTTATGTCCGCTATATAACGACACCACTTTCTTAGGAAACCAACGCTTTAGCGAAAAAAGTTTGGTCTAAAATAAAAAAAAACGCTTCCAGCATAGAAAAATTAAAATGATATACTGACCAAGACCAGATTTCATGAGATGGTACGCTTCGCAAATCAGCTGCATGTCACCATATTCGATTCCATTATGAACCATCTTAACGAAATGTCCAGCTCCGTCCTGCCCTACCCAATCGCAGCAAGGCTCATTGCCTGACTTGGCGCAAATAGCCTGTAAAAAATAATTTAAAACAAAAAAATTGTAAAGCAATAAAATTATAATAAAAATACCTCTTATATGGCCCCGTTTAGAGAGTAAACTCTCCTCAAAGGTGCTCCAACTAAGGATTCGAACCCATTCATAAATGTTGATAAGACCTCCCAAGGATTATTTAGCTTAAAGTGCTTCCTAAAGCTACATACTCCATCCATATCTCTGACATTAGGAGGCAGACCATTCAACACTACAGTAAGTAACAGCAATGGAAAAAGCTTCCAATATATGATAGTAACACATTCGACTTAAGGTGTAATGTATTGGGTGTACAAATTAGCTCCGTCTGGTTTTTTGTGTTCAAAACTGCATTTATTTCTAAACAAAATGAATGAACAGATCAATTAAAGTATTGTCCATCACTGGCTACTACTTTTTCCCATCTCTCAGGAAACTTTCGAATTTCATCTCGAAAAAATGACTCGTCTTTTGAGGCGATCCAAGTTTGGAGCCAATTTTCGGTTTCTACGAAAGAAGTGAACCGGTGACCTGCCAAATCGTGCTGCATCCTTCGGAACAACCAGTAATCAGAAGGAATCAATTTCCTGGGGAATACGGCGGGTGCGGTAAAACATCCCATTTGAGCGTTTCCAAATATTTTTTTACGACTTTTGCGACATGAGGCCGAGCGTTGTCATGAAGAAGAATAACTTTATCATGTCTTTGCTCGTACTCCGGCCGTTTTTCTCGCAATGCACGGCTCAAACGAATTAATTGTAGCCAATACCGATCACCCGTAATGGAATCGCCAGGTTTCAGCACCTCATAGTAAACAACAACCCTTTGGTCCCATCAGATACAGAGCATGATCTTCGAACCGTGTATGTTCGGTTTTGGTGTTGATGTTGAGGTCGATGGCAACGATTGACCGGGCTTAGCGTTGTATATTTTTCTTCTCAGGGTTGTCGTAGAATATCCACTTCTCATCTCCAGTCACAATCCGATGCAAAAAACCTTTTCTTTGTTGCCTTTGAATCAGCTGCTCGCAAGTGAAAAATCGTCTTTCAACATCTCTCGGTTTCAGTTCATAAGGCACCCAATTTCCTTGTTTTTTAATCATTCCCATGGCTCTCAATCGTACGGAGACGACTTGTTGAGTCACTCCCAATGATTTTGCAAGCTCCTCTTGCATTTGACTCTGATCTTCTTCGAGTAATGCCTTTGTCCTCGAATTTTTTTTGCCGTCCAGAGCGAGGCTCGTCTTCGACGCTGAAATCTCCATCCTTGAAACGTCGAAATCATTCCCTACATGATTTATCAGTTAGAGCAGCGTCACCATAAACTTCGACAAGCATTCGATGGACTTCAGCTGCACTTTTCTTCCAATTAAAGCAGAAAATTAAAACCTCCCGCAAATGCTGCTTGGTAAACATAAAATTCGAGATTTTCAACACTGTACAAAACAAGGTTTTTGCTTGAAACTCAAAGCGATATAAACTGAATATTATTGGCAGATGTCTAACCTCTCTGAAACCGCCAAAATCGGCTGTCACTATGAACCATTCATAACAGCCAGAGCCATCTTTTGGAAACGGACCGAACTAATTTGTACTCCCAATAATATACGAGTATGTGTGAAGTGTTCACATAACATTAAAATTTTTGATAAGACCTCTCAAACAAGTTGTCTTTAAGTGTTCCCGAAAGCTGCACATGTCACCCATATCTCTAATACTATTCCATACCACAGAAGCAGCAACGGCAAAAGCTCTGTCATAATGCCCTGCCCTATTAAATCGATAACAAAATATGTAATGGAAACATAATGATCGCTATACTTGAGAAAATCTAGCATGGTTCCTGTGACAGTTCACAAATTTGCCCCAATACAACCTTGTAACGATATTCAGTAATTTGAATTATTTTATCAACTTTAATATAAGCCTCGATTCTAATAAATAGCAAGTTATTTAGGTGAATACATTACATAAAACTTACAATAATGACAAATTAATACATCTTGTTACAAATTAGCAAAAATGTGGCAGTTTGTTAAGATCAAATAATATTTGGTGACGTTTGTCAAAAGTCGCTACGTTAGTCTGCATTAGCTAGGGACGGGGTATACGATAATTGGATTTTCGATTTTTTTATACCTAAAATTAAATGTTCCTAATTAGTATTAATTCATAGTGGATCTTGGCCTATTTAAAGATAGATACAAATCATACGATACATTAGAAAGTCAGTATAATAAAAGTTAGGAATTAAAATGTCAGTTTAGAGAAAAACAATTCGAATTGTAAAAAAAAAACTATTTTACCCCATCCCTTTGAGACATGACATTTCAAATGTCACTGGGACCATTCTACATTTTCTCAAGTATAAAAACAATTTCACAGATATATAATGTCGCATATGTTTAAAGGTAGATTTTTTTTATACTCTTTGTCGAAACACAAAGTTATATAACGCTAGCTAATTGCAAGAAACAAAATCTTGCCACATTGTATGCGGGTATGTCCCAATGTAAATGACTCAAACGAGGAAAAATCTAGTCAAATATTTTGAAAAGAAATATAAAACAGGTGGTATAAACATCACATTATTATATTTATTTTTAATTTACACTCACCTAGATTTCAAGCGTCAGCTAATCAAAAACTTCACGGACTGTCATTATTATCAGGGTGATTTGAAGATACATTCACAAATACTTTACCACCATTGTGATTATATTAGGTGTTAACATAATTTGTGTCCATTTTATTCCAATTTAAAAACGAGCACCACAAGTAAAACAAAATGGTAAAGGTTACACGTCACTCGAAAGAAAATTTTCTGCTCTACAAGATATTGTGTTTGCTTTTACGTTACATATATTATTTTATTTGATTACAAGCCTTCAAAATGGAATGTCGAGTAGACGAAAGTGAGCATTTTCGACACCTCCTTCTGTTTGTGTTCAATCGAGGGAATAAAGCTGCCAAAGCTGCTCGCGATATTTGCGAAGTGTACGGTGAAGATGCTACGAATTAAAGTACAGCTCGTCGATGGTTTTTGCGTTTTAAAGACGGTAGTTTCGACCTGAAAGACATGGACCGTTCCAGACGACCAGTGGACTTCAATGAAGACCGCTTAAATCATATTATTCATGAAGATCCCCTTCAAACATTTTTTAGCACCATTTTTTTTTTTCATCACGATTTTCAAACCATTTTTCATCACCAGTAATGATGCGGTAAAGGAACCTTTGCTTGTGGCCATGCGTAGCTTGATAACGTGCGAGCAAACCAGCAGAAATTGTCGAATGTTGATTTTTATTGTTTTCACTCAAAACATGTGGAACCTGAGCGCCGAACTTCTGGACTTTTCCCATTGATTTAAGATGGCGGTATACAGTCATGTGACTATAGTTTATCTGCTCAGCCAATTTTACGGTGGTTAAAGGGGATCTTCATGAATAATATGGTTTAAGGTGGGTGTCGAAAATGATCACTTTTGTCTACTTGATATTCCATTTTGAAGGCTTGTAATCAAATAAAATAATATACTTAAAGTTAAAGCAAATACAATATCTTGTAGAACGGAAAAATATCTTTTGAATGACGTATAATATTTACCATTTTGTTTTACTTTTGGTGCTCATTTTGAAATTGGAAAAAAACGGACACGACTTATGTTAACACCCAATATTTAGCTGCGACACTTTATGAACAATATGAAAGGTTATTTGTGCAAAATGATTTATTAAATTAATCTATTACTATTACATCTTTAACTTCCTGTGCTAAAAAAATCTGCCCGTTCCGGTGCTGTGTATTCAATACACATGTAAAAATGAGCGATTTAAAATAAGAATATTCATAGCCAATCGCTTAAATTAATAAAATTTGTAGTCAAAGGTGATAATAATTGAAATTTAATTGCTGAAAACATGAAAAAAAACATCGGCTGACGTTCACAAAACGGGCAAAAAGACCACCTCAGACGAATGCGCTAGAGCGACTGAGACGGACTAACACTGTGTATGATATGTTATACCTCGAAGGAAGAAACACAACTGCAAACTGAGATTCTATTTCTTGTGTTCTCATATACCAAAGTAGAGTGAGAGTGAGACGTGAATAGCGTCACTTCCTCACCCATAACAGTTTATAGAATGAATATACCTACGTCACACACTGGCACCCGTTTGATTGTATTAGTGAATTTATTCCCGATTTTCACAAAATATCTCTGATGTGGCTGATAAGTGTTAATTATTATTAATATTATTTTTTCTTTCAATGCGTTTATAGACAGTTGCAAAGTTGATAGAGAGTTAGTTGCTGACTAATATTAAAATCCGAAAGGTGTCCTACTTGGGTCATGTACTTAGAGGAGCAAAGTACAAATTACTGCATCTGATCATCAAAGGCAAAATAGAAGGCCGAAGAGGTTTTGGCAGGAGGCAGATCTCCTGGCTCCGCAATATACGTGATTGGACTGGCATAAGGGGCGTTGGAGATCTTTTTTGGGCTGCCGGGACAAAGATATCTACTCTCAAGTGATATTCAACGTTGGGGGAACCTGACATGACACTGAGAAGAAGAAGAAGATTCAATGTGTAAATGTATTACGGAGGAATACCTAAAATCTGAAGCCAGTATTTATTATATTTATAGAGATATTAAAGTTTTTAGAAGCAATGTGTACTAGTTACATATCACAGGGAAGGAAGGGTTAAAGCCACTGCTTTTTATTATATATCAGCAGGTCTTGATGTAGTGATTTTAAACCATTTTAAATTCTTTATTGATGATACCAAATTCATTGAGAACCCAAACAAGAGCTCTAATTATATACGAATATAAGATGATTTGAATCAGATATTGTGGTCCCGTAAGTGGCTTTTGAATCAGATATTGTGGTCCCGTAAGTGGCTTTTGAATCAGATATTGTGGTCCCGTAAGTGGCTTTTGAATCAGATATTGTGGTCCCGTAAGTGGCTTTTGAATCAGATATTGTGGTCCCGTAAGTGGCTTTTGAATCAGATATTGTGGTCCCGTAAGTGGCTTTTAACTATGAATGCTGTTCTGTTGGAATGCCGTATTTTTCTGTTGGAATGCCGTTGGAATGTTATCTTATAAGACGGAATACAAAAAACTTCAATTAAACTAGTGCCTTCCAAAGGGGGCGATATCGTCCCCTGCGGGGCGCTGGAACGATTCAGGGAGACGGTAGTAGCCTCGGGTACAATTGGGGAGTGTTGAATAAAAATAAGAGAGTGGTGGAAGCATAGATAATAAACCTTCGAAAAAACTTTGTACATATTTCATATGTTGTGTAACGTAGAGATTACTTTATTTTCCAAATAAACACAAAAATAGAGCTGAACATTAAAAAATTGATAGCAGCACACTAGGTTTCTTATTAAGATTATTTTTAATGTTATTTGTGATTTTTATTTAATATTATCCTTAATTATCTTAATTCAATAATTTATAATTTCAAGGTATCTTATTTACAACATATTTTTAATGTTATTTGTGATTTTTATTAAATATTATCCTTCATTATCTTAATTTTCTGTGTGTAATAATTTATAATTTCAAGGTATCTTATTTACAACATATTTTTTTACTATGTTGTAGGACAGTGATGGGTAACCTATGACACGTGTGTCAGAGGTGACACACATCGTTTACGGACGATCTTCGCCCAAGAACGAGCGATGCGCTTTCTTTGCTCGTATATTTACGACTACACTGGGCGGGGTAGTGGGGGTTCGAGCGGTAGCGAACAGAAAGATGCAGTGAAAAGGGGGCGGTAGGCCAAATAAGTCTGGAAACCTCTAAAATAAACGCACTTCAAAATATAAATGAATCAAAATATAACTACTATGTACTTAACTTAAATAATTTCAAATATGAAATAAATTGATTTAGGACCAATAAATACATAAATCACGTTTCGGCTATATATTTTTGTAATTATTTATTTTGACGTAACAAAAATATAAAAATGTAAAATTCTTGTTAGTTTTCTAGTTAACTCTTAAGGGGTTACTCTAGAAATTTGAAAAAATCGTTTTTTTTTATTTTTGCATATTTTTAAAGTTTATACTTAATTTGTTTTATTTTCGCATATTCTTAACACGTTCACTGCGTCGAACACGGCTCCCGTGTCCATTCAAAATAGCCTTGAATGTTTAGTGCACTCATAAATGTCTCCCGATAAGGATTAGTCGCCGGTTTCATGTGTTTTGAAGACACGAAGGAATACACTTGTATATGATGTTTCAATAGAAAGTAGAATTTGATTTTTAACAAAGTTATGGGTTTTCAAAAATTCGCTAATTTTCGGCATCTCTGTATGACATTAAGTATTTTATACGCAGTGAACGTGTTAAAGCATATTCTTAAAGTTTTTATACCTTTAAGAATGTGTTCTCAAAAGGACATTTAAACATTTTCAATATTTACGAAGTTATAGCTATAAATGAGGCAGCAATCACGCCGCACCGGAATGACTCGGACAATAATCCCAAAACTTTAAACGCGTTTTTCTTACAACTCCTTTTTTCGACCTGGTCGACGTAAAATCTCAAGTTCTATCCAACCAAGTGTCTTCAAATTTGGTATGAAACTTTGATAAATGTTTTTATATCGTTCCTACCTTGGAAAATTCAAAACTATTTTTTTAATATTTAAAAAAAAAGGATAAAATTGAAAAATTTTTTAAGACAGCTGCCATTTTATGTTTTTTTTTCCCTCTTTCGTGTATGATTTTTGTTTCAAATTTACGAAAAGGTTCCGTTCTAATCATGTCGACCAGCTTACCCCTTTTTTTTACGACAAGATGTAACAGCTGATAACATCTTGAATTCGCATTTTTTTTTTCAAAAATTTTTTTGTATATTGTCAAATCATCAATAAACAAACTGTAAAAAAATGTGTAAGAAATTTTCTTTTATTTAGTCTGAAAAAACACCCGAAATTCTCGCCTATAGAGTAGTATAACCCCTCCCCCCCTTAAATTATTTTGTCGTGACTGATTTTCGTAGAAAAAGCTATGAATATTTGGTTACAGCACACAACAGCAGGTGTCAGTTTATTTCTTTTACTCTTTGGTATCTTAAATATGTTATTTAAAGATTAAAAATAAAAATAATAAAAGTTGAATAAAAACATTAAAAAAATGTAATGGATTTGTTCTAAATTTGGATTCATAAAAAAGGTCACACTTAATGATCAAAAGGTTACCTCTCCTAATTTAGGAATTTCAATGTCCAGTGACCTGAAAAGGGATACTTGAAAACTAACTGGTCTTTGCTCACAACCTTGAGGAATTTTCAACTCAATAATAACTTTGTTGTAGTTAATTTAATATCCTTGATTTATTAGGTGTACCAATAAGTTTCCGCCGTTTTTTATCAAAAATTGGGCATTTATTGTGAAAGAATTTATGTGAAAGAACCTCATGTTTTATTAGAAGTATTGCCCATCGCTTGCCACTACTTTTTCCCATCTTTCTGGCAGCATACGGATACCGCGTCAGTCATCATCATCATCTTTTGAGGCTATCCACGAATCGACCCAATTTTTGGTATCTTCATATGATGTGAAGTGCTGCTCAGACAGGCCATGCGTCATCGATCGAAACAAGTGGAAATCAGAAGGAGCAATGTCTGGCGAATACGGCGGGTGGGGTAAAACTTCCCAATTGAGTGTTTCCAAATAGGTTTTGAACATGTGGACGAGCATTATCATGCAGGAGAATAATTTTGTCGTGTCTGGAGTAGTAGTAGGCGCACTTTTCCGCGAGTGCTCGACTCAATCTCATCAATTGTGTTCGGTCGACAGCCCCAGCAACGGTTTCGTTCGGTTTGAGCCACTCATAATACATGACACCGAGCTGATCCCACCAAATACACAACAAGAGTTTTTTTCCATGAATATTTGGCTTAGCCGTAGATGTTGAACGTTGTTGTTGTTGACAGATGTCCAACCTTACGACAATGACGTTTTACATCTGACAATTTTAACCATAACTTACTGGTGGCGCCAACTTTTGTCAAACGGCGGCGGCTTATTTGTACACCTGATATAAATTTAATTCCAAGTCATTCCAGTAAAATTAAATTAAATACGCATATGTGATATCATAAGATTACAGAAAATATACTTTTCCCTTCTTTTTGCTGTTTGTTCTTGACTTAATTTGTGATACTTTTAAAATTAACTATGTGAATTAACTAAAATATGTTTATATACAAAATATTTACCTGGAAAATAGGTTTGATGTGAGGCCAGGCTTCCTTGTGTCCTCCAGGCATTAATGAAGGTCCATATCGGGCTCCATCCTCCCCACCACTCACCTATAAAAAAATATTTTCAAAAAAATAAACAATGATTTCTGTTTCCATAGATTATTGATTTGGTATTAATACTGTAGAGCTAAATTTTTAAACAGAATGATTTCAAAACAATAAATTGTGAAAAAAATCTACACAAACTATAATTTAACTGAGAAACCCGTTTCACTTTACAAAAGCATTGTGAAACAATATTCAATACGGATCCTGGATCTAAAACAATACTTCATTCTAAGGACCTGTTTGTGCATAAATCATCATCCCCATCATTGTCAACCAGGGTCGATCCGCTGCTGGATGAAGGTCTCCCCAAGTTGACTCCAAATAGTTAGGTTTTTTGCTCGTTGATGCCATGTGATACTGCCATGCTTCCTGATTTCATCTATCCAGCGTACCTTCGGTCTTCTTCTGGGCCTCTTTATGCCTCTCGGGTACCATTGGATTATTTCGGATGTCCATCGGGAGTCTGACATTCTGGCTACGTGTCCTGCCCATTGCCACTTCATTCTTTTGCACACCTTTATAACGTCTTCTACCTTTGTTATATTGCGAATCCAGGTGTTTCGTTTACGGTCTCTTTTAGTATATCCCAATATGTATCTCTCCAAGCCGCTATGTGCGGTCTGGAGCTTTTGTGTGTTCTTTACTGTGAGCGTCCATGTCTCGCAGCCATACGTAAGTACTGGAAGAATACACTGGTAGTAGACCCTTCACTTCAAAGATATTGGGAGATTACTTTTGAAGATGTTGTTCAAGCGTCCAAATGAGCTCCACGCTAGTTTTGTCCTTCGTGCTATTTCTTCCGATATGCCACCTACAAAGGAAATAAGTTGGCCCAAAGACACATATTTCTGGACAAGTTCTAGAGGCTTTCCATCTACGTTTATTGGTTTTGGGGTAGCAAAGCTGTTCATCATGTATTTGGTTTTTGATATATTCATTTTTAAACCAACTTGTTTACTGACCTCAGCCAATTCTTGCAGTTCAGAAAGGAAACACAATCTTGTAGAGCAGAAAATTTTCTTTCGAATGACGTAAGAAAATTTTCTTTCGAATAACCTTGACCGTTTTTTTTTACTTTTGGTGCTTATTTTTAAATTGGAAAAAAACGGACACAACTTATGTTAACACCTAATACTTAATAATATTAATTATTATTACATAATAATAAATAATTATTAATATTAAAATAATTAATAACAACTTATTAATAAATAAAATATTTAATAATAATAAATAATAATTTAATAATAATAATATAACACCGTTTCACTTTTCGTGATGTTCAGGCCAATTTGCCCTACCGCGTCAATAGAAGTTTCACTTCAAAAACTGTGATTAAACACAAAATATTATAATTGTATTTCTCTTATTTCTATGATTAATTTCAATATAATTAAATACAAATGTTTTCTGTTCAGCATTAATATTCAGTACATAATGAAAAGATATATTCATGACCAGAGCAGCCATGCAAAAAGCTTACAGGCAATTTTACCTATAATAAAACTTCAAGGTGTATGACTTCATTTGAAAGTGACCTACATTTTAGAAGTCATTTGTTAATAATGCCCTTGTTTTAAAACATTAAGGTCAAATATTTCTCTTCTGCAAAATACATGAATGACACATAAAAGATGACTCACCCCAGCTCCCACAAACAGCAGACCCTTATCTGCAAGATCTTTGCATCTTCTCTGAGTATCGATGTACTCTGAGTTTCCACCATCAATTATTATGTCCCCTTTAGACAGAAGTGGAACAAGTTGTTTGATGAAATCGTCCACTGCTGAACCAGCTGGAAAATAAAAACATTTTCATTCAATTTTAAATAAATACGAATAGACATACATATTGACTATCATGCCGTTTCCTTGTCTCAATACTCATCTTTCGCCTCCTCTACATTTTTACACATTCTTAAGGCGCAATTCCACTAAGGCAACATGTAGCATGCGGCATTGACGCATACTACACAGTCTTTCAATCGAAGGAACACGAAGCGACTAGAAGCAAATATCTTTGTAGCATGCTAGCACCTTTCGACATGTTTCAGCGTGTCGAACAATGTCGCCGTTATCCGAAAGTCAGCGGATCGGTGCGGCTTGTAGCGTGCGACATGGAGTGGAATATTGATAAAACTACCTTGTTTATTGAAGATTATCATAATTCACCGGAGTTATGGAATAATAAAATGAGTGATTATAAAGACAACAGGATAAAAAATGATAAACTGAAGCAGTTAGCGAGTAAATACGATTGCACTGTAATCCATGTGGAAAAAATTCAAGAATTTACGTTCAGCTTTTCATCATTCTGAGCTTCTTGACTACCAACATTCTCTTCTCCAACACTGTGGCTTTCTTTTTTTTTCTACGATTCAAAACTATTACCAAATATGCAGACGCCGCGATTGTTTGCAAAGGCGTAATGTACCAAACTGACGTTACCTCCATGGAATTGTTTAAGACGCATGCAACACGTATTGATGACAAAGCGCATGCGATTCGGGGAGTCAAAATCCACATGCGACATTGTTTAAATTTGTGACACATAGTCGCACACCTAGGAATAGGCAACACTAGGAAACATGACTCGTGCCTCATGTCATTCAAACTCTAGGATTTGTAATGAGAATCTCTAAGTCGTTTGAAAAGCAATTGGTGCTCAAAACGTTGTTTAATTCATTGATCCGTAGCAAACTAGAAAGCGATGCTTGCATTTGGAGTCCGGTGGGGGCACAGAACTCACTCATGGTGGAGAAAGTAGAAAGAAAATATCTACGATATCTCTATATGAGAGAGTTTGGTGTCTATCCATGGCTTTATCCTACTCAGTTTCTGCTGGACATGCTCGGGTATAACTCCTTGAGCGTAAGAAGAGATCTGCGTCTCCTGGTATACGTTGTCAAACTCGTTCGAGGAGTTGTGAGCTGTCCAGCATTACTCCAAAGATTAGCGTTAAATGTTCCTAACAATTACACTAGATTGCGCCGGCAAGAACTGTTTTCAATAATATACACAAGAACGGGTCTTCCAGCCGCTATGCCCGTTGGAAGGGCCTTAACTCTTCTGAACGGGACTGCTTCGGATATTGACATATTTCATATCGCATTACCAAAAGCAAAAGTAAATTATCTTCTTAGATTGAGCGCGTTAGAAAGCACTCATCAACGTACTTAAGTGACTGTGAATATATGTGTATCATATGTTTGTGTGTATAAACTCGTATGTATGCATATACATTATTTTTTTATTTTATGTAATTTTTTACTTTTTTCTATGTAATTTTTCTTCTTTTTCAATATGTCTTGTATTTTTCAAAGTAATTGGGCTAAGCTAAGCTAAGCAAAAAATTCACACTGCATTGAATCTGGATAATAAGTATTACAAGTGCTGAAACACTCAATCTCAATAGCAATACTTTTGAGATTGAGTATTTCAGCACTTGTAAGTTAAAAGTTAAAAGAGGGTTTATCTTCACGGACAAACAAGGACATAGAAGAAATATATAAAATTATTTTATAACCAGTGTATTCTCTAGTCTACAACCAGTGTATTCTCCCAGTACTTACAAATGGCTGCGAGATATGGACGCTCACAGTAAAGAACACACAAAAGCTCCAGACCGCAGAAAAGAGCATGGAGAGATGCATGTTGGGATATACTAAAAGAGACCGTAAACGAAACACCTGGATTCGCAATATAACAAAGGTAGAAGACGTTATAAAGGTGTGCAAAAGAATGAAGTGACAATGGGCAGGACACGTAGCCAGAATGTCAGACTCCCGATGGACATCCGAAATAATCCAATGGTACCCAAGAGGCATGAAGAGGCCCAGACCCAAGACCGAAGGTACGCTGGATAGATGAAATCAGGAAGCATCACATGGAATCAACGAGCAAAAAACCTAACTATTTGGAGTCAACTTGGGGAGTACTTCATCCAGCAGTGGATCGACCCTGGTTGACAATGATGATGATATAAAATTATCATACCAAAAACGATTACAGAATTTAGAAAACTGAATGCAGTTTAACTAAATTAAACAATAAAATATAATATATTGTAGATAAAAAAAACTAAGGAAAAGGTAAACACTTTGTATTATCACTTTGAAAATAATTTCAAACAAAATACAAATTGTGTTGATAACTCTGCAATATAGGAGCAACGAGTCGTGGTCGTCATAGCTGGACCTCGCAGTCTATGATCTTCTTGCCATTCTATAGTCAATCTCGAGCTGTTCTTCTACGCCGATCATATGATCTGTGAGAAAACAGCCCTATCGCATATACGCACTCCCTCCTACAGACGTCACTAACATGTGGATCCTACTGAATCACCTGGTAAAGCTGATGCATAGTCGCAGTATGCTGACTGTTTCTCATATGCGTAACTGTTGAGGCCCCATCAGCTTGACAACAGATGGCTCTTCCCTTCCCACGACCCTGAACAACCTGCTCCGTGACTCTCGCATAATATTATTAAAGAGCTTCTTCTGCTCACCAACCCTTTGCTTGTCCATTACTTCCCCGTATAAGACACATTTTGGGAGCCTATGATCACCCTTGCCTATCACATATCCAGTCTACCTAAATTTCGCTTCTACAACAATTTCCTTTACAGCTTTACAGTTGGTACATTGCAGGACAGAGACATTTGTGATATGATCACTCTAGTGGATCCGAAGGATGCGGTAAAGGAAACCCTGGTGGAACATTTGAAGGCTCCGAATGTATTTTCTTTAGGAAACCCAAGTCTCAGACCCATAGAGAACTATGAAGGGGAGCTACGAGTATGGAACTGTGCATGAAAACCAAATAAATGATCATTAGTGCAATATTTTAAACAGTTATTAACTGTGCATCTTAAGTGAATACCTGAAAACCAAAGAATAACTTTGGTGAAGGCGATAAAGGTGACGGAGTGCAAAAAAATGAGACAAGAATAATGGACATCACTGACTAACCTACCAGAAAAACAAAAGTGATGAGAGAAAGAGAGAGACATCACTGACTAACCTACCAGAAAAACAAAAGTGATGAGAGAGAGAGAAACATCACTGACTATCCTATTAGAAAAACAAAAGTGATAAGAGAGAGAGAAACATCACTGACTAGCCTACCAGAAAAACAAAAGTGATGAGAGAGAGAGAGAGACATCACTGACTAACCTACCAGAAAAACAAAAGTGATGAGAAGGAGAGAGACATCACTGACTAACCTACCAGAAAAACAAAAGTGATGAGAGAGAGAGAAACATCACTGACTATCCTATTAGAAAAACAAAAGTGATAAGAGAGAGAGAAACATCACTGACTAGCCTACCAGAAAAACAAAAGTGATGAGAGAGAGACATCACTGACTAACCTACCAGAAAAACAAAAGTGATGAGAAGGAGAGAGACATCACTGACCAACCTACCAGAAAAACAAAAGTGATGAGAGAGAGAGAGAGAGACATCACTGACTAACCTGCCAGAAAAACAAAAGGGATGAGAGAGAGAGAGAGACATCACTGACTAAACCTACCAGAAAAACAAAAGGGATGAAAGAGAGAGAGAGAGAGAGAGAGAGAGAGAGAGAGAGAGAGAGAGAGAGAGAGAGAGAGAGAGAGAGAGAGATACATCACTGACTAATCTACCAGAAAAACCAAAGTGATGAGAGAGAGACATCACTGACTAACCTGCCAGAAAAACAAAAGGGATGAGAGAGAGAGAGAGACATCACTGACTAACCTACCAGAAAAACAAAAGTGATGAGAGAGAGAGAGAGACATCACTGACTAACCTGCCAGAAAAACAAAAGGGATGAGAGAGAGAGAGAGACATCACTGACTAACCTACCAGAAAAACAAAAGTGATGAGAGAGAGAGATAGATAGAGAGAGAGAGAGAGAGAGCCAGCATAATCGAAATATTAAATTACCAATTTTCAAAATCACATATTTTTTTATGTAAAATTTACTTTTTATGATTAGATAAGTATTTTATGTCAAAATACAAAGTACAAGCAAATCCTTGTATTGATTAACCTGCCCCCCATTATACTTGTGTGTATACATAAAAAGCTTTAGTGATTTATTTTCTTATAATTTACAACAAAAGACATTTTAAGCTGTTACAAAATAATTGTTTTATTTTACGATAATACTACAGCTCAAAATACGTTAAGGACAGAAATTTAATTCAGAGAAAAAAATCTTTTTACGAATTGATTTAATGAGCATTATTTTATTTCATACCTTGGATTGGACAGTATGAAAAGACATTTATTAATAAGTCGGTAAGCTTAAGAATTTTAACAAAAATATGTGGATTTAGTTAACGTGTTCCTCGCGGGAAGCACAAACGCCTGTGATCTGATCTGTAGCATTCCTTTGTGTATTTTACGTAATGTTTAGTTTATCTCCTTTATTAAATGAGTCTCCTTAAGAGTAATGACTATTATTTATTATCAGAAAATTACTTGAATGTCATGTTTACTTGGTGTTGTAATCAAATATCAGTGGTTCTAAACAATATACGCGTTTAAACTTAGAAATTAAAAAACGCCGAAATTGTGCCGCGCACAGGATTCGTGGAATTTGATTTTTAACGCGGTGTACAGGTTAAAAATATATTTACCTTTGACTAGAATCATTACTCGTCGAGGAGTTTTCAATTTACTGACCATGTCTTGAAGAGATGTCGCACCAATAATTTTTGTTCCCTTGGCTTCATTGTTTAAAAAATTTGTGACCTAGAAGAACATTCATGTTTTCAGATAGATTAATCAACTGATAAATAAAACCAATTATCCTTTTGCCTTTATTTAATTAGGTTCAACCAATGAGATACCGAATTCAATAAAGGCAAAAACGTGTGAAAATTTCAAACAGTGGATTAGAGTCTGATTGTTATTGTGATAGGAGTTCGAGTACTTAAGCTTGCAAGAGTAAGTTCAAGTAAAGATTTGTATGAACTCTGTTTTGATGATTGTATGCAAGACATTGTGAGATGAGCTTTTAATTTATCTGAAATGATGAAGTATACCACGGGTTGACTCACGTGGCACATATATAATTAAGTCTCACAACTTATCAGCTGATGAGAGTTTGTGACAGAGATATTAAATAATCAAAAATCGTCAACTTATTATATATAAGGTATTAACATAAGTTGTGTCCGTTTTTTTTCCAATTTAAAAATGAGCACCAAAAGTAAAACAAAACGGTAAAGGTTATACGTCATTCGAAAGAAAATTTTCTGCTCTACAAGATATTGTATTTGCTTTTACGTGGCACATATTATTTTATTTGATTACAAGCCTTCAAAATGGAATGTCGAGTAGACAAAAGTGAGCATTTTCGACACCTCCTTCTGTTCGCGTTCAATCGAGGAAATAAAGCTGCCAAAGCTGCTCGCGATATTTGCGAAGTGTACGGTGAAGATGCTACGAATTAAAGGACAGCTCATCGATAGTTTTTGCGTTTCAAAGACGGTAATTTCGACCTGAAAGATATGGAGCGTTCCGGACGACCAGTGGACTTCGATGAGGACCGCTTAAACCATATTATTCATGAAGATCCCCTTCAAACATTTTTCAGCACCATTATTTTGTCATCACCATTTTCAAACCATTTTTCATCACCAGTAATGATGCGGTAAAGGAATTTTTGCTTGTGGCCATGCGTAGCTCAATGACGCGCGAGCAAACCAGCAGAAATTGTCGAACGTTGATTTTTGTTGTTTTCACTCAAAACATGTGGAACCCAAGCGCCGAACTTGGCAGCTTTATTCCCTCGATTGAACGAGAACAGAAGGAGGTGTCGAAAATGCTCACTTTCGTCTACTTGACATTCCATTTTGAAGGCTTGTAATCAAATAAAATAATATATGTAACGTAAAAGCAAACACAATATCTTGTAGAGCAGAAAATTTTCTTTCGAATGACGTATAACCTTTACCATTTTGTTTTACTTTTGGTGCTCATTTTTTAATTGGAAACAAACGGACACAACTTATGTTAACACCCAATATATGTACTCAGTAATATACAAGCAAAAGTCTAGTTTACCGGGAACATGACAAATGAAAAACAACAAACCCAGATCCATATAAATTGAGTGCCCACTTACATAAACTACCTGTTTTTACTTTGTTTGTCTTGTTTATTCATTGATTGTGTATTCATACAATTACTTGTCTTGTAAATAAATAAATAACAATACATTTGCCTAAAATGTATCCTTCAGTTCTTCAGGCATATTGAAAGGTGATACCAAGACACCCAGGAGAGGTTGGCCATTACAGGAAATCTGGACGGAGAGATCTTCTACGAAATTGGACCGACCAAGTAAAAGCTATAACTGGATCAATAGTAGTCGTGGAGGTACAGGCAACACGTGTCGGTATTGATGAAAGGGAATAGTAAGGCACATAGTGGAAGGAAAAATAAATTAAAGTCATGACCCTCAGCATGAAGACCACGACAAGGAAGAAGAAGAATTAACTGTATTATTATTATGTAAATGTATTATGAAAAAGTTTTCAAAAATGTCAAAAGAAAGAAATACTTATGTAGGTTTATGAGCATTGTTATTTTGCATTAAATGTCAAATGAAAGTAATAATTCGATAAAGATTTTGTAAATATTCAAGAAATGTTTTACATAAAATACTTTTAAACCTAATAAACAAAAATTGTTTTGTTTTTTGCTTGTTTGAGTTGTTTTTGCTTGTTTGAGTTGTTTTTGCTTGATTGAGTTGTTTTTGCTTGATTAATAGTTTCATTGATTCCACATAAATATTCATCAATACGAAAAATGAACTATAAAGTACATATTTTCTAAATTTTTCAGACTCTTGGTGATTTCTGTTGCTGAGAGAGATACTGCCTTGTAGTGTGAAAGTCATACTTAAATCGTTATCAATAACAAAGTACTGTTACAGCTCACTTAAACAGATATTGCCCATTTTATTGTTTCTAAAAATGTAATAACTTTTAATTGTATTATTTTCTTTTTGTGAATCTGCTTACCTTCTCAACAGTTCTATTAAAGGCACAAACTATGAAACCTTTCGAGTCCATGTTTAGAATGAGATTCTGTCCCATCACAGCGAGTCCAATCAAAGCAATATCCGCTTTTCTGAAAAAAAAAAAAATTCTTCTTATACTTGAGAAAATGTAGCATGGTCCCTGTGACAGTTCACAAATTTGCTCCAATACAACCTTGTAACGGCGTTCAGTAATTTTAATTATTTTATCAACTTTAATATAAGCCTAGATTCTAATAAATATCAAGTTATTTAGGTAAATACATTACATAAAACTAACAATAATGACAAATTAATACATCTTGTTACAAATTAACAAAAATGTGGCAGTTTGTTAAAATCAAATATTTGGTGACGTTTGTAAAAAGTCACTATGTTAGTCTGCATTGGCTAGGGACGGGGTATACGATAATTGGATTTTTGATTTTTCTATACCTAAAATTAAATGTTCGTAATTAGTATTAATTCATAGAGGATCTTGGCCTATTTAAAGATAGATACAAATCATACAATACATTAGAGAGTCAGTATAATGAAAATTAGGAATTAAAACGCCAGTTTAGAGAAAAACAAGTTTTCAATTTATAAGAAAACGATTTGATTTGTGCATTAAATGAAAAAATAATATTAATAATGATTAGCACTTATCGGCCCCATCAGAGATATTTTGTGAAAATCGGGAATAAATTCACCGATACAATCAAACGTGTGCCAGTGTGTGACGTAGGTATATTCATTCTAAAAATTCACTATGGGTGAGGAAGCAATGCTATTCACGTCTCACTCTACTTCGGTATATGGGAACGCAAGAAATAGAACCCAGTTTGCTCGCTTCAGTAGCTTTCGGGCATCCATTTGAGGTGGTCGCTTCGCCCATTTTGTGAACGTCGGCCGATGTTTTTTTCATGTTTTCAGCAATTAAATTTCAATTATTATCATTTTTGACTTCAAATTTAATTAATTTAAGCGATTGAATATTCTTATTTTTCCGATTTTAAATTGCTCATTTTTACATGTGTATTGAATACACAGCACCGGAACGCGCAATTTTTTTTAGCAACGGAAGGGAAAGGTTAATATCTTTACTGAAAGGTCACAGGTTTGAATTCCCTGCTGATCTAGTCACCTTCAAATATTACATGAACACTTCAACTTATCATTCAGCCAAATAAGGATATTCATGGATTTGGGCATATATTATGCAAATACTTTGTTATAAAATTCTAGTTTGACCAAACAATCTTTGCATGAGTAAACCAGCAAATTGTTTGCAGGATAAAACATTTCTACATTTTTAATTCCTGCTATGCACACAGTTCAGCCATTGACTAAAGCTGTTATTATATTGAATAAAAGAAAATGTTTAAATAAATTTTGATCGAAAAATTTCTTTTCTGTTAAAAAACTGGTAAGTACTATAAATTCCATGTTTATATTAAATTTCACTTCAAGGGAAAAGTGTCAATAATATATAGAAGGATTGAAACACCAAAGTTTAAAACCCCACTTAAATCGGCATCAATAAAAAAGTTTATCGAAGTTTGATATTTGAAAAAACTTTGACCAACTAATAAAAATGTGAAATAAATTGTTGCAAAAGCAAATATCGAATACTAAGAAGAATTTAGTTAAAATAATAAAAAAAACTACATTATGGCCCAGAAGGACATTGAATATATAAAAAAACTTATCATTGAAAATGACCTCAAAATTTCTGAGGTCACAGAAGTCGACATGATTGAGGTTAAAATAAAAATTATATATTGTAAATTTTCCAATTCAATAATTAAATGTTAATTTAAAATTTAATGATACTCTTTAAAACTTACTCAGACATTTTGATTTCTTCGTAGTAAAACCACAAAAATAAATTTAAAAATTTACTTGACAGTCGGTTGAGAGCTGTCAAATGCTTGCATACGCCGCAGAGATCAACGGTATAATAAAGGTAAGCGATTACAGACAGGGCAAGTAAGTACCCCGATACTGTGCCATTCACTTATCATGTGTGTTTTTGTTACAAGGTCAATTAAAACGCGTCGACTTGAAATAAATTATATTTAATCCTAACATAGTAATATTGATAGCTTGTAAAATTTTATTATACCTTATTTTTAAGGTGACAATATTTTCTTTTGATAATTCACACAAACATATATACGTACAGTGAGTGCTTTTTTTTAAATGAAAAAGGTGCCGGAGCTCATTTCTTGTCAAGATTTTTGTGAACCGTAAAAAAGGTGGTGGAGCACCGCTCCACCACAAAAAAAGCACTGCGAACAGTACAGTTTGATCCCACATCCACCTATGTTGTTGTAGGGGACAAAATAAGTCCCCATCCATCGCGATCTTCACTAAAAGATCGAAATCTGCCCAAAGGGACTTCTTCTCCGGTGGCAACATACCTGAGTGTGAAAAAATACTAGTAACAACAGATTTAAGGTCTGACATCACTGAATAAGGAATAATTACTCGTAGCACAGTATTCTTTTCTTATTAACCTTCCGTCAGACGCATTTGATTTGACAGGCACAGCCCGGCCATTTTGTCACCTCGCCCCGTCGCTAGGCAGGGTTGAAACCTGGCGCACTAGTTGCTGCCTATTTTAACCTGCTCTATGCGACCTTCAAACTTAGTTTGCACTTGACCTTCAACACGGGAAGTTGTTCAAGTTTTGTCCAGAGAAGCTCATTGCGCCGGAACTCGTCACATTTTTGAAGATACGTATTTTCGAAATACTTGCATAAAATCATTTATTACCTTCTCTTTAAGACTAAGTAATGTAAGGGTTGTCAATAATTTTGTGAAAATACTTTGATTTATAAGTTTGGCCTATCCGGCACATTGCGCCCCAACATGTTATATTATTTTTGTTCCAGATTTTACGCAAATATGTCCCGCAGAGTCTACAATTTGAATAACCCAACAGATGTAAAAGAAATAGTGGGTTTGCTAATAAATGAGGACGAGAATTCGACTTTGAATGAAGATTTTGTAGAGGAATTGGAACAACCCGACAGATATAGGGTTTTTCAATTTTAGCGGTTTTTTAAATTCTTAGATAAAACACCGATGGCGTCGTGAATTTGCCTGGGTCTTGTGACATTTGAGAAGTGTAATGTATGACATTAATAAAAATGGAGTTGTATACAATACAACAACGCGTTCAAATTGTTGAATTATTTTATGTATTGTAATCTCCGGAAACGGTGATGTTAATTGGCTACCAAGATCATGTGATCTGACACCGTTGGACTATATTCTCTGGGGTTACGTGAAAAACCAGGTCTATAAGAATGACCCCTGATCAATTCCTGAGCCAAAGGCCGAAATTATTCGTATTATTGGTGAGTTAGAACCGCAATTATGCCAAAATGTTATCGAAAATTTTGACAAAAGAGTACACATCTGTGGAGCGGCAAGATGTGGACATTTGGCGGATATTGTTTTTTGTCTTTAAATATCATACATTATACTTCAATGACCAATAAAAAGTTTTTTGAAATCAATAGTGGGTTTGCTAATAAATGAGGACGACAATCCGACTTTAAATTAAGATTTTGGAGAGGAAAGCGACATCGCTTCCGAGGATGAGGTAGAAGAGGGCGATGATGATTCCGAAACAGGACAGGAAGGTGAGACCGATGAAGACGATGATGCTGCTGCAGGTACCAGTCTGATTTTCGGAAAAGATAAGATTACGAAGTGGAATCAAAATCCCCTCCGAGAAGTGTACGTAGGGGATCTCAGAACTTGATTACTCGCTTACTGGGAGTCAAAGGGAACGGACTGCTAAGACTGCTGTTGATTGTTGGAATTGTCTATTTACCGAAGAAATGTTAGACATGATAGTTAACCCTTTAAGTGCCGGAAGTTATTATTATGGCCGTACCCAGCAGGCCGTGATTTTTTCAACTAAAATAAAACCTAAAAAAATATATTTTTTGTATACAGATATAAAGGATATTATGAAAACTTACTAAATATATACACCGTGGGGCATTTGAGCTGCCGTTCACTCAGAAAAACACTGTTGAAATAATCACAAAATGTCAGGGTTGTCACAACTTGACACAGAAAACACATTTACTTATAAATATAGTGGAATATACTCGTAATATACTTTGTAAATTAAAATCAACAAATTATCTGTATTATGTATTATAAAGCAAAAAAGGTAAATAAACTATAAAATAAAACCGTAAAAAGTCTATATAAACGTCGTATTATGCCGCAAAACTACCGCCAATAACCAAAGAGTACATGAAAACACACTTTGTAATTGAATACTTTGAAAAATTAACAAAAATAAAGCCCAAAAGTTAAAAATCAACCATTGAACAAAACTACAAACGAAGTCATTATAAATCTTCACAATTACGACGCAAAAAAATTAAGTCGGTAACCCTGTATCAGAGACACGTATTGACTGTCACGTATTGACTGAAAGATGACTGTAACTTTGATAATATCGGTAAATTGTAATATTTAAGTATTTCTTGACCATCCCAATAGATGTCCCTATCTGTTATAATTTATAAATTATTACAATTGGATTTGATATTAGCTTGCGACAAGCTCAAAGGAGAGCACGTTCATTTTGTATAGCCGGCCTGGCGAGCACTGAATCGGAGAGCGCGTCAATGCGCTCGTGGCAGTGAACCGGTTAAGTACACCAACCAGTACATAGAAACCATCAGGGACAAATTTTCAAGAGAGAGGGACATCAAACCCACGGATGTAATCGAAATAAAAGCTTGTATTGGATTGCTGTGTCTAGCAGGAGCATACAGAGGAAATCGGCAAAGTCTCGAGGAACATTGGGGAAAGACTGCCTTGTGATGAACATCAAACGGTTCAAGATACTGTTTCGTTGTCTTCGTTTTGACGACCGAAACACAAGGAAAGAAAGAAAAATATTGAATCGGCTTGTTCCATTTCGTGAAATTTTCCATAAATTAGTGCAAAGCTGACAGGAGAGTTACATTCCTGGGGAGAATTTAATAATTGACAAAATGCTTCCAGGTTTTCGAGGGATCTGCCCTTTTTGGCAGTACATACCATCAAAACCAAATAAATATGGTATAAAATGTTTTGTCCTCGCTGACACATAAATGTATTATACATATAATATGGAAATTTATGCTGGGAAGCAACCAGAAGGCCTTTCTTTATTAGCAGCAAGCCAAGTGAAGTAGTGAAAAAGATGGTTGAACCCTTATTTGAATCTGGAAGCAACATAACGGCTGATAATTGGTTTACTGATATGGATCTCATTGATTACTTGAAAAAAAAAGAAAATATCCTATATTATGACTGTCAGAAAAGATAAAAGACACCTGCCTCCTGAATTTGTAGCTACTAAAGGAATAGCACAATTCACTAGTTTGTTTGGCTTCAATGATGAAAAGACTTTGGTATCATATGTTCCAAATCCAAAAAGGAACGTCATTCTTGTGTCAATGCTTCATAATGACGACACCATCGATCCTGACTCCGGAGAAAAAAAACCTGATGTTATCACATTCTTTAATTCAACGAAAGGAGGTGTTGATACTGTAGACAAAATGCGCTACATTCAATATGTCCCGAAATATCAAGCATTGGCCAATTGTAATTGGCGATGTTGAATGTGGCTGGCATTAACTTTCGAGTCATTTACCATGGTAACAACGATTTAGAACTACTGCGCAGAAGACTGTTTCTGAAAATATTGGCTCATGAACTGACAATTGGGGAGCTAAGCCGAAGATGTTTAAAAAGTATTGGAATGCCGACCGACCTCCAAAACAGGCTGAAACGATTTCATCTTCATTCCAAGGAAGAAGAAAAAGTCTTCCTTCACCCCCTAAAAGAATAACATGCACCAGCGAAATCGGTTTGAGAAGGCTGACAAATCACAAATGCAAGAAATGCAAAACTCCTATCTGCTTATCCCATGTAAATATGGTATGTGATCGGATAGGTGCTTTACTGGAGAAGGTACGAGTACAGATCCCCTCTAAGATAATCCCCTTAATTAATTATAATTGAAGTTAAAAATTATAATAATTGAGATTTATTTGCTGAAAACATTAAAAAACCATCTAAAAACATTAAAAAACGCTCACGGAACGGGCGTACGTCTAACCTATTTGCAAGCCTAGAGGCTACTAGTGGCGCGGAATGTCTGTCGCATACCCCAGCGCTTACGCCTTTGCTTGCGACGTTGAGACAATTCAGGTTCTCGCAATTCAGTCTAGTATGCAAGAATGAGATGCGAATATAGTGTCGCGCTTCCCGCATACTATTCACCTATCGTCAAGACGAGGCACTGGCAGCGTTTAAATGCGAATTTGTTTTCGATCTTTACAAAAAACCTCGATGTAGTCGATAAATTCTGATTAGTATTAATATTATTTTTTAAATCAATGCGTAAATATATTATGGAGGAATACCTAAAATCTTAACCTTGTATTTATTATATTTATAGAGATATTGATGGTTATTAGAAGCAACGTGTAGAAGATACCCAACACAGGGAAGGAAAGGTTAATACTGTGAACGTTTTTAAACTATGTTCTAACTTAAATTTTTAAATTTACGATTTTCTAACTTTACTTTATTTGATAGTAGGTCATAAATTTCATTTAAGTTTTTAATGTGTGCCCATCAAGCACATTGCGCCCGAACTCAGCGGTCAACATATTTTCGTCCGACGGAAGGTTAATTGGCTTAAGCCTGTAGGGCAAACAACCCAACAATTTGCTAGTACTTTCACAGGAAATTTCAAATGCAACAAAACAATTTTTTGATGCCACTAGATCAGATTAGCCAATCGGTCTGAAGATGAACTGATGTAACTAGAAACTGTCGTGCGACTCAGCAAGATCCACATATCTGATGTCTGCTTCTTTTACAGAATATCATATGATCGACATTGAATATCAGCTCAAGATTGATGTAGGAATGACGAGAGGACCCTCAATTATGAGACTCACGAATGTTAACGGCTATACTTGAGAAAATGTAGCATGGTCCCTGTGATGTTTCTCAAATTTGCCCCAATACAACCTTGTAACGACGTTCAGTAATTTTAATTATTTTAACAACTTTAATATAAGCCTCAATTCTAATAAATAGCAAGTTATGTAGGTAAATACATTACATAAAACTAACAGTAATGACAACTTAATACATCTTGTTACAAATTAGCAAAAATGAGGCAGTTTGTTAAAATCTAATAATATTTGGCGATGTTTGTCAAAAGTCACTACGTTAGTCTGCATTGGCTAGGGATGGTGTATACGATAATTGGATTTTTGATTTTTTTGTACTTAAAATTAAATGTTCGTAATTAGTATTAATTCATAGTGGTACAGCAATATTCCTTTAGAGGTTACTCGAACTCCTATCATGATAACAATCACACTCTAATCCAGTGATGGGTAACCTATAACATACATGTCAGAGGTGACACGCCAAGACATTTTGGGTGACACGCATCGTTTACGGACGATCTTTACCCAAGAACTTCTTCGCTTCAAGACAGCATCTGGGCTCAAGAGTTCGTCGACTTGAGCCAAACTCATGAATCTAGAAAGAAATCGTTTGGAGAATGAAGAACAGTGCCGCTAGGAACAAGATATTTTGAATGCTTGAAACCGATTACTGAACACTTTTGTCACTCTGAAAAATCTAGCGACGGCTTTACTCACAATATTTCCCTCAACGTACGTCTGTGAGACCTTATTCTCGTTGCGTTGAATAATATTAAAACAAATAAAAGAAACTGACTGACTGATGAAGTTTGTAACGTTTGCTTGTGTTTAAAATGTACGAAATACCAACCTTCAATTGAAGATTTAGCTAATGCAATTCAGCAACAAAAAAGTCACATATGTAAATAATTATTTGTTTTTGCTTTTTAATAATAATAAATAAATAGTTCAAAAATAAAACTCTTTCATTTACTAGGGCTGTAAAATTTATTAATATTCCTAGATGTGACACGGCACCCGGGTCAAGCCAGTTTTTTTCAGAATTTTGACACGCTGAGCTAAAAAGGTTACACATCACTGCTCTAATCCACTGTTGGAATTTTTCATAATAGTGTTAATTCTTCTTCTTCCTTGTTGTGGTTTTCATTCTGAGGATCATGACCTTTGATTATTTTTGCTTCCACTATCTGCCTTACTATTCCCCTTCATCAATCCCGACATGCGTTGCTTGTAACACCATGACCACTATTGATTCAGTCATATCCTTTACTTGATCGGTCCATCTTGTACACAGCTCAGCTTCGCGAAAAATTTGAATAATTTTCCGATAAATCATATAATGCATGGGTGGCCAATCTTTTGAGCAGCCGGGCCAGATTTTAGAAATGAGATTTCCTACCGACCATACAATAAAATTTCTTTTATTATTCAAAGCAAACAAGAAATATATTGTTTTTTTAACCTGTTCACCGCGTTAAAAATCAAATTCCACGAATCCTGTGCGCGGCACAATTTCAGCGTTTTTTAATTTCTAAGTTTAAACACATATTTTGTTTAGAACCACTGATATTTGATTACAACACCGAGTAAACATGACACTTAAGTAATTTTCTGATAATAAATAATAGTCATTACTCTTAAGGAGACTCATTAAATAAAGGAGATAAACTTAACATTACGTAAAATAAACAAAGGAATGCTACGATCAAATCGATGCTTCATGACACTCACCCGATCAAATGCATATAGCACTAGTAATGTTTATTTACGTAAGAGAGACTTAGTAATGTTTATTTACGTAAGAGAGACTCATCGCAGGACTCGATCCGCGCGACAGGTCGTTAATGCTGGAAATATTGAGAAACCAAAAAAATTCGGCGCTCTGTTTATTCAACAATATCTCATAAACTAATATATTATTTGACAAGGTTTTCAGAGATGTCGCTAGAATAAAGATCATTTTAAATTTTAGTTCAATTTTTATTCCGGTTTTGTGTCATTTTTTTTAAGTATTTGTGATTGAAACTTGGATTGTCGTCAGATCACAGGCGTTTGTGCTCCCCGCGGGGAACACGTTAAGAAGATATAACAAAAAATGAGAATCAAACATATTTATTAGATTAGAGTTAGGCAATACAAAAAATAATAATAAAAAATAAACAAAATATAATAAATTTTAGTGAGACGTCTGATTTTGTTTGTCAGAACTAAGTGCATCAATGTTGATAACGATTGATGTTGTTGCTACACGAAAACAGTTTTCCAAATGCTCATCAGTGATTCGTGTTCTCATTTGAGATTTAATATGCTTCATTAGACTAAAAAGCTGTTCGCACGTGTAAGTGTTTCCAAATAACGAAATCATCGATAGAGCATGTTTGTAAAATGCAGGATATTTTTCCTTGTCCAAATATGTTTTGTAAAACTCTTTCAAATCAATCTGATTGAATTTCTCCTTTAACTGTGCATCACAACACATTTCAAAATGTTCCATTTGTAAAATTCCTGGCAATAAATTCACGTCTACGGAGAATGGCGTTGCAAATGCAGCAAAAAGCACACAATGCTTTTTAAAATCTTGAAATCGGTTTTCAAATTCCAGGTTCAAGTCGGATATCAACGAAGCGTATTTATCCGCCGCCATTTTTGTGACGTCTGGCTGCAATAACAATGTAGGAAAGTGAGTGAAGATTTTTGTCCTTAACTGTTGTTCCCAAAGCCCAAGTTTCATTTGGAATGCGGAAATAAGATCATACATGTTATTAATTAGTTGATCTTTCCCCTGTAGACGAGTATTAACAACATTTAGGTGGCTAACTATATCGACCAGAAATGCAAAGTCCCTAAACCACTCCTTGTCTTCAATTCTGGGATACTTTTTGACTTGCTTGCGAAGAATGATTGTATTTCTTGCTTCAAATCAAATACTCTTTTCAACGTTTTGGCACGGGTCAGTCATCTTACTTCTGTATAAAATGTAACGTCGTTGTACTCTGAATCCAAAGACTTGAGAAACTCTTGGAAATTCAACCCCTTCGACTTAATAAAGTTCACTGTTTTGATGACCACCTTCATGACATGATCCATTTTAAGGGACTTGGAACATAAATTCTCCTGATGAATAATGCAATGAAAATTTTGCATCGAAGTATTACCAACTTTGCAGGCCTCATTTTCAATCAATTTTACTAAACCTTCGTGTTTCCCAACCATTGCTGGAGTACCATCTGTTGTTAAGCCCGATAGGTTGTTAAGTTGAAACGAAAAGCGATTCAGTGTCGATGTTACAGCTCCTAACAAATCTCGTGAGCAAGTAGTGCCCTTAAGTGGATACAGTGCCGCTAATTCTTCTATTTTGTTAAAATGGACATCAACGCCCCTGATAAAAATCGCCACTTGGGCAGTATCTGTTAGGTCTGTGCTTTCATCCAATGCTAGAGCGAAAAATATGAATTTGGATGCTCGATTTTTCAAATTATCTTCAATATGTTTTCCAATGTCGTCCACACACCTAGTAATAGTTTGACGAGACAGGCTTATTTTTGAGAAATCCGTTTTCTTTTCTGGGCACAGAATTTCAACGACACTCTCCAAACATTCCTTAACCATTTCACCATCTGAATATGGCTTATATTGGCTTTGTTTTAAATTCTATGAAAAAATAGTTTATAGTCCATCTGTCTTGAAAACTTCTCAGTTCTTCTGTGACTCTTCTCTTCTTTGGTCCAATGTCTTTACTACTTGACGCCATTTTGGGTCTTCGTTTTTAACTAAAAAAATAAATAAAATGATATCAGTATTACATAACTTTCTGACAAAAGGATGAAATGCTTGTGGTGCATTGTAAAAAATTTGTAATGCCATTAAGGATCTGATTCGGGCTAATTCATTAGTAAAATAAAAACAAAGTATGTAAATAAAGTAAAATACTAAAGAAAGGCCTTTTATTTCTTTGTACTAATAAACGAAAAAGTAGGTACTCAGACAAAAGCCAGTGGTCAGCACGGTTAGTAATTTGGTTAGATACCCATAATTAAACACAAAACAAAAAATAGATCTTTACAAAATCAAAGCCAAATATCATAGATTAATTTAAAAAAATAAAAGCTAGGTTTGCTTACCTTCACTGCACTTAAAAAAGTAGACAGGACTCGGTATAGTATTAGACAGGATACTCGGTTATAGCAACTTGTATTCTTATCAATGTGTATTTGAAAGTCGATGGAAAAATCTCACGAGATACATGGCGATAAGGCACACAATGGAAGCGACCACACGTCCGACGGCGTTGCAAGCTTGCCACAGACTGGCGGTCGCACGACACATCCCGCCCCGCATTCACGCCCACGGCTATCCACGCAAGATTGGCGTGCGCGCTTTTTAAAATCAGCTTAACGTTGTGATTGTTTGTTAACACGAATATACCATAGAAGAAATTGTCACGATAGTTGAATCAATGTACTGAGATACTTCCATATATGGGATATGATAAAAATTACTCACGATAGAATGTTCTTTTGGTGGTTTTAAGTACACTAAAAGAAAAAAATGTGTGCATATGCTCCGCTGGCCAAAAGTAGACACCCTGAGCCATGGAGTTTTATTCCTTTTTTTAAGTGAGTGAACTGTTGCACACCTGCAAACTCACCAGTCATAGTGTATCGGACGTGTACCGTCACCCTTGTGTGTGTGTATGTGGTATAAGGGAAAAAAACATTTATGTGTAGATCTATATATATATATATATATATAAAATTGATGTAAACTTGTATTTGTCTATTTCATCTGTGTATGAACCTTTTATATGTATAACTGTCATGCAATTCTATGCTATTTTGTTATAATAATATGTAGAATGTTTATATGTGAAATGTATGTTTGTTTGACTCCGACTGCGTTCGCGACCACACTGGAAATAAGTGACTTGCGGGGCGGGGCGATGGGAGTAGGTCGGGGCCCAGTCGGCGTAATCAAGGCCCAAACCCCGAAAGTTGTTGTATTTCGCGAGCAATGGGCGCTTGTGACGGCCGACTGACCATTAATATAGAGGCCCCCCGGATTTTTGAAAAAATAATACTTCTCAGTAACAACCGACTATACCGCGTTTTACTTGAGACCCGCTACCCTGCTTCGACTGCCTGAGAGGAATCTCTCCCTGCTCTTCTTCTTCTTCTTCTACTGGATCTTCGCTACGGAATTCGCTACCTCGATTCTCTGAGCGCTACGTGGCAACCAACGTGCCTATCTACAGTCTTTGTACCCGTCCGGTACACATAGCTATACTGGATCTGATGGCACACCAAAACGAGAGGATCGAAGCACATCGGTATATTTTTTTCCCTTCTTTTTGAAAGAATACATATGACCGTAGTCAATTAAATATGTGAGAAACCAGATACTAGAAATGAAAGTCGTTGTAGTGTGACTTTACTCTTATCTTCATTCATGTACGCCTTTCTCGAGCTTTTTATCTGTGTTGCTGTAAATCCTTTGATGTTGCATGGAATAGAATTAATAGATGCAAGCTTAAATATAACATAGCAAGAATGATAGTCTGTCTTTAAAAGAGGTGTAAAGATTGCATAAATCAAGACATGAGTGATCTGAAACTGACTCCAAAGATGGCCATGAACAGAGTACAGTCGAGAGAGGTAACTCATTACGCAGACTATAGATCAGGGATGGCGAACTTATGATAATGTTTGTTGACACGTGGGCAAAGTTCGAATTTTGTTAGAAAAATGTCTTACAGTCCAGTTTTCTGCTCCATTTACTGAGGAAACAAAAAGTCATTCAACTAAATGAACAAGTGAACTTCTTATTCAATGAACAAGTTCATTTTGCTGAACGACCGAATAAATATTCGTTCATCTTAGTGAACTATTATTTGTCTTTCTAGTATAATACGAAGTACGCGGCGCGGGTTTCTTATCTTTCATGCACGCCCGTCACTTTATATGCGAGTGAGCAAGAAACAAAAAGATTTTTACCAAACTTGAGGTAGAGGGGGTGTCCTTGTGTCCCAGTGTCTAGCATTGTCAGTATTCCTGAATAGATTACGTGAATGACTGACTTTAAATATTTAGTTAATTTTCGATATACTCTTATCAAAATATATACGAATAAAAAACATAATTTGAGTATTGAACCAAGAGAAAGTGGAGGATTGTATAAGGAAGAATAGTTTCATAAATTCGGTATTATTGATAAAATAATGGTGTATTTTGTCTTATTTGTAACTAATGTGTCGTGACACATACCTTCAATGTAAAACGTCATTTTGAAACGAAATATACAAATCTATTGTTGTTGTCAGAAGAAAAATAGAGTGAAAATTATAATGACTATTATTTATCTGAAACAATTTCAATTTTATTTATCTGAAACTATTATTTGTCTGAAACAATTTCAACCTTGGTTTACCAAGGAAGTAAAAGAGCTGGCTGATGAGAAACGAAAAAGCTATTTAAAATATAGAAGTACACCATCGGATGAAGAGAGACAAGCATATGCGACAACTAGAAACAGAGTCAACTCGGAAATAAAACGGATAAAGAGGGAATACTGGATTAAATTTATTAAAGATATGGAGTTTGATCTGTACGGGGCTCAAAAGAAGTAATGGAAAATGTTAAGAGAAAAGAAGAAACTGATCAATGAATATGCACAAACAAACAAAATCACAATAGAAAAGTGGGAAAAGTACTTTCAGGAATTATTTATTTATTTAACACTTTTATTGCAATACAATCAGGCGGTCTTATTGCCAGGCGGCAATCTCTTCCAACCAACCAGACAAAAGTAAATGAAGCAAGTTACGTGGTCGCATAAATCATTCAAATGACTATCCATCCCCACGAAATCCATAAACATATACGTGAGAACATGCCCACGAACCCCACAAAGACGGACAATCACCCGAACATTATTTTTCATATAAAGTGAGATATCATCAATTAAAAGAAAAGGAAGGGATGGTGGAAAGGAAAGGAAAAGAAAAATCAGGAATAAAACACGTTATTTTACTGACTAGAAATTAAGAGTTTTTTGAGTCGCTTCTTAAAGCATGCCAAGGACGGATCGAGTCTTATATTGGTTTGTAACTGATTCCAGAGTCTCACAATTATACAATGACTCGGAAGAAATCCCATTTCCTCAGAATGTTACAGATTCGGAAATTATTAAATATAGTGAAATCAAAGCAGCTATAGCAAAACTGAAAATCAACAGGACCAGACGAAATTCACAATGAGATGCTAAAGTATGTCGACGATCGATTAGTAACTGAGCTTTCTAAACTGTTTAATAAAATATTGGACACATCAATTATCCCTAACGACTGGAGAACAAGTATAACAATATCCATCTTTAAAAAGGGGCAGAAAACAAACCCTGAAAACTACAGAGGAATATCCCATCTCTGCTGTGCTCTACTCTTAAATTGTTCACAATTATAATAAAAGAAAAACTTGAAACACATATTACAAATAGAGAGGAACAGCAGGGATTCAGAAATAACTGCTCTACTACCGACGCTAAAGCATTAGAATACAACAAACCAGCCTACATCTTTTTAGACGATCTTACAAAAGCTTTCGACAGGATTCAGTTGAAGGACCTTCTGAACACTTTATCCACAAAAATGATACCTCCATCACTCATTAATGTCATAAGAGACATCAACCTGAATAGTAATACAAAAATCAGAGCAAATGGGAAATATACTAAAGGAAAGTTGGAATCAGACAAGGCTATAGCCTAAGCCCATTTCTCTTTAACTGCATAATGTATAATATCATTGCAGAGGTTGCATCTCTCAAGTTGGAGTACACTCTTGCTAAGGAAGCGGTGGGAATTTTCTGTTATGTTGATGACGCTACACTCATAGCTGGAAATATAAATGACTTACAGAGAATGCTCACAAAGTTCGATTAATCCTGCTCAAAGTACAATATCTTCGTAGCAAAAACCAAGTGTATAACATTCTCCAAAGACCCACTTGAGTGCAGAATTTCAGTACGTGACGAGCCAATTGAACAAGCAACCCAGTTCAGATATCTCGGCAGAGAACTGCTCAGCTCTCATGACATCCCCAGAGAAGTAAGGCCTCAGCTAGATAAAGCTGCGGTTGTGGCGGGCTGCCTGCAAGATGTCATATAGAGGAATAAAGATATGAGAATGGATAGCAAGGTACGCATTTATAAGACCTGTGTGCGACCTATCCTCACATATGGCATCGAAGCGAGGGCGGACACTGTCAGGACAAAAAGTATTCTAAGGACAACGGAAATGAGAACTCTACGCGCTATTGCTGAGAAGACTTTGCGTGGTCGTGTAATGAACACCACAATCCGAGAGGTCTGTGAGGTCCAAGATGGGGTCAGATGGGGATGACAGCATCGATGATACTGGTAACAACATGTACAGAGAATGAATTCCACAAGAATTCCATACATAGCTCTGCATGGGGTGCCGGATGGATGGCGGCCACCAGGGAGACCCCCGAAACGATGGAGATAGCTGGAGCTCAGCATCATAGGAGGACAATCCTGTAGTAACAGACTCTGGAGTCTATAGAAAGTTTAAGAAGAAGAATTACAATTTTAGAATTATTTATCTGACACGCGAGTTTTTATTTTTAAGAATTGAGCATATTCTTTGACACATTTGAAGAAATAAATTAGCCATTCCTGCCCCGTATAAATAGGAAAACGCAATGATGATGAAGTATAAATTTTCTAATATCTGGTGTAATTTACATCACTTGTATTAGGTTTTACTATAATATTACGAGTATATTGGATATCTTTAAAGCATATTATTAAATAACTCGTGTCAAAATCAGAAAATGGGCAATCTTCCGCTTGCTGGGGTTCTCGTAATTTGTTTGGTTAAACAATGTTTATTTCACTTAATATAACGGTATAACCATACCGGTTTCAAGATTTTCACTTCATCATCAGGGAATAGTCTAACTTGTTCTCCCATG
Source organism: Odontocerum albicorne (assembly GCA_949825065.1). Lineage (NCBI taxonomy): Eukaryota > Metazoa > Arthropoda > Insecta > Trichoptera > Odontoceridae > Odontocerum > Odontocerum albicorne. The sequence continues at coordinate 49,327,972 of OX463843.1, forward strand.
TTTGAATAAACAAATTACAATGTTTTAAAACATCTGTGGTGTTGTCTTACCTGTAAAAATTATTAAAATTTTGTGTTTGATGTTAAATTCAACTTTCAAAAGTTCAATTATTCGATCTCTATGTCTATTTCAACAGGAAAACATTGTGACAGTATGTATTATTTAATAAAAATATAATTTAAATGAATTTTTAATACCTATTCCATTTGAGTATTTCTTAACCTTTCCTTCCCTGTGTTGGGTATCTTCTACACGTTGCTTCTAATAACCATCAATATCTCTATAAATATAATAAATACAAGGTTTAGATTTTAGGTATTCCTCCATAATATATTTACGCATTGATTTAAAAAATAATATTAATAATAATCAGAATTTATCGACTACATCGTAAGTGTTTTGTGAATATCGGAAACAAATTCGCATTTAAACGCTGTGAGTGCCTCGATCTTGGGTCTTGACGATAGGTGAAGAGTATGCGGGAAGCGCGACACTATATTCGCATCTCACTTTTACACACTTCACTGAATAGCGAGGAGCTCAATTGTCTCAACCTCGCAAGTGTAAGCCACGCCCTGGTTAGCCACCAACCCTGCCCCGCCGCAGTAGCTGTTGGGCTGGCAACGAGACTAGATCTACGCTCGTTCCGTGAGCGTTGCCAGATGGTTTTTTAATGTTTTCAGCAAATAAATCTCAATTATTATAATTTTTAACTTCAATTATAATTAATTAAGAGGATTATCTATGAATGTTCTTATTTTTCCGATTTAAAATCGCTAATTTTTGATCGCGTACTCACTACCCAACACCGGAGCGCGAGTTTCAATTTTATCACCGTAAAGGAAGGGTTAATAATATTTTTCGTGTTTATTTAAAATTTTTCCTTCCTAAATGTTTAACTTTATAAACGTCTCAATTATCTTTAAAAATAAATATTTTATCCACCGATAGATGGAGTTCGATAAACTACAAGATAATGTTATCATTTATTTCATTCAAGTCTAACGTTGTTCTTCTTTCTTCTTCAGCTTCAATTCTGGGGTTCAATCAATTAATTGGTTAGCAGCAAAGCCCTGCATCTCCTTCACTCCGCTCGGTCTTCAGCGATCTTCTTGAGCTCTGTATAGGAAGTGCAGTCCATATTGTGGCATATTTGCTCCAGATACTCCCGGCGAGGATGCCCTCTGCCAATCGATCCCTCAATCATTCTCTCCAGTATATTGTGCAGGAGATTTTCATGTCGCAGAATATGACCCATCCATTCTGCACTCCTTTCCGATATGGTGTTTAACAGGTGCCTGGTTTCTTTGATCCTGCTGAGAACCTCGTCATTTGTAATGTGGTCTCTCCAGGAAATCCTTAGGATTCGTCTATAGGTCTACATCTCGAAGGCCTCCAATCTTTTTCGATCTCTTATGCCTATGCACCATGTCTCGCAAACCATACATATAAATACTCCACACATATGTTTTAACCAATTGCTTGCGGAGCTTTAGGTCCATGTTGTTGGATTCGAAAATCTTTGATTTCTTATTAACATTGTTATACAGATATAAATAATTAAAATATATTTTTATTTTTTAGATAAAAAATATATTTTTTAATACTTATTTGAATTTATTTTGTAGGAACCAATTAGAATAATATGGCCACTTACAGAAAAAAGTGTCGATGCTGTTTCAACAAGAAAGTGTATGTATATGGCACTACTATCCCTAGCTCTATCCAAATTTATTTTGGAATACAGGGAATCTTGCAGAATACTAGAGAGTAGAAGCTTCTTTTCGATTGCGTAGTCCTGGAAGGACTTGGTTTGTATATTCCGGATGATTATCTGAGACAATACACTCATGTATTGTGTATCGAACGTATTTGTCACCTAAAACATGATTTGTTTGATTTCTTATCTTACATTTATTTTTATATATTCTTGTTTATATTTTGATGTTTTGAATGTATTAGGTGTTAACATAAGTTGTGTCCGTTTGAAACGCAAAAACCATCAACGAGCTGTCCTTTCATTCAAAGCTTCTTCACCGTACACTTTTCAAATATCACGAGCACCTTTGACAGCTTTATTCCCTTGATTGAACACCAACAGAAGGAGGTGTCGAAAATGCTCACTTTTGTCTGCTTGCTATTCCATTTTGAAGGCTTGTAATCAAATAAAATAAAACGTAAAAGCAAACACAATATCTTGTAGAGCAGAAAATTTTATTTCGAATGACGTATAACATTTACCATTTTGTTTTACTTCTTGTGCTCATTTTTAAATTGGAAAAAAAAAGGACACAACTTATGTTAACACCCAATATAATTTTTATATTTGTTGAGGTCCGTGCTGCGTCAAGACCGTAACTGAAATGTTTTTTTATGCGCGGCCATCGCGACACAGTATCAAAAGTCGGCCGGCCCTTGCATGCGAAAACTTGCGAGAATTGTGATATTTCACAAGTTATGACGGCGTGCACGGGCGAAAATAGGCGCTTACGATGAGTGATTAACCGCACATAGTCAAAAAATACATTCTTGATTCACTCTGTCTACTGCCTTTTACTTGCGACCATCTACTACCTGCTAAAGAGGAACCTCTTCACCCTGCTACTTTCACTGACCGTGAGCTGAAATCTCCAAGCATTGAGCAGCAGCCATGCACCTATTTCTATAGTCTTTGTACAGTACTGTACATATTATTTTTTACCAATATCTATGTAGAACCAATCTCCCTTTGGAAATGCCAATAGGTAGAGCAAACATACGAGTATTTTTAACTGCGTGTTCCCTCAGATATACGTTTTTCATTGTTGCTAAACTTGGTCTAGAGAAACTTGTTATTCCTTCTGTAAAATTTTCTATATTTTTGTTTACATAAATAAGACATATTCTATCTAATTTATATTTTTTATTTATTTTACACATGACAAGAAATATACATCATTTGTGAAAAAAAAAACAACAAGTAATTTAATTAGGACACACAATTTTAACGGATCTGGGTTTTTTGCATTTCATTTGTCGTGTACCCAGTAAACTAGTTTTACCTGTTACTCACTGAGGACATATATCATATAACATGATGACCTCCGTGGCCTGGTGGTGAGACACTTGTCTGCCGATCCCGAGGTTGCGGGTTCGATCCCCGCTGGAACCCAGATTTTTTAAAAAATATGTTTCCAGTATAGTTAACACTTAGGGCCTATAAAAACATATTTCTGGTTGGTTGGAAGAGATTGCCACATGGCAATAAACTCGCCAGGTTAAAAAAAAACATAGCATGAAAAAATGTATTGATACATCTTTCCGATCTTTGATTACACAAATCCCCGTTGCACATTCTTATCAACCTGACAAACAGTGACACACAATTACACATGTTTACATCACATGAAATCAAACTCCTCACACTTCATCACTCCAGACAGACCAAAAACATTCACCCCATAATTTACCCCACATAATCATAAAAATAAAAATATAAGTATAAAACAATAAAAAACACCACACTCAATAGCTCACACAAACCTTTTCCACAAGTTATTCCTTTTGCAAGCTCAAGTATTCAAACTCCTGTCGCAATAACAACCACGCTCTGATCAACTGCTTAGATTGTTTTCCTCCCCTTACTGAATTCGGCACCCCATTGTATATCATGGGAGCTAAATAGGCATATTGCTTTTGGGCAAAAGATGTTTTAACTTTAGGGATGGTTAACATTTGATCAGTTGCCATGCATGTCCTGTGTCTGCATCTTCCCTTCCTCTCGATGATAGTGCCAGAGAATGGATTTGAGATGTAAATTGGCTATGTTCAGGACCCGATACTCCCTGAAAAGCTCCACTGTGGGATACCGGGCAGGAAGTTTATTAATTATTTTTATTATCAATTTTTGGGAAACCTGCAATATGTGTTTTTGTGTTAAGGTGTATCATATATATTACGAGTATTTATAGTTAAGGCATTAATGTTGTGGAGGTTTAAAGACATTTTAATTTGTTTTATCAAACACTGTTTATTCCACTTTTTGTAACCGTACAACCCTACCGGTTTCAAGGCTTTCACCTCAGGCTTTAAGGATTTCACGTCATTAGGGGAACACAAACAAGTCTTGTCGAAAGGTGAAAGCCTTGAAACCGGTAGGGTTATACGGTTACCAAAAGTGGAATAAACAGTGTTTGATAAAACAAATTACAACATATTTTATTCATGTTTTTTTTAATTTTTTCTCACATCTTTAAATTGTTTTTTTTTTTTTTCATATTATATATACGAGTATTTTATAACACTTCTTTTTTTTCCTCTTCTTTTAGGCCTGTTGGTCTGTTATGGTCCTGCATCATCATTTCCCTCTTGTGACGTCGACTGCCAGCTGTCTTTCCATCTTTTGGGAGGTCGTCTTGGAGGTCTTCTTGCTTGGGAGATACTGTCCCTGGCCATTCTTACGGCTCTCGATTCCGCCATTCTGGATACATGTTCATTCCAGAACCTTCTTCTCTGTCGTCTCCATCTAAAAATATCTTCAACTTCGCACATCCTTCGGATTTCTGTGTTTCGTACTCTATCACGAAGGGTTTTGCCAGCGATACTCCCGAGTACCTTCATTTCGCTGGTCCAAAGGAGATTTTTGGTTCTGACAGTGTTGGCTCTGGACTCTATGTTGTATGTCATTATGAGGCGGACACAGGTCTTGTATACGAGTATCCTCACCTTGCTTAGGATGTTCATATCATATAGTTGTTTGTCCAGATAGTGTTCTTTAAATATCCGGAAATAGCCGCGGCCTTTTGTGATTGTTGAAGTACTTCGCCATAGAGGTCATTATTGCACATTATGCTAGCACCCAAGTATTTAAATTTTGTAACTTGTTCAATCGGTGTGCCACACTGCATCCAACTTGCTCTCTGGCAAGAGTCATGCATTTAGTCTTGCTGATGGAGATAGACATGTTGTGTTTCTTGGAAGCAGTGGGGAATCGATGTAGTATTTGTTGCAGGTCTTCCTCTGATTCGGCTATGATGGTGGCATCGTTAGCATAGCATATGATGTTTAGCATATTGTCGCCCATCTTGTATCCCAGGTTAAGGTTGGCAACTTCTTCTATAATTTTATCCATAACCAAGTTAAAGAGAAAAGGGCTTAAACTATCTCCTTGTCTTACTCCGGTATGTATAACATTTGTCATCTCTAATGTAACATACTAGGTTTTAATTTTATTTTATTATAATTCAAAAATGTATTTATCTTCTATTTGTTTATCATTCTTATTATTTATAAATTTGAACTTAACTTGTGTATATTTTGTTTTTATTGCACAAATTAGGGAAATTTGTACTTTATAAATGATTGTTTAACCCTTCCTTCGCTGTGATGTGTAACTAGTACACATTGCTTCTTTAGCGTGTGTCCTAGTAGGACGTGCTGATGATGATGTTGTTGACATCTCTGTATTCGCTTTAGTCGAATTCTGTGTTCCTTTTCGTTCGGGGTCATCAATTAAGCGGGATGCTTAATTTGATACGTCGTGATGATTTTGATTTGTTTTGTATTTAAAATAAGATACGTCGATTCAGGAATGCGAAAAAGTGAGAGTGAATACTCGATAAATAGTAAACAGCGATGAATGGTCAAGTGAATAATAACAAGTGCTCTTTATTTGTCGATAAGTAGGTATATATACAATTTCAGAACGGGGCGCGTGAATGCGTCCTCAGTATATCTTGATCTCACTCCTGTGCGTTCCGAGGTGGTCGCAGACGTTGCCAATGATATAGTGGGTAGAGTATTTATTGCCGAAACGGTGAGACACGCGATGCGCTCTCTTTCTACCGTGGAATGCGACGTAAATATTATTTTCGTGTAAACAGTATTGACGTTCTGGTATGTGATCTTTGTACATATTCAAAGGTTGATTCATCGGTCGTTGACCGTGCATGTTGACAATATTTACGACGACGACGGTATTCCCTACACTTCTAAAAAACTTTAATATTTCTATAAATATAATAAATACTGGCTTCAGATTTTAGGTATTCCCGATTTTTACATAATATCAGAGATATTTTGTGAAAATCGGGAATAAATTCACCATTACAATCAAACGTGTGCCAGTGTGTGACGTAGGTATATTCATTCTAAAAAACCGCTATGGGTGAGGAAGCGACGCTATTCACCTGTCCCTCTACTTCGGTATATGGGAACGCAAGAAATAGAATCTCAGTTCACTCGCTTCAGTAGCTCGCGGGTTTTCGTTTTAGGTGGTCGCTTCGCCCGTTTTGTGAACGTCGGCCGATGGTTTTTTTATGTTTTCAGCAATTTAATTTCAATTATTATCACTTTTGACTTCAAATTTAAGCGATTGGCTATGAATATTCGTATTTTCTATTTTAAATCGCTCATTTTTATATGTGTATTGATGTGTATTGAATACATAATACCAGAACGGGCAGATTTTTTTAGCACAGAAAGGGAAAGGTTAATAAATTGAATGATATGGAGTTTATAGTAATAACATTTATAAGTTAGTATATGTGTATATTGACGAAAAACTACTACTGTTAAGGAATACTTTTTGAAAATCATTTCTCTTTGTGTCATAAAATATGATCAAATAATGCAAACCTTTGCAAGGTTGTTTTTTTATAAAGCACTGCTGGTTTAGCCTCTGATATTTGATAACTTTTACCGATTCGAAATTCGTGACTTGAACCAATTGTTGACATCAGCTAAGTCGTGAGGAAAACAATAAATGCCACCGCGTCCTTCAAATATAAAAAAATCAACTGTTCCGTTGACTTTGTTTTTATTCATGAATTTTTATTTTAACATCCTATGGTTTTGGGATATTTAATAGATTATATTTAGTTAAATAAACGTTATAAAATATACATTAGAACAAATGTTGAAATCAAAAAGGACAATTTATATAGCGCCGTTTAGAGAGCAGACTTGTCAAGGGCGATTTTATTCGGGATCTTATTTACATTAAAAATATTACAAAAAAAGAAAATCAAATTAGTGTAAGAATCGGAAGGTGGTGGTTACGGCCATTAGATTAGGAACAGCGATTCTAGAAGCACTAAGTTTATATGTACCCAATAAATATAGCCGTGCAAGGAATCACCCTCTGTTCTACATACCAACTAACAGGACGAATATCATGGCTAAACACTCAGTCACGCGTGGTATAGAGATATTGAACCAACTGAATGACACTGTTGATATATTCTCGTTGTTGGTACCGTCTAGCAGTATGAGAAGAATCCTGGCTGATATTCTTCCTAACGAATAAGCTAACGCTAGAAGCAGACCCTCTTGGTGTAACAGGAGAAATCTGTGCAAAGCGGATAAAAAAAAACTTAAGCTACGGTTTCCTAAGAAAGCGGCGCCGTTATGTAGCGGCCGTAACATGATGTAATGCGGCGGACGTAAGAAAACGACCGTAAGAACAGTAACCAGAGATGTAAACTTAAAAAGAGACAGAAACGGTCAGTGAGCGTATTGCGGTGGAGAATGGACGATCTAGACATAGCATTATTACTATATTTGAAAATGAGGAGTCATCGGAAGACGAAAACTGTCGTTTGAAGGAGAGGGAGATAGTTAGAAAGTTGTGCTACAGAGGGAGCATTTCAATTTTTTCTTATTATTTAGGTATTACTCCACATATTTTGTTTTAACTGGGCACGTGACTGTTTACCGCCATCTACCATCTGTCCTGTCATTCATAGCATCTTCATTGTACACTTCACAAATATCGCGAGCAGCTTTGGCAGCTTTATTCCCTCGATTGGACGCGAACAGAAGGTGTCGAAAATGCTCACTTTCGTCTACTTGACATTCCATTTTGAAGGCTTGTAATCAAATAAAATAATATATGTAACGTAAAAGCAAACACAATATCTTGTAGAGCAGAACATTTTATTGTTGTTATTGCGACAGGAGTTTTAGTACTTGGGCTTTCAGGATAAATGACGTGTAGAAAAGGTTTGTGTGGGCTCTTGAGTGTGGTTTTTTTTTGTGGTTATATAATTGTATTTTTGTATTATATATTTAATTATTTATTTTTATGACCCTCTATTTTGCCTTGGATGATCAGGTGCAGTAATTTGTACTTTGCTCCTCAGTACGTACATGACCCAATTTATTTATTTATATTTTAATTTAAATAATTCGTAGATATTACTGTTGGGCGATTTAAAACTTCTTAATCGCTTAAACTCCAGAATCTAAATGCGAGAAATATGTTAATTTGAATTTTCTGAAAATAAATGGTTTTCCTTCCTTTACCTTTATTGAATTCGGCACCCCATCGTATATCATGGGAGCTAACTAGATTGGATCGAGTGAATTATATTTTGTAAGAAGGAAATGTAGAAAGTCACTGAAAATGTAGTAGTTGTATTATAAAATGTATATATGTCGATGAGGCTAAAATACGTGTCGAAATAGAAGTCTGGCACTATGTCTTCTCTGTCTATCCCAACAGGGAAATGGCGTGATGGTATGTATGTATAATAATGGCTGCTAGATACGACTTAATATAAACATTTTTTTAGCAATCGCGCTAATATATATTTCATCTACGGTCCATGTTGACTTCAAAATAATATCCTGCATTTTTTTTATGAAATCGAAGCTGTCAAAAATATTAAGAGAATGGAATAGTGGCATCATGTATAGCGGACATCAGACCTTGCTTCTATAAACTATCGCCATGCTTGATTTTCCCCGAAACAGTTCTATCTTGGTCAGAATAACTGGCGTATATTACAATTTGTAATACCAGTTCGTAATAAATCTTACAAACTTCCATTGCATGCAGTTTTTTTTATTTAAATATTGCATGATACCCTCATATCCGCCCATAAAAATTGACTCGAACTGAAAATAGTCAGAAAAAATCTAATACAATTTATGTAGATTTAACACATGTTTTTGACGGTTAGTTAAACTCTCAAATAATTGAGAGTTTCAACTTTAATATTCAAAGATAGGTCAATTGGGAAAAAACACATTGTTTGAGAGAATCAAGCGATGTGATTTTTAAAACACTAACCTATCGTACCCGCCGAATACTAAGCGAAAATATGCCTGTCTCATTCCAGGGGAGTAGTAAAGGGTCTTTCAAATTGAGCGTTTTTTTTATATTCTTGATAAAATACAGATGGCGTAGCGAACTTGCTTGGGTGTTGTGACACTTGAGAAGTGTAATGTATGACATTTATAAAAATGGAGTCGTATACAATACAACAACGCGTTCAAATTGTTAAATTATTTGATGTATTGTAATCTCCGGAAACGGTGATGTTAATTGGCCATCGAGATCATGTGATCTGACACCGTTGTACTATTTTCTCTGAGGTTACGTGAAAAGTCAAGTCTATAAGAATGACCCCCGATCAATTCCTGAGGTGAAGGACGAAATTATTCGCGTTATTGGTGAGTTAGAACCGCAATTATGCCAAAACGTCATCGAAAATTTTGACAAAAGAGTAGACATCTGTGGAGCTGCAAGAGGTGGACATTTGGCGAATATCCCTTATGCCAGTCCAATCACGTATATTGCGGAGCCAGGAGATTTGCCTCCAGTCAACACCTCTTCGGCCTTCTGTTTTGCCTTGGATGAATATATAAATAAAATAAATACTGGGTTCAGATTTTAGGTATTCCTCCGTAATACATTAACACATTGAATGAAAAAAATAATGTTGATAATAATTAGCACTTATCGGCCACATCAGATATACTTTGTGAAAATCGGGAATAAATTCATTAATACAATCAAACGTGTGCCAGTGTGTGACGTAGGTATATTCATTCTAAAAAACCGCTATGGGTGAGAACGTCTCACTCTCACTCTACTTCAGTATATGGGAACGCAAGAAATAGAATCTCAGTTCGCTCGCTTCTCTCGCTCAGTAGGTTGGCGGCTTTCGGTAGAGGTGGTCGCTTTGCCAGTTTTGTGAACGGTGGCCGATGTTTTTTTTTCATGTTTTAGTAATTAAATTTCAATTATTATCACTTTGGACTTCAAATTTAATTAATTTAAGCGATTGGCTATGAATATTCTTATTTTTCCGATTTTAAATCGCTCATTTTTACATGTGTATTGAATACACGGCACCGGAACGGGCGTATCTTTTTAGCACAGGAAGGGAAAGATTAATATAGCCAAGAATAGGTGTCCGTATATTGGGCCATAAAATAACTATTAGAAATATGTCAATATTAGTATTTGGTCTATAAAGGGTAAATTGTTTATTTATTTAACACTTTTATTACATACAATCTGGCGGGCTTATTGCTAGGCGGCAATCTCTTCCAACCAATCAGACAAAATAAATTAAGCAAGTTACATGGTCGCATAAATCATTCAAATGACTATCCATCCCCACGAAATCTATAAACACATACGTGAGCACATGCCCACGAACCCCACAAAGACGGACAATCACCCGAACATTATTTTTCATATAAAGTGAGATATCATCAATCAAAAGGAAAGGAAGGGATGGTGGAGAGGAAAGGAAAAGAAAAATCAGGAATGAAACACGTTATTTTACTGTTTAGAAATTAAGTTTTTTCAGTCGCTTCTTAAAGTATGGACGTCCAAGGACGGAGCGAGTCTTATATTGGTTTGTAACTGATTCCAGAGTCTCACTGCATGGACAGTAAAGGGCGACGTAAAGAAAGAGGAGCGGTGAACTGGAAAATTGTTGAATTGTTTACAAAAATATTTACTAAATACTAATAAAATAATCCTTTTTTAAAGATGTATCAATCAAATGAAAACAAGGGACCGGCAAAATATTAAACTAAACAAGTCAAACGCTTATGTAAAAATATTGTTTAAAAAACAATAAAATTGAAAAAATATATTTTCAAATAAAATTACAAAAGTAGTAACAATAAATGTTTAGGATTTTAATTTTTTAAGTATTTAAATGTGATTATGACTGTGACCTTTATTTCTTACACTAAACATAAAGGTTAACAGCATTCTCACACAAAGAACTTTCACTAAGCGATGCCATCGTGCATTATCCAGGGCTATAAGGGTAATGAATCGAATCTTACAAAAAATAACAAGTTAAAAAATATGTATGTTAGATACGAATTATTGAAAATAAATCGTAACTCTGACGTAAAATTTTAATAATCGATTAATATCATAAAGGTTTTTGTGTAAAGTGACTAAGACACAATGCATCATTTCTTATTTTATATCAAATGTAAAAATCATTATTTTTAAACGTTTTTTTAAATATATCTAGCTAAAAAGCCCATCGAAAAACGTGCGTAAAAAATACTTAATACTTTTTAATTGTTACTTGCATTATATTCCATCACACCATGACCTTAACACTTGCCACCCTGTGATGGATATCAAGTGACCGGGATTTATATTGTATTTGATTATTCGACGTTTTAATACGTAATAAAATTATTTTTTATGGCTTATTACAAAAAAATAGCCTGACAGACTTTGCATAATTTTAATTTAAAACATACATTTTTCACTGGACGCTTAGCGTCCAGCACCGTGGCTGGCGGAATTTTTTAGCACAGTAAGGCAAGTGTTAATGAGCCACTAAAACATGTACACTCTAACTGGAAAATATTATAAGCAGCTAAGATAGTCCACATTTTGATATATGGGAGTGAAACGTGGACATAGAAGAATACTGATAGGAGCCGAATAAATACGTGGGGTAACAATGTATGACATAATGTAGAATTATGTGATAAGGGACGAATGTGTACTTAAGGCTGGTGAGAATAACCCTCTAAGATGTTTTTAGTATGCATTGTAGGACTAATGAATGAAGAAAGAGTAAGAAAACAAATATATAGTGTAAGTGTGGTCAAGATAGACTAAGAAAAATATAATTAGATCAAGTGAACGATATTTTGAAAGAGGGAAACGTAAAAATTAGGAGTAGGTGTAGGGATATAGAAGAGGCGAAATATGTGTGTTGAGATAAGAAAGTTTGACGTTCTGTCCTCTCTGCTTACACTGACAGGGAAATTACGTGATAGTATTTATGTCTGATTTCATCGCTCAGTGCCATTTCATCCTTGCGGATAGTCTCGACGATCACATTAACCACAAAAAATAATTAATTAATGTAATTTATTACCAACATCAGTGCGATATCTTAATATATCAGGTGTTAACATAAGTTGTGTCCGTTTTTTTTTTTTCAAATTAAAAAATGAGCACCAAAAGCAAAAACAAAATGGTAAAGATTATACGTCATTCGAAAGAAAATTTTCTGCTCTACAAAATAGTGTGTTTGCTTTTACGTTACATATATTATTTTATTTGATTACAAGCCTTCAAAATGGAATGTCAAGTAGACGAAAGGGAGCATTTTCGACACCTCCTTCTGTTCGCGTTCAATCGAGGGAATAAATATTTACTTATTTATATATAATTGGGTGTTAACATAAGTTGTGTCCGTTTTTTTCAAATTAAAAAATGAGCACCAAAAGCAAAAACAAAATGGTAAAGATTATACGTCATTCGAAAGAAAATTTTCTGCTCTACAAAATAGAGTGTTTGCTTTTATCCGATGAAGGAGTAAGGTGTCCTACCATCGGACCGAAACTCCGAACAAGCTATCCATCACTTGTAAGCCTTCAAAATGGAATGTCAAGTAGACGAAAGTGAGCATTTTTGACACTTCCTTCTTTTCGCGTTCAATCGAGGGAATAAATATTTACCTATTTATATATTATTGGGTGTTAACATAAGTTGTGTCCATTTTTTTTTAAATTAAAAAATGAGCACCAAAAGTAAAAAAAAAATGGTAAAGGTTATACGTCATTCGAAAGATAATTTTCCGCTCTACAAGATATTGTGTTTGCTTTTACGTTACATATATCATTTTATTTGATTACAAGCCTTCAAAATGGAATGTCAAGTAGACGAAAGTGAGCATTTTCGACACCTCCTTCTGTTCGCGTTCAATCGAGGGAATAAAGCTGCCAAAGCTGCTCGCGATATTGTCGAACGTTAATTTTTATTGTTTTCATTCAAAACATGTGGAACCCAAGCGCCGAACTTCTGGACTTTTCCCATTAATTTAAGATGGCGATATAGTCGTACAATCATATGACTATAATTCATCTGATCAGCCAATTCTACGGTGGTTTGAAGGGTATCTTCATGAATAATATGGTTTAAGCGGTCCTCATCGAAGTCGACTGGTCGTCCGGAACGCTCTATGTCTTTCAGGTCGAAATTACCGTCATTGAAACACAAAAATTATCGACGAGCTGTCCTTTCATTCATAGCATCTTCACCGTACCCTTTGCGAGCAGCTTTGGCAGCTTTATTCCCTCAATTGAACGCGAACAGAAGAAGGTGTCGAAAATGCTCACTTTCGTCTACTTGACATTCCATTTTGAAGACTTGTAATCAAATAAAATAATATATGTAACGTAAAAGCAAACACAATTTATTGTAGAGCAGAAAATTTCCTTCCGAATGACGTATAACCTTTACCATTTTGTTTTACTTTTGGTGCTCATTTTTAAATTTGAAAAAAAAAAACGGACACAACTGATGTTAACACCCAATATGTGTGTAGTTTTTATAAATAATCATATGATAAGATTCTCTAAAGAGGGTTCTCTTTATCCCTTTTGATAAAATTGGTACTTATGGGAATCAAACCCGTAACCTTCAAAGCAAATATCGCGAGCAGCTTTGGCAGCTTTATTCTCTCGATTGAACGCGAACAGAAGGTGTCGAAAATGCTCACTTTCGTCTACTTGACATTCCATTTTGAAGGCTTTTAATCAAATAAAATAATATATGTAACGTAAAAGCAAACATCTTGTAGAGCGGAAAATTATCTTTCGAATGACATATAACCTTTACCATTTTGTTTTACTTTTGGTGCTCATTTTTTAATTTGAAAAAAAAAACGGACACAACTTATGTTAACACCCAATAATACGAGTATATAAATAAGTAAATATTTAGCACAGTTATTAATAATTTTTAATTGCAATTAATTAAGTCTTCACAGTAGGAAGGTAATTCCAGGGTCATACCCAACCGGTTGTAAATAGTTTTATGTTCGTTTGTCTCCGTTCAAATGTGCGTATGTAATTGAGGTTTATATTGAAGGATTTTCAAAAATTTTAAATAATTTCTACAGTTATTATGCTAATTGGTTCCTGCATTTGCCAGTTCATTTCCTATTATCGCTATGTTTACTAATACACATTCATTTGAATGGTTTCGTTCTATAAACTGTTAACTCGAAAACGTACATATACGAGTATATTTTAGATTTAGAGAAAATCGAACGACCTTTAGATGCTGTCTACGGAAAGTTTTCGTCAAATTCCACGGTGAAAGATTAGACTAAACAGTTTTACTTGCTCTAAAAACTTATATTTTTTCAGTAATATTGAAAAGTTATTTAATCATTCTGAAAAAAATATTAACAGAGTGTTTATACCGCCGTTGCCTTATTTGTAAGATGTTTGTCTCTGAACGGGGGAATAGCGGGTTTGATCCACGATGATATTCAGTTTTTTTTTTAAATAATTCCAGTCCAGTTTTCATTTATTTATTATTTATTTATTTATTTATTTAACACTTTTATTAGAAATACAATCTGACGGACTTATTGCCAGGCGGCAATATCTTCCAACCAATCAGACAAAAGTAAATGAAGCAAGTTAATTACATGGTTGCATAAATCATTCAAATGACTATCCATACCCACAAAATCTATAATTACATACGTGAGCATACGAACCCCACAAAGACGGACAATCACCCGAACATTATTTTTCATATAAAGTGAGATATCATCAATCAAAAGGAAAGGAAAGGATGGTGGAGAGGAAAGGAAAAGAAAAATCAGGAATGAAACACGTTATTTTACTGACTAGAAATTAAGAGTTTTTTCAGTCGCTTCTTAAAGCATGCTAAGGATAGAGCGAGTCTTATATTGGTTTGTAACTGATTCCAGAGTCTCACTGCATGGACAGTTAAGGACAAGGTAAAAAAAGAGGAGCAGTGAACTGGAAAGACCAATAAATAATCTCTGTTTGAGCGTAGCGTTAATCCATTATTGGAAAGACGCTGAAAATTTTCGGCGAGATAAAAGAGGGTGGCGGGACAGTAAAATATATTACACAATAGAGACACTATGTGAATTTGGCGTCTATTTCTAACATTCAACCAGTTCAATGCTTTCTGGTATGAAGTTATATGATCGTACTTTCGTAGGTTGAAAATAAATCTTAGACAAACGTTTTGAAGACGCTGTAATTTGTCCAGCTGTTCCTTTGTAACATCCAAATTACACACGTCCGCATAGTCCAGAATCGGAAAGAGCAAATATTGTAGGAGTAAAATTATGGTTTTAGTAGGCAGGAATCTTTGCAACACTTTGCAACACAAGGGAATGAAGTCTGAAGAAGATCCTTCGGCTTACCTCATTTATTTGATCTCGCCATGAGAGTGTTATCTATTAGCATTCCTAGATTTTTAACAGTTTTATGTAATGGTATGATAGAGCCATTCAGTAATATTGGAGGAAGTAAGTCAGTGTTGAATTTATCGAGAAGCTGAGGGCAGCCAATGAAGATCGCTTGAGACTTCATAGGATTTATGAGTAAGCCATGCTCCCCTTAAGGCCTCCTGAACATCTTTCTGATAGGCTGGAAGTGATTGCTACATGAAAATAAACCTACTAGGTTGTACTGTACATAACGAAAGTGTTATACAATAATAAAATACTATATGAAGAATAAAACAAACGTTTCCTATTTTTATATCCTTGAGCCGGAAAGTTTTGGAACGCAAAATGAAATTTTTCAGATTATTTTGAGAAATCGTTTTCTTTTTAACTGAATTTTAAGTAAATTTAACTTTATTAAATAAAACAAACACATTTAAAATGGTGCTGGGCAGAACATATTGCCAGATGCTCTGACTATCGATGGACGAAAAACGTCCTGGAATGGCAGCCTAGAACGGGCAAGACAGGTGTGTGGAGACCACATGCTAGATGGTCGGACGATATAAGATGGGTCGCAGGGGTGAAGTGGATGCAGTGTGCCCGAGATAGGGAGTTGTGGAAGACCAAAGGGAAGGCCTATATCCAGGGATGGATACAGAACGGCTGAAGAAGAATATTTAATTCTAAATAAATCATACAGTGCTTTTAAAAGTTAAATCATCGACTAGGTTTGAAACCATAGCACATAGATTAAAAACGTTTAATTATATTATTATTTTTTTAATGTTAATTAGAAACGTAATATTAGGATTTTTTATTTAAAAATATTAGTACCTGAAGTAGGATTATCCTCTGAATTTAAAGGTAAAGAAATATGTTACAAACAATACCTATTTAGTCTAACTGAAACATGAAAAATATGATTTTTCATACATTAATTAATTTCCAGTAACTTTTACGTTTTACACCGAAATAAATTCGATTAACCGTTTCCCTTTGGATAATTTCGTCATTGAGAATTTAAATTTAACCTTGTTACAGTTAAACAGCGGTTGGCAATTTATGACCCTCGACCAAATTTTGTAGACAAATTTCTTAAATTATAATTTAATTATAAAAAATAAACATATCAATAATTTACGGTAAAATTTGCAAAAACTAAACAGACAACTTAAAAAAAAATTACTTTGTATTTTAGTATAATTCGTCTTGACTCTTTTTTTAAATTTTTAGAACTTAGGAATAGTTTCTTCTAAAATATTCCAATCGAGTCTAATATTAAAATATTGTAAATACTTTGTAATTTGTTATTATCAAACACTGAATATTCCACTTTTTAAAAATGCCTATAAAACTAAAAGGAAAGGTATACCAGACTGTCGTTAGATCCGCGATTACGCATGACTCAGAATGCTGGAATATGTACAGTTCCTACTCTAGGCAACTTGAAACAGTAGAAATGCGAATGCTTAGGTGGTCGGCAGGAGTATCACTAAAATATAGAAATAAGAGCTCACGCATTTGTAGTAGCCTGGGGGTCACTGACGTAAACAGTAAGCTGGAAGAACGACAGCTGAGATGGTACGGGCACATAAGACGGAGATCACCAGACTATACGGTAAATCAGGCAATGTCTGTGGATCTTCTTCGACAGCCGTCCAGAGGAAGACCAAAAAACTCCTAGATAACTCAACGCTCCAAATCCTGCAGAGAAACGGCCTAGATGAAAGCAATACCCAGAACCGAAGAACATACAGCCTGAGAACGAGAAGAGCCGACTCCAATAGCCTACTTAGGCAATGAGTTGGGACAGTGCCAGGAAGAAGAAAACTGTTTATTCCACTTTTTGTGACGGTATAACCCTACCGGTTTCAAAGTTTTTACCTCATCATCAGGGGAGCATAGACAAGAGTCTTGTTTGTACTCTCCTGATGATGAGGGGAAAGCCTTGAAACCGGTAGGATTATACCGTTACAAAAAGTAGAATGAACAGTGTTTGATAAAAACAAATTACAATATATTTAAATCTCCACAATGTTAATGCCTTAACTATGTTATAAATAATATATTATAAATACTATTGATATTATTTTATTAGACACGTGAATAAGAAAAAGTTTTGACACGTAAATAATAAAAAATGATTCTTTTTTACTAAACCCTTCCTTCCCTGTGATGTGTAACTAGTATACATTGCTTTTAAAAACTTTAATATCTCTATAAATATAATAAATACTGGGTTCAGATTTTAGGTATTCCTCCGTAATACATTTACGCATTGAATGAAAAATATAATGTTAATAATAATTAACACTTATCGGCCACATCAGAGATATTTTGTGAAAATCGGGAATAAATTCACCAATACAATCAAACGTGTGTCAGTGTGAAACGTAGGTATATTCATTCTAAAAAACCGCTATAGGTGAGGAAGCGACGCTATTCACGTCTCACTCTACTTCGGTATATGGGAACGCAAGAAATATAATCTCAATTCGCTCGCTTCTCTCGCTCAGTAGCCAGCGGGTTTTCATTCGAGGTGGTCGTTTTGCCCGTTTTGTGAACGTCGGCCAATGTTTTTTTTATGTTTTCAGCAATTACATTTCAATTATTATCACTTTTGACTTCAAATTTATTTAATTTAAGCGATTGGCCATGAATATTCTTATTTTTTTCCGATTTTAAATTGGCTATTTTTACATGTGTATTGAATACACAGTTTCCGGAGTTTCTTCAGATATAAAATCACTCATTATTTGTGGACATAATTGTTTACAGGAACCTTGCATTGTTGACTCTTTTATTTCAGCCCACGAGTCTCCAATATTGTTTATTGCGTTCCATATACCATAGTTCTTCCAAAAAGTGGGAGCGACTGCATGGAAGCGAACAATTTTTGCATTATCGACCAAAATCTTAAAAAAATTGAATTTAAAAAAATGTGCGAAATAGCGAATTGTGCGAAAGTAGAATGTGCGAAAGTCGAGGGCCGCCTGCATATCGCATTACATAGTCAAGCCAGTTCTTCTCAACTTTGTTCTTGATAAATAAAGGTTTCCGGGCATTAAGATAAATTTTAAAAAACGTACAAGAAAAGGTTGTTTACACCAGATTTAAAATATTAACTTCTTCTTTGGTCTGCATATATGATATCTAGGTCAATTAAAATTACTATGAACCCTTTAAAGGAGATTTTGAAACTGCAACCTTTTGTATTATTTCAAGTTGTCAGGAAATCAGTTCATAAAAATAACACGATTTTTATTTTAAAAATACTTATACTCTATCTTTCTCTCTCTTCAACTTCCAACCAGTCCCAATCCCGTCTTCTTCCTCTTCTTTTAGCCTTGTTATGGTTCTGCGTCATCGTTTCCCTCTTGTAACGTCGACTGCCAGCTGTCTTTCCATCTTTTGTGAGGTCATCCTAGAGGTCTGCTTGCTCGGGGGATACTATCCCTGGCCATTCTTACGGCTCTCGGTTCCGCCATTCTGGATACATGTTCGTTCCAGAACCTTCTTCTCTGTCATCACCATCTGACAATATCTTCAACTTCGCACATCCTTCGGATTTCTGCGTTTCGTACTTTATCACGAAGGGTTTTGCCAGCGATACTCCCGAGTACCTTCATTTCGCTGGTTCGAAGGAGATTTTTGGTTCTGACAGTGTTGGCTCTGGACTCTATGCTGTATGTCATTATGAGGCGGACACAGGTCTTGTATATCCTCACCTTGCTTTGGATGTTCATATTGCTGTATGTCATTATGGGGCGGACACAGGTCTTGTATATCCTCACCTTGCTTTGGATGTTCATATTGCTGTATGTCATTATGGGACGGACACAGGTCTTGTATATCCTCACCTTGCTTTGGATGTTCATATTGCTGTATGTCATTATGGGGCGGATACAGGTCTTGTATATCCTCACCTTGCTTTGGATGTTCATATTGCTGTATGTCATTATGGTGCGAACACAGGTCTTGTATATCCTCACCTTGCTTTGGATGTTCATATACTTATTTTTCCAGATAGTGTTCTTTAAACATCCAGAAATAGCTGTCACGGTCCCATCTAATCTCATATATGCTCCGTCTGCTTTCTATATGACCTTATGGGATGACTCATTGGTATGCTTACTTCTGGGCTGGCTTTGGAAAATACCATAAGAAATTCTTGTTTCTGCCATCTTATGATATGTAGAAAGTTCTGCAAACCTGAATTTTAGTAATTTATCTTAATTACTTATTTTTTTGACTACTCGGTAATTTAAGAATTGAAGAATTCCGCTAACCGATGCCATTATCTGATTCAGCCCGTGCTTTACTTTCCCATCAATTGCATGTTCCAGTCCCATCAATTACATCTTCATCATAATCATCACACCTGTTAGGGTAGGCAAAGTGAACAGATCAGCTTTTATTATTATTATTATTAAGATAGCGCTTCATTTTATCTTAATAATAATAATAGTCTTCTTCTTCTTGGTTAAGGTCGTATGACCTGTTTGTGACGGTGGGTTATCCTGGGATGATGACGTCCAGCTGTCCTTCCATCTTTTCGGCGTCCTTTCTAGTAATCTCCTGCTGCTAGGGTTTTCAACCTTAGCAATTTTTGCCAGTATAATATCCTCCATGCGGTCCACATGATCCCTCCAGAAGCGCCTTCTGCTTCTTCACCACCTCACTATGGTATGTCTTCAACACGACAGACAGACCTTATCGTCACATTTCTGATCCGACCTCTAAGAGTTCTGCCTGCGATGGAGCGTAGAGTTCTCATTTCCACCCCTCTGAGAAGGTTTTTTATCCTATTGGTATCGGCTCTCACTTCTATCCCTTATGTCATGATGCAATAATAATAATAAAAATACAATTTATAAAGCGCCGTTGAAAAAGCAAACTTTCTCTCAAGTGGGCTCTAGCTCGAGACTTAAATTCCCTACAATAGACAGATTCAAATATTATAAAATAAATACGTATATAAGTTGAATGTAAGGGTAGGAAGAGTGATTGCGGTCATAGATTAGACACTTCTCCCCGTCTGCATGAGTAAATATACATTTTATAGGTTAGGATTCAAACATTTGTTAAATTATTTCTATTTCTGTCAAATTTTTTATTTATATCTGTAATTTATTGTATTTATAGACATTCATACCATCACGGCATCTCCTTGTTGAGGTAGACAGAGATGACAGGGCGTCAGACTTTCCTATCTCAGCTCACATTCATAGCCTTTTTCCACATCCATACATTTTATCATACAGCTTCTTTGATTCTCCGAATTTCTACGCTTCATTCGATCAAAATATCAGGTAATAGCTGCGGCCATCAGATGAAGTACTATACTTGAAAACATGTAGGATGGTCCCTGTGACGTTTGAAACGTTTTTTTATAAATCTAAAAATTGTTTATCTCTAAACTGTCGTTTTAATTCCTAATTTTCATTATACTGACTTTCTAATGTATTGTATGATTTGTATCTATCTTTAAATAGGCCAAGATCCACAATGAATTAATACTTATTAGGAGCATTTCATTTTAGGTATAAAAATCGAAAATCCAATTATCGTATACCCCATCCCTAGCCAATGCAGACTAACGTAGTGACTTTTGACAAACGTCACCAAATATTATTTGATTTTAACAAACTGCCACATTTTGGCTAATTTGTAACGAAATGTACAATATTAATTTGTCATTATTGTTAGTTTTATGTAATGTATGTTATTTACCCTAAATAACTTGCTATTTATTAGAATCGAGGCTTATATTAAAGTTGATAAAATAATTAAAATTACTGAACGTTGTTACAAGGTTTTATTGGGGCAAATTTGTGAACTGTCACAGGGACCATGCTAAATTTTCTCTTGTATAATATATGCATCTGCATATGTTAAGAAAACCATATTTGGTAAGAATACCACAGAAAACTTAACCTTAGAAAGACGAATTACAAATTAACCATTTTAGATAGTTCGATATGTTATATAAATAGCTCACGTATTCGTGGAATCCTAGGTGTTACAGACATCAACAGCAAGATGGAAGAGAGGTGATTGAGATGGTACAGACACGTTGAACCCGATCACATTGTGAACCAGGCAGTTTCCATGGATCTTCCTCGAATAACAACCAGAGGAAGACCAAAGAATTCAAGGGTGGTGCAAAAAGATAACCTGATGCAGAGGCACGGCCTGGGGGACGTAGTCCGGGATAGAAGAGTATACAACCTGAGGACGAGGAGAGCTGACCCCAACAGTTTTCGCAGACAGTGAGTTGGGATGGAGCCAGGGAGAAGATATGGGATAGTAACACATTCTGTTTTAAGTATGCTATAGTATATGTGTGTAGTTTTGATAACAATTTTGATAACACCCCCTTTGTTCCTGAATTGTTACCTTTGGTTGTCCCTTCTATGACCACCTGATTTTTGTTAATGAATATTATTGTTTTTTTTTTACAAGGCACGGCGAAAAATTCAAGTGCGGCCTTGCACTTAATCCAGATGAGTGAAAACTTGAAGGAAGAAGTATAGTTTGTTTCCTGGAAAGGTTTTGCGTATTTATATATAAACATATGATTAAGTTAACACACAAATATATGGAAGTAATTTACTTCAGCTGTATACGATTTTATAGAGTTTATGTTGATTTTTAGTTTATCTTTTTTTTTTAATTGAAGTAAAGTTAGCTTGAGCAATAGCTTAAAATATAAAAAAACTAAATGTGTAATACTATCACATATTGGAAGAACAAAGAAACGTTTCTTTCTAGTTCATCTTCCTTTAGTAAGTTTTCTGTTGTTATCTTACGTAATATGTTTTTCTTAGCATACGAGTATCAAAATGTCCGCAGCCATTACTTACACTCAACTATACTTGAAAAAATGTAGCATGGTCCCTGTGACAGTTCACAAATTTGCCCCAATACAACCTTGTAACGACGTTCAGTAATTTTGATTATTTTAATATAAGCCTTGATTCTAATAAATAGCAAGTTATTTAGGTAAATACATTGCATAAAACTAACAATAAATTAATACATCTTGTTACAAAGTAGCAAAAATGTGGCAGCTTGTTAAAATCAAATAATATTTGGCAACGTTCGTCAAAAGTCACTACGTTAGTCTGCATTGGCTAGGGATGGGGTATACGACAGTTGGATTTTCGATTTTTTTATACCTAAAATTAAATGTTCATAATTAATATTAATTCAGTGTGGATCTTGGCCTATTTAACGATAGATACAAATCCTACAATACATTAGAAAGTCAGTATAATGATAACTAGGAATTAAAACGCCAGTTTAAGGAAAAACAATTTTTCGGTTTATAAAAAAACGATTCGATTTGTAAAAAAAAAACGATTTTACCCCATCCCTTTGAGACATGACATTTCAAATGTCACACGGACCATCCTACATTTTCTCAAGTATAATGCATATTTATTTTAGAATATTTTTAATCTGTTAATAATAGTGAGTTCGATTGCCGAGCTGGAGCTTCGTTGAGGACAGTCTGCTCTATGACCAGCACTATATAAATTGCCATTTTGTTGTTATAAAACCTAATGATAAAAATGATGAAAGGAAACTGTAAGCCATAATATTCTTTGAAAACAGTAATAACTTACAGTATATCATAACTTTGATATTCAATATCTTAATGTATACATACCGATATCTCGATTTATGGTAGGTACGTTCTAAGAAAATCGCGCCAATTGATTTAAGAAATATAATACATGCAAAGGGAGGAAAACAATTAAGGCAGTCGATCGGAGTGTGGTTGTTATTGCGACAGGAGTTTGCAAGAGGAATGACTTGTGGAAAAGGTTTGTGTAAGCTCTTGAGTTTTGATTTTTTTATTGTTTTATAGTATATTTAATTTTTATGATTACGTGCAGTACATTGTGGGATGAATGTTTTTGGTCTGTCTGAAGTGATGAAGTGTGAGGAGTTTGATTTCGCGTGATGTATACATATGTAATTGAGTGTCACTGTTTGTCAGGTTGATGAGAATGTGCAACAGGGTTTTATATAATCAAAAATCGGAATGAAATATCGATAATTTTTTTCGTGTTATATGTCCTCAGTGAGATACAGGCATAATCCTAGTTTACTGGGGACACGACAAATGAAAGGCAACAAACCCAGATCCATTAAAATTACCTGTTGTTTTTTTCACAAATTATTTATATTTCTTGTCATGTATAAAATAAATAAATAAAAACCATAATACGTAAATAAAATATAACATACGTTCTATCGTATTGAAATCTGCGTAAATAGAGAATAGAAAACTCTATAAATGTCGAATATACATTCCTAATAAAGGTTTTCCAAGGTTCCTTTAACTGTCCCGCGATTCTAGAAGCACTAAGTTTATATGTACCCAATAAATATATCCGTGCAAGGAATCACCCTCTGTTCTACATACCAACTTACAGGACGAATATCATGGCTAAACACTCAGTCACGCGTGGTATAGAGATATTGAACCAACTGAATGACACGGTTGATATATTCTCGGTACCGTCTAGCAGTATGAGAAGAATCCTGGCTGATATTATTCCTAACGAATAAGCTAACGCTAGAAGCAAACCCTCTTTGTGTAACAGGAGAAATCCGTGCAAAGTGGGTATAAAAAAAAAAAAAAAAAAAAAAAAAAAAAAAAAAAAAAAAAAAAAAATATCATCCCGCCGTGTCCTTAGCGGTGTGGCGGTCGCATGCGCGGTCACTGAACCCACAAGACGACCTTTGCACAGCTTCACAAAGCCGAGACAAGCAATGAACAAAGTCCATGCATCGGTCATTCAACTCACTATCAATCGGAGAGCGCATTCCATGATAGAACGAGAAAGCAACACATCTTACGCGCCGGTTCCCAAAACAGAATGAATACCTACACGCGACAAGAATCGTATTGTAAACTCAGAAACGAGACAGCGATATATCGTGCGCGCATTCCCGCACACATTCAATAATATTATAAATACCGATATCCGTCAATAAAATTCCTCTTTACACATTCCGATTTCGACGAGTTTTTATTTATCCACAAATCACCCTCATCATCGAAAACAGATCTCCACAATTTTCTGTCCATGCACACAACTTTCGTCTCCTTCACATTCACACATCTCGTCATTCACAATGTTCTTTTACTCATATTTCTCACTTTACCTCTTTTCACAATCTGATCTATTTGGTTTATCTATATTTTTCTCGGTTTTCCTCTTCTACAACTAGAGTATACATCTCAGAAGTGCAAGCTGTGCACCTTGCACTTCTGAGTTGCATACTCGCTTAGTCATTTTTTAATTATCTATTCTCTCCACATGGGAGGTGCATGGCCGCACGACAATGTACTGAACTTCCTTGAGGAAGGTTGTCGGTTCGAACCCGCTACTCCTATCGAATGACACAGGCATTTTTTCCGCCTAGTATTCTGGAGTATAAGGATACCTATGACTTCGGTTATGTCTATTATTTAAAAAAAAACATCTAAGATTTTGATCAGCGCATATACTCTAACCTTGATTAAATCAGGTGCTATCATCAATCAGGAAAACTGATAAATTATACTAGGTGACATTAATGCCCGAGTTGGCATCAACCACAGGATTTGGTGGGGGGAACCGGGTGAACATGATGCTGGAAAGGCCATCTCCTATTGAGTTCTGTTGCTTACAAATTGTAATGACAAACTTGTTATTACAAATACAATTTTTCAACTCAAAGACAAGCACAAAACCACTTTGCAACATCCATGCTCCAAACATTGGAACTTGGTCGACTTTTTTATAACTTGGCAGTGCGATCGCGGTGATATCAAAGTAGGGCGAGGTGCTGACTGCTGGACTGACCACAAAATCGTAGTGGTGGATGTAGCCTTAACCATCAAGTTCAAAAGGCGCATGGTCCAGTCCAATATCAAGAAACTCAATACGACTGGTCTCAAGGATATATCAGTTCGAGAACAGCTTTCTGCAGTTGTTTCTGATGGTATTTACGAAGGAGTGGATCTTAGTACTATGAGTTCTCAGTGTGACAGTCTCAACCGAATTAAAACCACGTGCCTCCTGAAATGTGCAGCATGTTGTTTTTTTTCATCTGGTCATCTTAGTACTACGAGTTCACAGTTTGACAGTCTCAACCGAATTAAAACCACGTGCCTCCTGAAATGTGCAGCATGTTGTTTTTTTTCACCTGGTCATCTTAGTACTACGAGTTCTCAGTGTGACAGTTTCAACCGAATTCAAACCACGTGCGTACTGAAATGTGTAGCATGTTGTTTTTTCACTTGGTCATCTTAGTACTACGAGTTCTCAGTTGGACAGTTTCAACCGAATTCAAACCACGTGCGTACTGAAATGTGTAGCATATTGTTTTTTCACCTGGTCATCTTAGTACTACGAGTTCTCAGTGTGACAGTTTCAACCGAATTCAAACCACGTGCCTCCTGAAATGTGCAGCATGTTGTTTTTTTTCACCTGGTCATCTTAGTACTACGAGTTCTCAGTTTGACAGTCTCAACCGAATTCAAACCATGTGCCTCCTGAAATGTGCAGCATGTTGTTTTTTTTTCACCTGGTCATTATTATGCTGTCATAATCTAAATATCTGCCTAATTCACAAGTAACATTACCGATACCACAAGTGTGATCAAAAGTAATCTTGTTTTTCCTTTTTTAGTAAAATAGTCTGGCACAGCAGTTCTCAACCTTTTAAGTAACGAGTACTATAAAAAAACAAACTGTATTTTTTCTTTTTTAATATAATATTTATTTAAGAAAAGAAAAAAAGCTTATACAAAAAGGGTTGAACATCTAAAAATATCACAAATTTTATATTTTTGGTATTTGTGTACAAATTGCACAAATGATGACTTAAAAAAAACAGATGCGTAAGACTCTCGCGCGGTAGAAGTGAAACTTCTTAACTCCTAGGAAAAGTTGATTTTATGCATTGCTTTTTTTCCATTTGTTAACGATTTTTTTTAGAAATAAGAAATGGTTATGTGGAATTTAATTCTAGAAAATCTCTCTTAATTAAATAAAAAAATATATATATTTAATAATAAATAATAATAATTTTAATAATAAATAATAATTTTAATAATAATATTATATAATACACTTAATAACATTTAAATTATATTATTGTAATTATTATTAATAATAAATAATAATTTAATAATAATATTATACACCGTTTCACTTTTCGTGACGTTCAAGCCAATTTACCCTACCGCGCCTGTAGAAGTTTCACTTAAAAAAATAATAAAAATCGTTAACAAATTGAAAAATGGCAAAGCATAAAATCAATTTTTCCTAGGAGCTAAGAAGTTTCACTTCTACCACGCGAGAGTCTCACGTATCTGTTTTTTTTTTCTTTTACGTGTAAAAATAACGCATTCATTTACTTATATTCTTTCCGTATAATGTAACATTGCCTCACTCTACCGTACCACCTACTGTTTTCTTATGTACCACCTGTGGTACTCTTACCATCGGTTAAGAATCCCTGGTTTAGCACACACTTTTGGACTTCATTCCACTTCAATTTATGGAGTGATGCTTATGACCTGTTTTTTATACATTCAAATGCTCTTGAGATAATAATTGATTACAAAACGGTGTTATACGTAGTAAGGTTCAAAAGTTTCCGTCTCAAATATTAAAAAAAATGTGATGAAATGAAATGAAAAAAAAAATGATTTCATTAAAGTCACCTTATAACATAGTTCAATAAATTTCATTGAATAATGAATTATTTTTCAATAACACTGAAAAAATATTCTGATTTATTTTTTCTCAAAATTGTGTAACACTGCGGGAACGACTTAATTTTTTTCAAAGCAAATAGTATTTCAGTTTTGAAAATAAAAAAATTAACACAAGTCGGGACTATTGAGATGGTGATACAGTTATTGGAAAACACAGTGTTTAATAGCAGCATTATCTACAACAAAAGTGTAGTGTATTGTATTACGATTTTGTTGTATACAGTACAATCTAGCGGGCTTATTGTCAGGTGACAATCTTTTCCAGCCAACCAGAAAGACGTCAAAGTGGCCTTAAGAGAAAACCACATTGGAATCCTTTTAGAAAAATCTGGGTTCTGAAGGGATTTAATTTTTTTAAAATCTGGGTTCAGGCGGGATTGATTGAACCCGCAACCTCCGGTTCGGGAGATAGGCGTCATACCAACTAGGCCATGGAGGTCATCAAGTGTGCACTGACGCATTGTATGCAATAAACATAAACCTCGTAACAACTTCGTTCGTTTATTTCTCAGCTCCAAAGGATAATTGCTTATTAAAATAAAACTTAAGACGTTGTTTTTCTTGTAATTTTTTATTCATGTTTAACATAGTGTTATATTCAGTAGTGCTGTTTTGGTGGCTTCCTTTAATTTGTACATTAAAACATACAATATTTGGAATATAACGAAACAACACGTCTTATGTCGACTCTAGTTGACATACTTCTGATAATAGAGTTAGAATTACTGAGTTGACTTGAAATATGACACAGTGTCGAAAAACATATGTTGAAGCCTTCAAGATAATTCTTGCCATATTTTCCAGATTAATTTTCAAATGACTGAGTTGGCTTGAAATATGACAGACGTTTCAAATATGTTGAAGCCTTCAAGATAATTCTTGCCATATATTCCAGATTAATTTTCAAATTACTAAGTTGACTTGAAAGATGAGAGTGTCAAATATGTTAAAGCCTTCATGATAATTCTTGCCATATTTTCCAGATTAATTTTCAAATTACTGAGTTGGCTTGAAAGATGACAGACGTTTCAAATATGTTTAAGCCTTCAAGATAATTCTTGCCATATATTCCAGATTAATTTTCAAATTACTGAGTTGACTTGAAAGATGAGAGTGTCAAATATGTTAAAGCCTTCAAGATAATTCTTGCCATATTTTACAGATTAATTTTCAAATTACTGAGTGGACTTGAAAAATGACAGAGTTTTAAATATATTGAAGCCTTCAAGATAATTCTTGCCATATTTTCCAGATTACTGAGTTAGCTTCAAAGATGACAGACGTTTCAAATATGTTGTAGCCAAAAATACAATGTTTGCTATATTTTATGACAATACACATACCATACATACATAACGTCAAATCGTGTCCCTTGTGGGTTAGGCAGAGAAAACAGATCTCATTTAAATTTATCTATTCAAACACACAACTTTCGCCTCTCCTTTATTCATACATCTCGTCACGCACTCTTTTCTATTATTCATACTTCATTATTTCAAAATCTGGTACATTTGATTCAGCCACGCTCTCTTCAGTCGACCTATTGTACACACACCTTGCACTTCTGATTTGTATACTTGCTTATTCATTATTTTATAATTCATTATCTCTACATGTCTAAACCATCTTAAAGCTCCTTTCTTAAGCTTACTTAAAACTTCCATTTTATCTCAACAGGACATGACAACTCAATACGACAATAATTACGGATTTTTTATAACATGTTTATACTTTAAAGTTCCTATGTATATATTATTAAACTTATTTATTATTCGTTTTCCTCCTTGAATTGTTAATCCATGGAACGGTGAAAACAATCTGCGATCATTTTGTAAAACACACACAGTGCAATTCACACTCCACTCACGAAATTGAAACAAGTTCACCTAATGCATATGTATACAGCCTTAGCATCCGCAGTGAATTCCATATCAGGGCCGAAACGGTGAATCGTAATGCCCAGATTGCTTATCTTTCAGCCCTTTTGAAATGTTTTTCTCAAATAAATATATACTCTAACGCAGAGTTACTTAAACTTTTTTTATCCTTACAGTTGTTTTTATGTCAAACGATATTGAAAAACAACTATATGTGAAAAGGAATAGAAAATCATTATATAATTTCAAGGCTCACCTAGAAGAATAAAGATAAATGGGCTGCCCTAGAAAGAGATGGAGGAAGCATATAGACTAGTTTTGTAAGGAGGAAACATATAGACTAGTTACAATGCTGCAACTGGATTATGTAGAGAAATCGGCCAGAAGTCGATAAGATTGGAGATCGGTGCTTCAACCTGAAGAAGAGGAAAACCCCCGTCTTTGTGGGATTCGTGGACATATGCTCACGTATGTGTTCGTGGACATATGCTCACGTATGTGGGGTTCGTGGACATATGCTCACGTATGTGGGGTTCGTGGACATATGCTCACGTATGTGTTGGGATAGGTAGTCATTTGAACGTTTTTTACGACCATGTAACTTGCGTCATTTACTTTTGTCTGGTTGGTTGGAAGAGATTGCCGCCTGGCAATAAGCACGCCAGATTGTATTTGCAATAACAGTTTTAAATAAATAAGATAATTATAATAAATAAATTATAAATTTATTATTCTAGAGTTGGTTTTCTTTGAGATATGAATATATTTTAATTTATACGAGTATATGTACTATATACAGTATGTATGTATGTATATACTATCAATATACCATACAAATTGTCTCAAAAAAAATTAATACGAATGATTATAAATTTAGCATTTATAAAGATTTATCTAAGATTGAAACTCTCTCTCTCTCCCTGGCTCCATCCCAACTCACTGTCTGCGAAGACTGTTGGGGTCAGCTCTCCTCGTCCTCAGGTTGTATGCTCTTCTGTCCCGGACTACGTCCCCCAGGCCGTGCCTCTGCATCAGGTTATCTTTTTGCACCACCCATGAATTCTTTGGTCTTCCTCTGGTTGTTATTCGAGGAAGATCCATGAAGATTGCCTGGTTCACAATGTGATCGGGTGCTCTGCGTCCAACGTGTCCATACCATCTCAATCGCCTCTCCTCCATCTTGCTGTTGATGTCTGTAACACCCAGGCTTCCACGAATGCGTGAGCTTCTTATTTTGTCGATTACTCTCTTTATTTCTTATTTTATCTAAGATTGAAACTCATAGTAAAAAAAACACATTTTTTTGTTATCGCAAGTGCTCAAATTAATGTCTGTTCTGATTTACGCACTGCTGATAACGTGGAATCGCTAATATCGTAAATACAGCAAATATTTTGTTTTGATATTTGAGCGCATTCTCTTTTAATAGGTGCTCTCAATTCATTATCTGTTGCCAGTTTTGTGCCATAAACTTTAAGGTCGAGGAGAATAAGAAGTATTCAATGCTACCTCTACGTCAAATTTTCATTGAGAGAGACCTTCACATCATGATAGTTGTGCACTACCTTGCTAGAAATCTTCACGAATACGTGATATGGTAAATTTTTTTAGCAAGTTCAAGTAAACGACACGGTGTAAAAGTGTGCATACATTGTGTACATACTCGTATATGAATATAACTAAGCATACAAAAAAAAGTTATTTAAAGTGAACACTCAAATTACATCGATTAGGGTTTATTGCATGTCATTTGTTGTGAACCAGGAAACTAGGATTTTGCCTGTATCTTAATGAGGGCTTATCAACATAATGTTTAGTACTTCATTGATTTTATTAAAAAGTTTATTAAGCCCCCCATATAGAGAGTTTTAATTTCATTTTAATCCAATGGACAAGTTTTTATCTGTGTCACGATGTAGTGTGGAATAAATAAAAGTCGTGAGTGAAGATTATATAATTTTGACAATCAGCTGTCATGTGATGTATCGGAACAATATTTTTGTGTTTAATGTGGTTTTTATTAGGGAAATCGATATAAAATGTGTTTATAGTAGTATATAAAACATCGTTTTTTATAACATAACAGTTCAGAAACGTTATTAACCTGTTCACCGCGTTAAAAATCAAATTCCACGAATCCTGTGCGTGGCACAATTTCAGCGTTTTTTAATTTCTAAGTTTAAACACATATTTTGTTTAAAACCACTGATATTTGATTACAACACCAAGTAAACATGACACTTAAGTAATTTTCTGATAATAAATAATAGTCATTACTCTTAAGGAGACTCATTAAATAAAGGAGATAAACTTAACATTACGTAAAATAAACAAAGGAATGCTACGATCAAATCAATGCTTCATGACACTCACCCGATCAAATGCATATAGCACTAGTAATGTTTATTTACGTAAGAGAGACTTAGTAATGTTTATTTACGTAAGAGAGACTCATCGCAGGACTCGATCCGCGCGACAGGTCGTTAATGCTGGAAATATTGAGAAACCAAAAAAATTCGGCGCTCTGTTTATTCAACAATATCTCATAAACTAATATATTATTTGACAAGGTTTTCAGAGATGTCGCTAGAATAAAGATTATTTTAAATTTTAGTTCAATTTTTATTCCGGTTTTGTGTCATTTTTTTTAAGTATTTGTGATTTGAAACTTGGATTGTCGTCAGATCACAGGCGTTTGTGCTCCCCGCGGGGAAAGAGTTAAAAAACTCTTAAACCGTACATGGCACAGGTTTATCTTCTAGTTATTTTCAATAAAAAAATCTGCCAATTCTGTGTTTTTACAAGGTGAAATGTGTTTCAAGACATTTCATAAAGTTTTGAAAATACAGAATCATACTGCGTATATTTAATTTGTGATATTTTTTCCAATGATGACTTACAATTTAAAAATATTATTAACTTATGTTGCTTGATAAAAACTTTCTTCTTTACACGCATTTCAAAAAAAAGAAGTCTTGAAAAATCGAAACTCCTCTTGAAAGATATATAAATACAGTCTTTGTAATTTATTTTTATCAAACACTGTTTATTCCACTTTTTTGTAACGGTATAACCCTACCGGTTTGAAGACATTCACCTCATCATCAGGAGAGCACAAACAAGACTAAATTCTGTTAAAGACACCTATAAGCATACCTATAAATGTAGGAAAGTCCTTTTTATAAAAAACATATCATACGAAATAATCAAAAATATTCCAAGTCACATAAAGCCAGCTTTTTACACTAATTATTTTTACACTCTTACATATCAGTAGTAACGGGAATAAATTGGACAGATTAGAGGCTCTAGAAATTTCTAAGTCAGTACATCGATCCGAACATCTGATGAACAGTTATATCCCAAAAATCTCTCCGCCTTGGCCGAAATCGTCCCATGCCTCCCTCACCCCTCAGCCACCAACTCTTTCTCTTTCTCAAGTTTCTCTTCCATTAGCCTATAACAGTGATTACATTCAAATATTTTTTAAACTAATTTTCTAGCCTCAACATACATACTTCGCCTTTTTTACATCAATACACCTCATACAACTCCAACGTATTTTTCCACGTCCACGTTTTACTTCCATACATCAAAGTTAGTACTAAAATACTATTGTGGATTATACTTTAAATTTAAACACTGTCCGATTGAAGTACAGTGCTCGGCGGTTAGTAATACACATCGGGTTTAAGAAAGAAACTGTCGGCCATAATCGGCTAACTTCGGCTTTGTAGAGCGTCGTCTCTGTCCCTAAAACGCTTGACAATGACTGACAAACCGCGACGGAACACGTGTATGACTGACAGAGAAGACGCTTTACAAAGCCGAAGTTAACCGATTATGACCGACAGACTCTTTCTTAACCCTTCCCTTACGGTGATAAAAATGAAACGCGTGTTCCGGTGTTGGGTAGTGAGTACGCGATCAAAAATTAGCGATTTTAAATCGGAAAAATAAGAACATTCATAGATAATCCCCTTAATTAATTATAATTGAAGTTAAAAATGATAATAATTGAGATTTATTTGCTGAAAACATTAAAAAACCATCTGGCAACGCTCACGGAACGGGCGTAGATCTAGTCTCGTTGCCAGCTCAACAGCTACTGCGGCGCGGCAGGGCTGGTGGCTAACTCGGCGTTGAGATAATTGCACTCCTCGCTATTCAGTGACGTATGCAAAAGTGAGTTGCGAATATAGTGTCGCGCTTCCCGCATACTTTTCACCTATCGTCAAGACCCAAGATCGAGGCACTCAAAGCGTTTAAATGCGAATTTGTTTCCGATATTCAGAAAATACTTACGATGTAGTCGATAAATTCTGATTATTATTAATATTATTTTTTAAATCAATGCGTAAATATATTATGGAGGAATACCTAAAATCTTAACCTTGTATTTATAATATTTATAGAGATATTGATGGTTATTTGAAGCAACGTGTAGAAAGATACCCAACACCGGGAATGAAAGGTTAAGCCCGATGTGTATTATTTGTATATACTAGGTTAGTCAAAAAGTTTTGAAAGCGGAAATGAAAATACATTTTTTTTGGGGGGAAATCACTTTTATTGCTCAGTATAGTCTCCCATAAGATCAATACACTTGGTCCAACGATCTTCCAACTTTGTTGTCCCATCACGGAAGTGACTTTCTGGAAGGCCTGCAAAATACTCCTCTACGACGGCTATAATCTCTTCGTTTCATGAAAAATGCTTTCCACAAAGGAATTTTTTGAGGTGTGAGAACAGCCAGAAGTCAGAGGGAGCTAAATCTAGCGAATAGGGTGGATGCTGCAACAATTCGTACCCCAATTCACTGATTTTCGCGATGGTTTTTTGAGCTGTGTGAGCAGGTGCATTGTCTTGATGAAAAATGATTTTTTCTTCTGCAAACCGGGTCTTTTTTCACAATTTTTTTCATCCAACTGGTTCAAAAGGTCACAATAATAATCAGAGTCGATTGTCTTACCAGTTTGGAGATAATCTATCAATAAAATTCCTTTTGCATCCCAAAAAACTGACGCTAACACCTTCTTGGCCGATTTCTGGACACGAACTCGCTTCGGAGCCAAAGTGCCCGGTTCACACCACTCCTTAGCCTCTTGTTTTGATTCAGGATCATGGTGGTAGACCCGAGTCTCATCCATAGTGATGAATCGACGCAGAAAATCCTTTTTATCCTTTCGAAATTGCTCCAAATGTTGCTCAGAAAGTCGCATTCGAACGTGTTTTTGTTGCATTGTTAGCAAATGCGGCACCCATTGTGCACACAGTTTTTTGAAACCCAAAACTTCAGCCAAAATATGCCATGTTGTTCCATGTGAGATGCCTATGGTGTCAGCTATCACATCCACAGTCGATCGATGATCTTCCAAAACCATATCCTGTATTTTCGCTATGATTTCTGGTGTTGATGCACTTTTTGGACGCCCTGAGCGTGGATCGTCTTCAACGCTTGTACGGCCACGCTTAAACTCCAAAACCCATCGGTGAACGGTTGGAAATGAAGGAGAAGACTCCTTTAATACTTTCACCATCTTTGCATGGATCTCAGTAGCCGATAAACCTTCCAAAACAAAGAATTTAATCACTGCACGATATTCGGATTTTTCCGTTGTTAAAAAATACACTAACACATCAACTTCAAATGGTTTGTAAACAAAGAATGAATGACAGATCGAAATAAAATTTTGAGTACGTTCTTATGAAAGATGAAATATTAAAATGGCGTAGAAATTTTGGTTTTTCTACTGTTCCATAGATGTCGCTTTCAAAACTTTTTGACTAACCTATTATGTTTTATTTCCCGTATATGGAGTTTTATACCAAATTCAATCCAACAGGCAAGCGGTTAGTTTTTATCATATTGCATTAATTTTATTTTATATTCCTCTACAAAGTCCGAGTTTCACTTCCACACGTGATTAAATTTATAGATTTTATGAATGCTTATTAAAAAGGAGATAACAATTACATCTCTGCATTAAAGTTTCCATGACTTTAAGTCCGAATTCAGTGTCGTTAAATAATTCTAATCCTTGTCTTTGAATATGAAGGTCATGAGGTCGAAACGGCCGAGTCATTAAACCAGTCACCTCAAAAGAAAAAGTCGTTCACATTATTTGGAGAGTTAGAATGCCTGCATTTTATTATCTGATAATCATTGAGATTTCAAGTATTTAACATTGCCCATAAATACAACTCTTGCAAGGTGGGGCGCGCCAATTAAATTTACCAAAGACAATAACGTCCTCGTTTATAATATTATAGACTATGAAAGATTGATAGGAATCAAATAATGTGTAAGGAAAAATGCGATAAAGTTTAACACTTGCCTTACTGTGCTAAACAATTCCGCCAGCCACTATGCTGGACGCCCAGCATCCAGTGAAAAATGTATGTTTTAAAATGAAATTATGCAAAATCTGCTAGGTTATCTTTTGTAATTAGCTATAAAATTATTTTATTATGTAAGTCCTGGTCACTCACTATCCATCATAGGGTGGCAAGTGTTAACGTTAAATCTGTGGCGTTTATGGCAGAAGTTGATATGTCTGTTTTTTGTCATTTTGTGTTTATTCTCCCAATTTATAAAAAAACATTTCTCAGCATGTTGTGGTAAAACTTAGTGTGTCAGTCATTATCCAAACAAAACTTATATCGTTTGGAAAAACTTAAAATATGCTTATTTGTACTGATTTGAACACCTTATCAAAGTTAATATTGCTTCTTCTGTAAACTAAGGTAAAACTGACATATCAACTTCTGCCATAACGCTACAGAAATGTTCTTAACAATTGAAGAGTAAAACTCATAAACCACTCAAGAGCCAAAACACACGTAAAGAGTTATAAGAAAAAAAACTGTGCGGTATTTGATTAAACTGCTTGTGGAGATGTGTCCAGTGACATGTTTGGTTATAAAATTGAATCACTTTTAGTTTGAATTCACATATATGTCATTTATGGGTATATTGTCGTTTGTTGTATATATAATATACAAAACAATTATTAGAACAGTGGTGGCATATGGATGCGAAGCATCGACACTGACAGCTAAATCCGCAGAGTTGCTGGATGCCTTCGGGAGAAGAGTACTACGTAGGATCCTGGGCCCCGTGAATGAAGGCGAAACCTGGTGAATATGATACAATGACGAGCTGTATAATATCTACAAAGCTCCCAGGCTATCTGTACATGTCAGACTGAGCAGATTGAGATGGGCCGGACATGTGTAGAGAATGTCGTCATCGGGAGCACCCAAAATAATCCTGGAGGGACACCCGGGTGGAAGAAGGAGAGTGGGCAGGCCGAGGCTGCGATGGGAGGATGAAGTTGATAGGGACGCAACCCGGCTGCTGCAGGCACAGGATTGGAGGGTCGTGGCGGAAGACAGGAGGAGTTGGAGGCGAAGATTGACGGAGGCCAAAGCTCGATATGTATAATCTGCTATTTATTTTGAGATCTACGAGTAGATGTGTTTTTGAAATGTTTTAAAGCTGTAAAGTGTATAATCTGCTATTTATTTTGAGATCTACAAGTAGATGTGTTTTTGGAATGCATTAAAACTGTAAAGTGTATAATCTGCTATTTATTTTGAGATCTACAAGTAGATGTGTTTTTGGAATGCTTTAAAACTGTAAAGTGTATAATCTGCTATTTATTTTGAGATCTACGAGTAGATGTGTTTTTGAAATGTTTTTAAAAATGTACGTTGTATGTTATGTTGCTATTAGGAATATTTATTTATTTATATTTTAATTTGTTTTATCCAACACTGTTTATTCCACTTTTTGTAACGGTATAACCTTACCGGTTTCAAGGCATTCACCTCATCATCAGGGGGGAGCCTTGAAACCGGTAGGGTTATACCGTTACAAAAAGTGGAATAAACAGTGTTTGATAAAACAAATAACAATGTCTTTAAACCTCCACAATGTTAATGTCTTAACTATAAACAAAATATTTATTTATATGATATATTATATAATAATATTTTTCGAATATATCACTAAATTGAAAATCACATTGCAGAAACGCAGTTTGGATTCTGGAATGGTTTGAGGACACGCGAAGTTTATTTCACTACACAGGTTTTGGTACAACGTTGTAAAGATATTAACTTAAATGCTTTTCTTTATACTTGATTTTGAAAAGACTTTCGACAAGGTACGATACGACAACCTGATCAAGGTACTCAAATCTACAAGATAAGTTGATAAAGATCTTGGAATGATCCCATACTTGAACTGGAAATAAAAGCGTAGTCGAAGTAAGAGAAGAGGAGGATAAAAGAGTAGTCAACAACAAAACTGTACTTTAAATCCACTACTATTTAATATTTCATCATCATCATCCTATTTTGTGCTCATGACAGACCATCGTGGCCTATGAGATAGCCCTTGATAACCTCTCTACATCTATCTCTTTACACCTCGGTATGAAGATCAGTTGTTATGGCCTTTTGCAACGAAAACACTTTTAGAATTTCAACTGTGTAATTTTATTTGTAAAATCGTTGAATTACATTGAAGTATAATATTAACAGTATTATAGAAGTAATAATAGCGATGATGTTAACATCATAGTGGCTTTAAGAATAATGATTTCTGCCTCTGATATGACGTCCTATTTAAAGTAAAGATAACGTACGCACGACCCTTAGATAGATTAAGAAGGAATTTGTCGGGTATGTTATCGTTGCCCTTAACCCTGAGAGATCGGCGCACTGCTATAGCAGTGGAAGAAATTTGTTCTACCCTTGTATTCTAAATGAATTATATTCATTTAGAATACAAGGGTACAAATTCTAAAATATATTTACGTTGTAAAAATATATTTTTTTTGTTGTTTTGTTGTTTAAAATAAATATTTATCACGAACGTCCGAATCATAAATATATCTCGGCACTAGATAGACAATTATATTTTTTTCTCGTAGCACTCTCAGGGTTAAGGTCAAATCGATATCAGGCGATTTATCTAAAAAAGTATCGTTCGCTGTTAACTTTCATTTAGTGATATGAAATCTTTATTGAATTTGGATGGTAAGCAGCTCTTGATAATTCCTACAGATAATAAATTTAAGCATAATACATTGAGTTAAGTTTGACATACACGTGATAATACTAATATTTATTTGATGTAGATAACATTGACCAGATATGGTTAACATTGATAAGCTTAACATTGGTTTGCATGATTAATTATAATACGAGTATTTATTGGATGTGGATAAGAGTATATGATAAGATAACATTGGTAGGGATACATTACACAGTTAGTCCTATTACGTCTCTCAAGAACAAGTCCAATCGTTCAGGCTACTTGTATTCCATCACATTCACTCAGGCGTTGGTCCTCCCAGCTAATACTGTAGGTAGACTAGTCAGGCAATCTGATTCACTTAGCAATTTCATAAGGTCTTCATCAAATGTTGAGAGATCAGGCCATCCTGGTCTAAGGGCATCTTTTATATCTCTATTGTCAGATTAAATTTTCTAAACCACCATTGATGGTTAACACTTCACATGTTATTTATAGTTTTAGTGACCTTGCTCGATTTCCAGCTTAGGTAGTAATACAGTAGCATTAACTGTCTGAAATGTTCTTCATCTGTCTTAAGGCTTGGCATTAAATCCTTGGCATAAAAAAATATTAATTGCGGTAAAAATAAAGCTAATCAATAAAGTTACCTACAA
The DNA here is from genome assembly GCA_949825065.1 of Odontocerum albicorne. Taxonomy (NCBI): domain Eukaryota; kingdom Metazoa; phylum Arthropoda; class Insecta; order Trichoptera; family Odontoceridae; genus Odontocerum; species Odontocerum albicorne. Next base: position 49,366,827 of record OX463843.1, read on the forward strand.
TACAAAATATTTCGGACATGTTAACTCCACCACGTACGGTTACAAACTGAACTCAAACAACAGTGCCTAAAAATGATGGATTAATTCCAGGTACCCCTAATAATTATCTACCCTTATCAACAATTGTGAGTGAAACCCTGTTTTTACATTTTTAAGGGACTGATAAAAAAAAACGTAATTAGAGGGAGAACGTAGATTCGGGGCTAGAATTTTTTTTTCAAAATTTTTAATTATTTTTTATATAGATAATCACGCAAATCGGAAAACTTTTTTCAATCGATTCGCGACTTTTTATTATCGTAGCCAAAGTTGTAATGGGTATCCTCAAATCACGCGCGAGAGAAACACGTGAACCAACGTGTTTATTAACTTTTTCGAAAATTTTCCTTTTTTCTTGAGTCGATAATATTTTTCTTTGCTGATACCTTATTTGAAGGGATTCAACGAAAAATGAAAAAAAATGTTAATTGGCACACGAAATACACGACAATTGACAATTGAAATTGTATGTAAACCACCGACACGTTTAAAACACAAGCACAGATTGACCAAATATGGTAAACAGTCTGCCTGCCTCTGATTCGCTAAATTTCTCACCAATTGCATCGTATTACCTTAACCATTAGCGCTGCAGGTGCACACGTGTCTATAAATAGAAACAACATATTTCTGCTTTCTAATACTCATTTCAAATATTTTAAAGCGTCGCGCATTTAATTAAATATGTTTATAAATTGATTTGCATTTAAATATTTCAAACGTAAATTGCGGCAAATAAAAACGTAAAAGCGGGTACTAAATGTACTGAAATAAAACGGGATTGTAAAAATTTAACGCAAATAGCGGGAAAACGTGAATTCCGGGCAAGTAAATACGGGGTTTCACTGTATGTTATGATCTTCAAATCTGTGTAATATACTATTGGATCAAATTATGACACGTGATATTTGTTTTTTTTTATAAATTGTAGCTTTCTGTCCTGTCTACCTACCACAATAGTGAAACACTATGATGTCATTCATGTTTGTAATTTTATAATGTTGTTTGTTGTCAAACTGAACAATAATTGATTGACTAATAAATAACGTTTGGTCTCACAGATAATAATAATATTTCAAACAATCATTTTCAGACCGATGTTCATTTATTTATTTAACACTTTTATTGCAAATATAATCTGGCGGGTTTATTGCCAGACGGCAATCTCTTCCAGCCAATCAGACAAAAGTAAATGAAGCCAGTTACATGGTCGCATAAATCATTCAAATGACTATCAATCCCCACGAAATCTATAAACAAATACGTAAGCATATACCCACGAACCACACAAAGACGGACAATCTCCCGAACATTTTTTTTTATATAAAGTGAGATATCATCAATTAAAAGAAAAGGAAGGGATAGTAGAGAGGAAAGGTAAAGAAAAATCAGGAATGAAATACGTTATTTTACTGATTAGAAATTAAAAGTTTTTTTAGACACTTTTTAAAGCATACCAAGGACGGAGCAAGTCTTATATTGGTTTGTAGCTGATTCCAGAGTCTCACTGTACAACTAACAACACGACTCGCATTGCCTAATCGCGATAAGGAAAATGCCTCAATAAAAAGGAGGAGCAGTGAATGTTTGTTACAACACGAATAACACTGACTACAATTTATGGAAGAACTGTACAACTAACAACACGACTCGCATTGCCTGAACGCGATAAGGAAAATGCCTCAATAAAAAAGGAGGAGCAGTGAATGTTTGTTACAACACGAATAACAATGACTACAATTTATGGAAGAACTGTACAACTAACAACACGACTCGCATTGCCTGAACGCGATAAGGAAAATGCCTCAATAAAAAGGAGGAGCAGTGAATGTTTGTTACAACACGAATAACACTGACTACAATTTATGGAAGAACTGTACAACTAACAACACGACTCGCATTGCCTGAACGCGATAAGGAAAATGCCTCAATAAAAAAGGAGGAGCAGTGAATGTTTGTTACAACACGAATAACAATGACTACAATTTATGGAAGAACTGTACAACTAACAACACGACTCGCATTGCCTGAACGCGATAAGGAAAATGCCTCAATAAAAAGGAGGAGCAGTGAATGTTTGTTACAACACGAATAACACTGACTACAATTTATGGAAGAACTGTACAACTAACAACACGACTCGCATTGCCTGAACGCGATAAGGAAAATGCCTCAATAAAAAAGGAGGAGCAGTGAATGTTTGTTACAACACGAATAACAATGACTACAATTTATGGAAGAACTGTACAACTAACAACACGACTCGCATTGCCTGAACGCGATAAGGAAAATGCCTCAATAAAAAGGAGGAGCAGTGAATGTTTGTTACAACACGAATAACAATGACTACAATTTATGGAAGAACTGTACAACTAACAACACGACTCGCATTGCCTGAACGCGATAAGGAAAATGCCTCAATAAAAAGATAGTCGCTTATACATCCATTCCTCTATTTACGCGGTAGATAAATTCGAGAAAATTCGCCTAAACCGAAATCACTTATTTTGAGGCAAGAAACTTACACGAAATTGGATAATACGTTCAAGAATATCGAAATCTGTTTACTTTTTCAGACTTGGCGTCCATTATAATGGACATTTAGGGAAATGTCCCTTAAAGGTATCTGATGATTTTGATTGTTGGTAATTAAATAAAATACGTTAAGTCGCAATGCGGAAGGAGAGAGTGAATGAATGTTTTATTTATTAGTATGTGGGTATTTATAACATTTCAGAATGGGCGTGGGAGTGCGCCCGCGATATACTTTTATCTCGCTTCTGTGCGTGCAGAAATGGTCGATTGAAGTATTGTAGATATCGTAAATAGTATTGTAGGTAAACAATCTATTTACGGAACCGACGAGACAGCGTGATGCGTTCTCTTTCTACTATGGAATGCGGCGCGATGTCCGGCCGCGTCAATGTTTTGGCATGTGACCTTCGGACTGTTAAATATAATTCGTCGAGGTATCCAAAGGTCGTTTCGTCGGTCGTTGACCGTATGTGTTGACAATATTCAGCGACGACCGTGGATCCCTACAGACACATAGTTCATATGCACTATGTCAACTACTTTGTGATCTATTTCTGTTTTCTGATGACAAATAAATTGTAGTATCCTATATTATTGAATTTGAACGTTTTGGCTGCCATCTGTCTAAACTAGTAATTCGAGATAATGTTGCATTTTGTATAAATAATACACTCACAAGTAAGAATATATTTTATAAAAACCTTTCAATTAAATTCGGTCTGAAGAGGTTAAACAGAATGTCGAATAAAGGTTATCATAAACGCATAAAACGTATCTAAAATCTTAACCCTTCCTTCCCTGTGATGTATTACTAGTACACATTGCTTCTTAAAACTTTAATATCTCTATAAATATTATAAATACTGGCTTCAGATTTTAGGTATTCCTCCGTAATACATTTACGCATTGAATGAAAAAAAATATATTACTAATAATTAGCACTTATCAGCCACATTAGAGATATTTTGTGAAAATCGGGAATAAATTCACTAATACAATCAAACGTGTGCCAGCGTGTGACGTAGGTATGTTCATTCTAAAAAAACCATTATGGGTGAGGAAGCGACGCTATTCACGTCTCACTCTACTTCGGTATATGGAAACGCAAGAAATATAATCTCAGTTCGCTCGCTTCTCTCGCTTCAGTAGCTCGCGGGTTTTCGTTTGAGGTGGTCGCTTCGCCCGTTTTGTGAACGTCGGTCAATGTTTTTTTCATGTGTTCAAATTAAATTTCAATTATTATCACTTTTGACTTCAAATTTAATTAATTTAAGCGATTGGCTATGAATATTCTTATTTTACCGATTTTAAATCGCTCATTTTTACATGTGTATTGAATACACAACACCGGAACGGGTGGATTTTTTTAGCACATGAAGGGAAAGGTTATTAAAAATCAAACAAAAGTTAAATAAAACATTTATATTGATTGGTTAGTACTATTTTTTGAAACACTGGTATCAACTATGTAACGTAAGAATAAATCAAGATAGAAAAAAAAAATACTAACTGCAAATTATTACTGATTGAGGAGGCCAGTATTACTGATTAACTGTAGATTTTATCTGATTGAGGAGGCCAGTATACGTTGCAGATCATTTAGTAGACGAAATCAAACATGAAATCTATTTTTCTTTTAAAACGCATTTTTCTTAACCGTGTTAATATAAAACGCGTAAATCGAGAAGCAGGTAAGTGTATTTACTAACTATTTATTGATAGCTACTTGCATCGAACTTTTCAAGGATAAATAAATAATGATAATAAAAAGGCAAATGGGTATGACATGCCGAAGATATAAATTGAAATTAAATATTTTCATACCCTGAAGTATTTCTATTAAAAATTTGCTATTTTAATCGTGCATATGTACTATATGAGTCCGACTTATACAGATGAAACTTTATTTACAAAATATTCTCGTACTCGTATAGTAGGGCTGGAGTAAATATTATTTTTGTTGTTAAATAAATTGTAAGCGTTTTTATCTTAGTAAATTTTTAGAACCATCACATACTTTCGATGGCCTTGTTGGTAAAACGCCTAACTCCTAGCCCAGAAGATTTTACCAGCACTATTAGCCCTAGTTGGTAAAACACCTATCTCATTTAAATGAAAAGGATTCCAATCTTGTTTAACTTTAGACCACTTTTTCTCTTAAGATCCCTTTTCACTTAAGACAATTTTAAAATCTATCTGGTTGGTTTGAAGAGATGCTACATGGTAATGAACCTGTCAGGTTGTACTGTATACAGCGAAAGTGTAATACAATATAATACTTTCTCAAATCCAATTCTTCTGCATATGATATATTCGCGTAAAATTCCATTGCAGTTCAGGGGAGTACTAACAAGACCTCGTTTGCGCTCTCCTGATGATGAGGTGAAAATCTTGAAACCGGTAGGTTTATACCGTTACATAAAGTGAAATAAAGTGTTTGAAAAACAAATTACAATGTATTGTTTATAGTTAAGGCATTAACGTTGTGGATGTTTAACGATATTGTAACTTGTTTTATGAAACACATTTTATTCCACTTTATGTAACGGTATATAACCCTACCGGTTTCAATGCTTTTACGTCATTTCGTTTGTGCTCCTAAAATTAAATTTAAACCAAATACATTACAGATGACCAGTTTTATAAAAATATATGAAAAAAAAAACAATTTAAAGATATGAGAAAAAATGTAAAAAAACATAAATTAAATATTTTGTATTTTTTTTGTCAAACACTGTTTATTCGACTTTTTGTAACGGTATAACCCTACCGGTTTCAAGGCTTTCACTTCATCATCAGGGGAACACAAACAACACTAGTTTGTGCTTCCTTGAAAATGGGGTGAAAGCCTTGAAACCGTTGGGTTATATCGTTACAAACAGTAGAATAAACAGTGTTTGATAAAACAAATTACAATGTCTTTAAACCTCCACAATGTTAATGCCTTAACTATAAATAATATTTCTATAGTTTTAGCGTTAACACTGTGGCATAAAATATACAATGTATACGAGTATTATCAAACAAACACAAAATGTACAATATTTTTGGGGAACGGGGAGAGTTTTGGGATATATGTATTGGCCAGATGTTCACCTCGATGTACTGACTTTCTAGGGCCTCCAATCTGATAAAACGAGTTACAATGTCTTTAAACCTCCACAATGTTAATGCCTTAACTATAAATAATATAGTATAAGAACATAATTTTATCATAATTTACCTTTTCATTCCTTCCTAACGAATTCCTTCCACGGTGATCATTTAATGTATCCAAGATGATCATTTAATGTATCCAAGATGAGGTACCTGGGAAGCATGATTACTGCGAAACTGGATCCTGACATTGAGATAAAATGCAGAATAGAAGCGGCACGAACGGCTTTTAATAAAATGAAAAACCTTCTTTGTGACGATAATATAAACTTAAAGCTGAGACAAAGAATGGTCAAAATGTTACGTATGGTCTGTCTTACTTTACGGCGTAGAGGCGTGGACTCTTAAAGTTAACATAATAAACCGCCTTGAAGCGTTTGAAATGTGGATC
>OX463843.1:49373147-49521784 GCA_949825065.1 Odontocerum albicorne
GGTGAAATCTACCGTCCCTGTTAATATTATTTGAATGTTTATATAATAATTTTTCTATTGCCTCTTTGAATAATCGGACTTAATCTTTGGTTTGCTGATTTTTTTTAATTCTAGTGAAAAACATTGACTTCTCTGGATGAATTGTTTGATCAAAGCTGATTTTTCAGAATAATAGAGTCTGCAGGCTTTCTCATGTTTGACTATTATTTTGTTCACCGTTCTCACAGTTTGTCATACATACTCCTTTTCGCATGCAATCGAATCTGTAAACACCGTTTGACTCTAAAGAGTCGCTACGAATAAACCCTAAAGATGAAAACTACAATGTTTTCGAAAAGTTGACATCACGAGCCAAATCATACGGCGAAAGACTTTAGTCATATGGACCAAATCATACGGCGAAAGACTTTATTCACACGGCCAAATCATACGGCGAAAGACTTTAATCATACGGCCAAATCATACGGCGAAATACTTTATTCATACGGCCAAATCATACGGCGAAATACTTTATTCATACGGCCAAATCATACGGCGAAAGTCTTTATTCATACGGCCAAATCATGCGGCGAAAGTCTTTTATTTGTTTAAATAACACTTAATGAAGAAGATATTTTAGTCGTCTAGATACAAAATCCGTTCTGGAAGACTTTCTGTTTTAAGTAAAGGATGATTAACTACATCGAAATGAAATATGAACGAGGCATACCCACCTTAATAATAATACATATTAGTAAGTTCAAACAGAAACACAATGAAATTTTTAATATTTTAAATTCAATTATGTGTTGAGTGGATTTTGACACTCGCCGTCTTCCAGAGCAGGGTTTTGCATCTTGACGTTTCATTTATAGAAAAAAATGTACGCATTTAAGAAATGTATTTTTTTTTCTTCTGAAACGGGGCTGAAATTTTAAACTTCAACGGTAAAGGTTTATGAGTAAATCTGTCAAAAAATACACGAGGCGTCTGATACAGAGCTGAAATTTTCGAATGTTCAAAATCAATTACATTCGAATGGCACTCGAATTGTTTTTTTTTTTTTAAACGTTATTTACACTAGTTGATTGTCAACCATTCAATGGCGATTGAATAATTTTTTTAATGACAAGGAGTATATTTTTTTCATCAATGACTTTAGTTTTAGTTATTTCTCGATTACATTCACAAAATGTTAAGGAATTCGATTACAAAAAAAACTTACTAAAACAATTCATTTCCTTCAGAGAACAACATTCACATTTTGAGCGCCATCACGTCTTTCAGACAACGTGTCCTGACCTTCAGGAGATTGCAACAGTTCATGATTTAACGTTACCTATCTTAACAAAACGACGATGGTCATTTTATTTTCAATATTTATTTATTTAATTAACGACGCAACATTGTCTTTACATACAAATGAACATGTGACAGGTTAAACAAGTACTTAAAATTATTGACAAAAAATACAAAACTTTATCTTAAACTAACATGAAGATACAAAAAGCAGTTGTAATAATAAATTACAGTCATTGTTTTAAAATTATTTAATAATTATATGTATATTTAAGTTCAATATATGTTATGTATGTATACCACAAAATATTATCAAACTTCACCAAGCACACTTACGTAATTGTCCAAGACTTATTTTATAGAGGTAAAGAACTCAGATTTGTTTTAAGTGGAATAACGCATACATAGAACAAATATTGGATTTTTTGAGAATTTTGTCGGAATTTTATGGATAGATATTGAGATATATTGTAGAAAACACATGGCCTCATTAGTAGAACGAGATGCAAGTTGCTTTGCAGAATTAAAACCTTCATACATGTCGATGCAGGGTTACTCAACTCCAGAGGCCCAGTATTGCCCTTAATGTTTTGTTTATATTACGTTATTTATATTAATAAAGGAGAGCACAAAGTTAGTAGCTATTTCTAAATACTGTTGTGATATTCTGGCGAATACTATATATACTTATATTAAAAATATCTAAATTATGCTAAATATATGCCAAATTTCCCGCTAATTGGAGAAACTATACTCCAAAAATTAGAGAATTTTCTATGAGCGTTTTTGACAATATTAAGTTCGATTAAAATACATATATTTTTTTACATAAATGCCATCAAGCGGTCTCACTATCGAGGTAGGCAGAAACGTATCTCGTTAGACCTGTTTGACAGACAGTTGGACTGTAGCTTTTGTAAAGCGAAACAGGTCTGTCATTTTTATTTCAGTTAATTGTGTAGTTTTTTTTTCACATTTAGGTGCTAAAATCGAGTTGTTTAATAAACATAAATACGAAATCAATTAATAATGATATAATTAGGAATTTAAGGAATATAAGAAGAAATTAATCGTTTTTTTTTCAACTTTTTGTAGGATCTGCCCGATGAATATGAAGATGGTGAAGAAGAACTGGCTGAAGAAATCGTAGAAGAGGAGCAACCCACAAGCACAGAGTCGAGCAAGAAGCTTAAGAGTGGCGTTGTGAGGCCTTTCAGATCCAATGACGATCTTCTGGCTGCGCTCAAGAGAAGACGAGCTGAAGCAGCAAACGGTAAATGAATATTCATTAGTCTATCTGAAAACCCCACCCAAAACTTATTAATTGTTCCATCCACTTACGTTCCATCTCACCACGCCATGCCCCTTAAGCTACGATTTCCTAAGAAAGTGGTGCCGTTATGTAGCGGCCGTAACATGACGTGATGCGGTGGAAGTAAGAAAACGGCCGAACCAGATATATAAACTTAAAAAAAGACGGAAACGGACAGTGGGTGTATTGCGGTAGTTACAGTTTAGTCAGAAAGGATCGAGCGCCACACATGCTGGTCCATCGTCTTTACCACACGCATAGTTCGTTTCATACAACTCTTTCTGTTCTTCACACTTTTCCCCTTACCCTATTTCAACACTTACCTCACTACACAGCTAATTTTCAATGCTAAATAGGGCATCTAATTATAGCATATAATACATATAATTACAACACATTCAGAATCACAAGTAATATTTGACAAGTGATAGAGGAAACAAGTGACAGAGGAAACAAGTGACATTTGACAAGTGACGTAGATAAACCAAATAGTTTCGATTATATGTGTACTTGTATACCATATTTGAGGAGATAATATCCAAAAAAGAACATGTCCACCAAATCAAAATGTTAGTAAAATCGCAAAAACCTGTTTGCATTAAAAATATATGACATAATAAATTAATTGTAAAAAATATCTGAAATCCTTAAAATCGCTTAAGGTGACTTCATTTGTTGTTTAAAGCCGAATCAAAATAATTAAAATAGTTATTCTAGTTTAAAATATGGACATGATCCTTTTTGTAAGAACAATTCTACTTTAATCTTTTTTTATTAAACAGGCCTGGTACATGATGTTTTTTGTTCGATTTCAAAAATATTATACAAAAAATAATTGGGTAGAGTAATTTATTTGAATTTTAATCAAATAAAATAAGTAATGTTACAAAATAATAAGAAACGTTACTATAAAACTATAAATATATGTAGCTAGATAAAGCTAAATGCTATACATTACACTGCACCTACAATATTATTCAAGTATAAATTTAATTTGAAAATTAAAAAATAAATAAGAGAAAAACATAGACTAAGGGAAAAGTTACAACACATTAGTTTTTGGAATTTTCAAAGGATATTTTCAAAATACTTTAATAGCACTATTTAGTTTCCTCTACCATTTTGAAATTTGTTTCATATTTAAAATATAAATAGAGGGAGAAATTTGTATCATATTTAAAATATAAATAGAGAGAAATTTGTTTCATATTTAAAATATCATGAATACAGAGAGAAATTTGTTTCATATTTAAAATATCATAAATAGAGGGAGAAATTTGTTTCATATTTAAAATATAAATAGAAAGAAATTTGTTTCATATTTAAAATATCATAAATAGAGGGAGAAATTTGTTTCATATCTAAAATATAAATAGAAAGAAATTTGTTTCATATTTAAAATATCATAAATAGAGAGAGAAATTTGTTTCATATATAAAATATGATAAATAGAGAGAGAAATTTGTTTCATATTTAAAATATCATAAATAGAGGGAGAAATTTGTTTCATATCTAAAATATAAATAGAAAGAAATTTGTTTCATATTTAAAATATCATAAATAGAGAGAGAAATTTGTTTCATATATAAAATATGATAAATAGAGAGAGAAATTTGTTTCATATTTAAAATATCATAAATAGAAGGAGAAATTTGTTTCATATTTAAAATATAAATATAGGGAGAAATTTGTTTCATATTTAAAATATAAATAGAGGGAGAAATTTGTTTCATATTTAAAATATAAATAGAGAGAGAAATTTGTTTCATATTTAAAATATCATAAATAGAGGGAGAAATTTGTTTCATATTTAAAATATCATAAATAGAGGGAGAAATTTGTTTCATATTTAAAATATCATAAATAGAGGGAGAAATTTATTTCATATTTAAAATATCATAAATAGAGGGAGAAATTTGTTTCATATTTAAAATATAAATAGAGAGAGAAATTTGTTTCATATTTAAAATATCATAAATAGAGGGAGAAATTTGTTTCATATTTAAAATATCATAAATAGAGGGAGAAATTTGTTTCATATTTAAAATATCATAAATAGAGGGAGAAATTTGTTTCATATTTAAAATATAAATAAAGGGAGAAATTTGTTTCATATTTAAAATATAAATAGAGAGAGAAATTTGTTTCATATTTAAAATATCATAAATAGAGAGAGAAATTTGTTTCATATTTAAAATATCATAAATAGAGGGAGAAATTTGTTTTATATTTAAAATATCATAAATAGAGGGAGAAATTTATTTCATATTTAAAATTTCATAAATAGAGGGAGAAATTTGTTTCATATTTAAAATATCATAAATTGAGGGAGAAATTTGTTTCATATATAAAATATCTTAAATAAAATATGTATTTTCAGGCAAATCTAACCACCAGGATTCATCCGCATCTGCGCCTGCCGAATCTCAACAGGATCATTCAGCCTCAGCAAGCAAAAGTCAAGGTATGCAATAAGATCTTCTTAAAGTGATGTCTGCATTTGTCAACACTAATAATCATAATGTATCATATTTTTTGGATGATATTAATCACCAGACCACAAAAATTCTTCAAATTTATGAGACAATTTTTAGAAAATATTATTTTATTATTCACAAACTCTTATTTTTAAATAATTATTACCATAACTTGTACAGATCATTCAGCCTAAAGAGTTATTTTTCAATAGTGTGAGTAACAGTGCGTTTACAAAAACTTGTCACTTTATTTTTTTAATGAAGTGAAAAAGCAAAAAAATATATAAATAATATTTTATATTCAAACATTGAAATGAACACACACGGTTTGTGAATAAAAAATGCTGTCAGTTCAAATTGTAATAATCATAAAAATAAAATGAAAATAAGTTTATTCAATATATTAATTGTTTAGGCATGGCAGATTCTAGGAAACATTAAAAACAATAATGGAATTTTTCAAGATTAAAAATAAATATAAGTACAAGTTTTATAAAGTAAAAATGTTCGTCAGCTTTAATAAGATTGCACATAAAAATAAAATGAATGTAAGATTATTTAACATATTAATGTATCATAATTACAATGCCCAATAATAAAGTTTTAAAATAATAGTGGATGAAGTGATACTAAATTCTAAGAAACTTTAAGTTATAACAAAGTACATTCTAAGCTTTCTAATTTTTTTTAATTATACATTACATTAGACAAAAATCGCTCTGTTTGCAGCACCTTCTCGACCGATCCCTAATTATAATCAATCATTACCAAAATTTAAAACAATCTCCTTTGCTTGGCCCGAAATCGGTTTTCCCTTTCCTGATTTCGACATGGTAGTGTTTTTCTAATCATCGAGTATTTTAACAACAATACAAACGTGCGCTCTGCGCGAACTAATCTTGTGGCATTCTAAAACCAATACCATTACATAAGTTGTGTAATACAGAGAGTGTTACTAACACTATTGCAAAATGATTATTTAGGCTAAACATTCAATTCATCTTCCCTTGTCTTCTGGTTACTGGCATTTTTTGTATTATTGTCTGAACTAGTGTTGACACTCTCTTACAAATGTAAGTCATCTTTGATACGATTAAAATGTGCTGTATCATAAAAAAATCTCTTTAGTTAACTGGCACATGAGAAAGGTTCATAATCCGTTTTAAACCCATCTGCTCTTGGATAAATACAACTATGCTAGTGTTTAGTGAAATGTATATTACTAAGCTATATTATTTAGAACATTAACGTCTTACATTGAACGGTGCTGATGTAGAGTGAAAAAAATTTAAATACCTTGGAAGTATCCTAGTGGAAGACCTCGACCCAGAAATCAAAGTCAAGTGCAGAATTCAAACATCTCGTGCGGTTTTTAATAAAATGAGAAGCGTATTCCACGGTGGTAATCTAAACTTGAAACTTCGACAACGGTTAGTCAAATGCTACGTTTGGTCAGTGTTATTACATGGAGTGGAATCATGGACCCTTAAATTGGTAGTATGAACCGACTGGAAGCATTCGAAATGTGGATACACCGGAGAATGCTACAGGTACCGTGGACAGATATGGTCAGCAACACAAGGGTTCTTCAAAGAGCCAAAGTTGATAGAGAGTTGCTGACTAATATTAAAATATGAAAGGTGCCCTATTTGGGTCATGTACTTAGAGGAGCAAAGTACAAATTACTGCACCTGATCATCCAAGGCAAGACAGAGGGTCGAAGAGGTGTTGGTAGGAGGCAAATCTCCTGGCTTCGCAATATACGTGATTTGACTGGTATAAGGAGCATTGGGGATCTTTTTCGGGCTGCCGGGGACATAGATGCTTACTCTCAGGTGATAGTCAACGTTGGGGGGACCTGATATGACACTATGAAGAAGAATTATTTAGGAATTCTTCGTCTCATTAAAATGTCATCAGTTTTCGAGGAAGTAAGGCCTCTATAGTTCAGAAAATGTAGGATGAGTCCTGTGACAGCTCACAAATTTGCCCCAATACAACCTTGTAACGATGTTCAGTAATTTTAAATATTTTGTCAACTTTAATATAAGCCTCAATTCTAATAAATAACATGTGATTTAGGTAAATACATTGCATAAGGTTGTATTGGGGGAAATTTGTGAGCTGTCACAGGACTCATCCTAGAATTTCCCAACTAAAATGAGAGTGATGCATGTGTTTAAAAATCGAAAATGTCATGCTTAGTAACTAATTATTTATAAAATTTAATTTATATGTGTTTCTATCACATATTGGAAGATCTACTAAGGTTTCTTGTAGTTTTGTGTTCCTGCAGTTTATTTACTAAATATGTTTTTCTAAATATATGCAGATTTGAAGAAATACCAAAAGTGGTGGCTGCAATCACCACTTTTTATTATTGTGGCCTAGTAATGACATTAACACGTTCGGTGTTGAAAAAGCCTATGTTGCGTTGATATAAACTTTGCTGGGTGTTGAAAATGCCTATCATCGTTCTATTCCAACAAATGAGTCCAGAGTGGCCTTATGGTACTATAGAGTTTGTAAGGGTTGTGTGCTAATGAATAATACTTGTTTTTTTTTAATTTTTTAACAGCACAGTAAATATGAAACAAATTATTCAGCAGTCAATGTGTTAAATGAAAAATGCAATGAGGTTATTTAATGAAACGCTTCGTTTTCAAAGTGTCAGACCAGTTTTAAACAGAATTTCTTAATTATTTGACAGAATCTCATTTATTCTAAGATTAACTGCGAAGTATAATAACTTTGCACTTGACCAAATAAAATGTTTACTTAGATTCTAAATTATCTGTAAAGTATAAGATTTCACAATACTAATTTTTGACAGGCATTGTTTCCAGACAATACCATTTTTGACAGACGTCTCCAGACAATACATTTTTTTATTTCATATTTAAGCTTTTATTTTCATTACATACTAAAAGTTATATATTTTGTCAGCAGGTAGAAGAGGTCAGACCAGTTATAAACAGATTTTTTTTAATTATTTGACAGAATCTCATTTATTCTAAGATTAACTGCAAAGTATAATAACTTTTCACTTGACTAAATAAAATGTTTTCTTAGATTCTAAATTATCTATTAAGTATAAGATTTCACAATACTGATTTTTGACAGGCATTGTCATTTTTGACAGACGTTGCCTCCAGACAATACAATTTTTTAATTTCATATTTAAGCTTTTATTTTCAATACATACTAAAAGTTATATATTTTTGTCAGCAGGTAGAAGAGGTCAGACCAGTTATAAACAGATTTTTTTTAATTATTTGACAGAATCTCATTTATTCTAAGATTAACTGCAAAATATAATAACTTTTCACTTGACTAAATAACATGTTGACTTAAATTCTAAATTATCTGTAAAGTATAAGATTTCACAATACTAATTTTTGACAGGCATTGTTTCCAGACAATACCATTTTTGACAGACGTTTTCTCCAGACAATACAATTTTTGAATTGAATATTTAAGCTTTTATTTTCAATACATACTAAAAGTTATATATTTTTGTCAGCAGGTAGAAGACGTTTCAATGCCGCTCCAAAAAGTGAACCCGCACCAGAAGAGGTAACTCCAGCTCCAGCGAAGGCTTCTCGAGGTCGATTCGGTGGAAGAGGTCCGGCAGTTGTATTTGTATCTATTTAGTAATTTAAAAAAGCATTTAAAAATAATATCACTGACAGAAGGCATATTTTATAAATAATTTATTAACTATTATCTTCAATATTTTTCTTAAAGAAATATTTAAACAATGACCAGTATGTTTTTAATATAAATATCTAAGTCTAACTATGTCAATTAAACTAATTTGACAATTCTAATCCTATGTAAGTACTCTCCGGAGAAATGGTAATACAAGTAGTTCAGTCAAGTCTACTTTATTTTTTAATAGATTAAAAATGCTTATTGGGGTGGTTAGCTCATATAACAGGCCTGTTAAGGTACACAAATTGTATCATAAATGGTAACGAGTTAATCTGTCTTTTATTTGAGTTTAATCGCTCACTTAGCGATATAACAAAACACAAAACAAAAAAAAAAACAGTAACTGTTTATCAAAATAGTTATATCATTTTATTTATGTACACCAAAAGTGGTCGATATCGACCCCTGGGGTTGATGGTTTCAATAAAACAATTTGGGGGTCGACGACAGCAAAAATAAACCCCTTTGCTATTGCTATTTGTTTGTTACTTCAATATATCTATGATTCCAATAGCTACCTAATTAAGAAGTAAAATAATAAAAAAAAAAAACACTTTTAATAAAAACACATTATATACCAAACTTGTGAACGAAAAGGTAAAATGTGTCATTAAAAGAGTTTATTTTTTTCTTTAATTTTCGTCAGCCCAGATTTTAATATTTAACGTTGCACAAGATAATGCAATGCATAATCCGTAGTCCTTTTATCTTTTTCAATCTTTAATTACAAGTGATTAAAATGAAAAGTTTGATATCTAGTGAAATATTTAATACCAAGAACTGTACAAACATATTAATTTGAGTAAGTAAAGTAAATGACTAGGGGGTCGACGGTTATACTCGTAAAAGTTTTTGGTAAAGGGAACTCTTGATGTACACCAATAACAAACTGTTTGCCAGAACAAAATATTGAAAAGATTGAAAACACATTTACGATCCGTACTAAAACAGAACAGACTAAATGCATTAGCCATATTTTCAATAAAAACAGACAAACAGGGAGTTCAATATCATCGTAGATGTATTTAAGTAGAATTAGTAAGACCTCAACTATAGTGGTTTATTGTGTGATGCAAAACACATCATCACCCAAGGTCCATCATCCAAAATGGAAAGGGTATTTTAAATACGTATTGTGTGTATGACGTAAGTTACAAACTGCCTAGGGATAAAAATGTGGCACTAGTTATAACTATAGCTACTAGACATGACATGACACATACAATTTTTCAAATATGTAATAAATCTTACAGCATTGCTAATTTTTAATTAATTAATGGTAAATGCCTAGCTATAAACTTATAATTTTAATATGCAATCAATTAATGAAACTTAAGCTGTCAAAAATATTACTTGTATAGAATATTTAATTATTCCAAGAACATTTTCATACTCTGAAAAATGTAAAAGGGAATTGTTTATATTACAAATGAAGATTTTTTTTAATACCTGCATCATGCAATACTATTATAATTTATACTAAAACATTTTTATTTGCTCAAAAAAATATATTCAAATTTAGATGATAAGCTATAAACATTTTTTTTTAAATTCAATTATCACTATTTAATATATTTATGTTAAAAAATATTGATACACCTCATAGATGTGCTTACAAAAAATAAATAAAGTTATAATTAAATAAATATAAAATTTTATACTTCAGCTCGGAAAATGTAGAATTTAAGTAAATCATAAATAACTAACACGTCTTGATTAAAAAATTCTTTATATCGTATATTAAGAATCTAAAAAAATCGTTTTATTTTGAACATAAAATCATGCCTTCAGTAAAATAAAATTACAAAATGTGTTAAGACCAGGGATGGGGGAAACTTTAGCCTTAAAACCGCATACAGCCTTGTGTATGTAGCCTTTTAAACTAATCTATTTTTTGCAGAATAGATCCTTTCATTTTTATAAATATGTTTTTGTTCATCTTTTGTTTTAATTTTAATCTTAAAATGAACATATTTAAATATCAAATGGCAAAATAGGATTTAATGAAAAAATTCTCCCTTACTGATAGTCACAAATAAAATATGAGTGTGTCATATTTAGTTTTAATACAACTCTAGAATGTATTTTAATTTCTCCGCCTGACTGAGGCCACTACCTCTCGAGGCTGATTGGTGAGAGTCCTTTGGAATTCAATACATCAGTTCAATAATCATTATCAACTTTTGATAACAGTGTATACTTGAGAAAATGTAGCATAGTCCCTGTAACAGTTTACAAATTTACCCCAATACAACCTAGTAACGATGTACAGTAATTTAAATTATTTTATCAACTTTAATATAAGTCTCGATTCTAATAAATAGCAAGTTATTTAGTTAAATACATTACGTAAAACTAACAATAATGACAAATTAATACGTCTTGTTACAAATTAGCAAAAATGTGTCAGTTTGTTAAAATCAAATAATATTTGGTGACCTTTGTCAAAAGTCACTATGTCAAAAGTCACTACGTTAGTCTGCATTGGCTAGGGACGGGGTATACGATAAATGGATTTTCGATTTTTTTATACCTAAAATTAAATGTTCGTAATTAGTATTAATTCATAGTGGATCTTGTCCTATTTAAAAATAAGACACAAATCATGCAATACATTATAAAGTCAGTATAATGAAAATTAGGAATTAAAACATCAATTTAGAGAAAAACAATTTTGCGATTTATAAAAAAACTATTCAATTTGTAAAAAAAAAAACAATTTTACCCCATCCCTTTGAGACATGACATTTCAAATGTCACAAGGACCATCCTACATTTTCTCAAGTATAATGTAATATTTCAGATAGCATAAAAAATAAGAAATAATTTATTAGTGAAATATATTCGTATTTTATTACAACTATGTCATTACAGAATCATTATGAAACATAACAAAAACTAAAGTTGAAACTATTATTTATAGTTAAAAGATAACAACATCCCTTTGAGACATGACATTTCAAATGTCACAGGGACCATCCTACATTTTCTCAAGTATAGTTACAAAGCCTGACCACATCCCCAAATGTTTGATTGTGTTTTTTTTTAATCTGTCTGCTTAACAGTTCATGTCAAAGAAGACCAAGATAATACAGAAGTGTCTTGAATGCAGTCTTATTAGGTTACAACTATAGTTCAGAAAATCTAGGATGGGTCGTGTGGCGTTTTAAACGTTATGTCTCAAAGGGATGGGGTAAAACCTTTTTTTTTTACAAATCAAATAGTTTTTTTATAAATTGAAAAATTGTTTAACTCTAAACTGACGTTTTAATTCCTAATTTTCATTATAATGACTTTCTAATGTATCGTATGATTCTTATCTATCTTTCAATAAGCCAAGATCCACAATGAATTCATACTAATTATGAATATTTAATTTTAGGTATAAAAAAATCGAAAATCCAATTATCGAAAACCCCATCCTTAGCCAATGCGGACTAACATAGTGACTTTTGACAAAAGTCACCAAATATTATTTGATTTTAACAAACTGCCACATTTTTACTAATTTGTAACAAGATGTATTAATTTGTCATTATTCTTAGTTTTATGTAATGTATTCACCTAAATAATTTGCTATTTATTAGAATCGAGGCTTATATAATAAAGTTGATGAAATAATTAAAATTACTGAAAGTCGTTACAACGTTGTTATTGGGACAAATTTGTCAACTGTCAAAGGACTGATCCTAGAATTTTCGAAGTGTAACTTAATGCGGTCTTCCAACATGAAAAGTTTCCTCACCCTTGGTTTAGACAGTGATATAAGTTCTGTGACCGAATTGTCATTAACTTAAATATGTATCGTACATATTATTTCAAAATTTTTTCGTTCCCCAATTCATTCAAATCTCTTTCCAGGTCTCTACAAATCAGCCAGTAATGACCACAGTGAAATAGCAGGTCTGGAAAGCAATCAACGTTCCGTTGAAGTCAAACCAAAATCAAGCTACCGTCCGGGACAACGAAGATTTTAATTGAAGAAGTGATTTTGTGATTCAAGTTAATTAATTTAATTGTTCTAGGAATTAAAACATAATGGTACAATTTTTGAGAATATCTGAATTTGAAAACGAAAAGGTCCTTACACTCCGATATGTGTTGATTTCAATCGAATTAAGAAACAATTAGTTTGATTCGAACTCTAATATGTAAAATCTACCAATAAATCAAAAGGTCCTTTTGATATAAGGAACATTACATGAGAAGTGTAAAAAAAGTTAATTGTTTGAATCAAATTGTTTGCATCAAGAGTTAATTCATTCAAAAATAGATCAA
Organism: Odontocerum albicorne; assembly: GCA_949825065.1. Classification (NCBI taxonomy): domain Eukaryota; kingdom Metazoa; phylum Arthropoda; class Insecta; order Trichoptera; family Odontoceridae; genus Odontocerum; species Odontocerum albicorne. Next base: position 49,386,207 of record OX463843.1, read on the forward strand.
TTATACATTTTATTGAACTATATTCAAATCAATAGTAAACTCAATCAACAAAATACTTAAATAAACAGTACATATTTTGTATACTTACAGTCTATGTATATTTCTTGTAGAAATGAGTATTATTTTACTTTTATAATAATATTGTATTTATATTTAGTACACAGAGCTAAAGGAGTCATGTCTCCCTGTATTTTACTAGCAAAGTATTACGTGTTTTTATCGCTGTACTTTTTTTTGGTAAAATACATACGACTAAAGAATATGTAGTGATTAAAAATTCATCGATTGAGATATACTCGTAAGAGTAATCAATTTGTGTAGATGAAATGTAAATATCCTTTAGTGCATTTGATTACATTTTTATAACTCACTTTATTCACATGCATTTTAGTAGGATGTAAAATAGTTTAAATATTAAAGTAAATTTGATGACAATATTCAATACATTAAGATAAATTATTTTATATATTTTGAAAATATTGTATAATATCAATCTAAATGAAAACAGAACAGTGAATTCCTTCATGTAATATTTGGACTTGACTGAATGTAATTGTATCCATGTGTAAAAAATAAAGATATTAAATAAATAAAATATCTATTATATAATTTGCCTAATTGTATTGTATTACATTTTCATTGTATAGCGGACTTATTGCCATGTGGTAATCTCTCCCAATCAACCAGAAAGATGTTAAAGAGGCCTTAAACGAACAATAGACTCAAATCTTTTTTAACCTTTCCTTCTCTGTGTTGGGTATCTTCTACACGTTGCTTCTAATAACCATCAATATCTCTATAAATATTATAAATACAAGGTTAACATTTTACGTATTCCTCCATAATATATTTACGCATTGATTTAAAAAATAATATTAATAATAATCAGAATTTATCGACTACATCGTAAGTGTTTTGTGAATATCGGAGACAAATTCGCATTTAAACACTGTGAGTGCCTCGATCTTGGGTCTTGACGATAGGTGAAGAGTATGCGGGAAGCGCGACACTATATTCGCATCTCACTTTTGCATACTTCACTGAATAGCGAGGAGCTCAATTGTCTCAACCTCGCAAGTGTAAGCCACGCCCGGGCTAGCCACCAACCCTGCCGCGCCGCAGTAGCTGTTGGGCTGGCAACGAGACTAGATCTACGCCCGTTCTGTGAGCGTTGCCAGATGGTTTTTTAATGTTTTCAGCAAATAAATCTCAATTATTATAATTTTTAACTTCAATTATAATTAATCAAGGGGATTATCTATGAATGTTCTTATTTTTCCGATTTAAAATCGCTAATTTTTGATCGCGTACTCACTACCCAACACCGGAGCGCGCGTTTCGATTTTATCACCGTAAGGGAAGGGTTAAAAAAATTTGGATTCCAGCGGGATTTGAATCTGCAACCTCCAGGTTGGGAGATAAGCGTCTTACTATAGTTCGGAAATTCTAGGATGAGTCCTGTGACAGCTCACAAAACTGCCTCAATACAACCCTATGTAATTTATTTCCCTAAATAACTTGCTATTTATTAGAATTGAGGCTTATATTAAAGTTAATAAAACTACTGAACATCGTAAGGTTGTATCGGGGCAAATTTGTGAGCTGTCACAGGACTCATCCTACATTTTCTGAACTATAGAGGCCTAACTTCCTCGAAAACTGATGACATTTTAATGAGACGAAGAATTCCTAATAAATTCTTATTCATAGTGTCATGTCAGGTTCCCCCAACGTTGACTATCACCTGAGAGTAAGCATCTATGTCCCTGGCATCCCGAAAAGGATCCCCAACGCTCCTTATACCAGTCCAATCACGTATATTGCGAAGCCAGGACATTTGCCTCCTACCAACACCTCTTCGACCCTCTGCCTTGCCTTGGATGATCATGTGCAGTAATTTGTACTTTTCTCTTCTAAGTACATGACCCAAACAGGACACGTTTCGGATTTTAATATTAGTCAGCAACTCTCTATCAACTTTGGCTCTTTGAAGAACCCTCGTGTTTCCGACCATATCCGTCCAGGGTACCTGTAGCATTCTCCGGTGTATCCACATTTCGAATGCTTCCAGTCGGTTCGCGGTTAGCTGCGGTTTACCCATCCTTGCTATAACCTAATACAGCGAGTCTGACAATAAATAAAAAACAAACTGTGACTGCGAAGTGAAAATGAAACAAACATATATATGTAGAAACTACTGCATCATGTAAGTATACCAATTTTGAAAAGCACGCTATTGAAATAATACAAGTCGGCAATTAGAAGCTAAGCCCTTGCAATTTTAAATTGGGTTGTTTATTTTTTAACACGTTCCGTGCCGCAGTACATTTTGAGAAAATAAGTACCTGCGCCACTAAACAAATTATAGTTTATATTATGTTTACATATATAGGCTTCATAAATAATGATTTATTTTTAAAAATAAACTGATTTTAGGTGATATTGCGAGCGTAGGTCACCGGTGACCTACGCGGCGTCGTACGGTAATACATGTATATACAACATAAACTTTTGTAGTCCAAACAAATTGTAGCATGCCTAATTTATTACTTATTATATTTTTTATTTATTTATGTAATATGCTATAGTGTTACGCCATAACATAATAATCTCTTATGATTACTGAGACAATAGCTCCAAAAAAAGGGTCACAATGTTGCATAGACAATGCACCCTCATAAATTTCCAGAGTGTGACAAATGGATGGTCCCATTCATTATGTTATCCCTGGAATCTCTTCTATACCCCCTAGCCTAATTGTAGAGGCTAGTTTATCCTTGAAAAAAATAAACCGTAATAGCTTGCTCATGTACACCTGGAAGTTTATTAAAAATAATTGCATTTTCAAACAAAATTTTGGAAGTTTTTATGTGCATTATATTCAAGGGCGCCGTATAGGTCACATTCAATGTTAAAATTCGTAGTAAATGTGACCGCTGGCGCACTGGGACTGTTTATAAAAAAAAAAACACGTAGGTCACCGGTGACCTATGTGGCGCCCTCATCAAAAACACGGTAGGTCACCGGTGACCAACGCGGCGCGGAACGTGTTAAACTTAAAGTTTGTTCTCTTTTGTAGATAATTTAAATTGAGATAATCTATATTTATAAACCGAATAATTTAACATGTACAGGCGGGCCTTGACTTTCGCATTTCATAATTGGTTCCTGAAAATGTGTGCGAATGTTGAATGTTCGAAAGAAAGAGGGATGTAAAAAAAATAACAAATATTCTATTTTAAAATATTTACTTATCAATAATAATATTTATTTATCAATACTATATTAAAAATATTTATTTATAAATATACATAATTAAGTTAACGAGGCGTGTTTAAGTGCTTTCAGGTGTTTTCTTTATAAACTTGTCAAGAGTTAGTTGAACACCACCCTTTTTTTCCTTTCTTGATAAAGAGTTCTACAATATGCTGTGTCTTTCTCAATCGCCCTACGTACTTGATATATAACATACGTTCTCCATTGGGATCACATTCTTACATGATAGTCAAAAAATTGTCAAGATGCATGAAGGCTTCATTCATATTTTTTGATTGTCCAAAGTCTTGATGATTTTATCAGCTTCTTCTTCCTCACTTTCATTGTGTATTTCATTTAACTCTTGTTGCTCAATTAAGTATTCATTTGACAGAGGTACTGAGTGAGATTCAATCAACTTATTAACATCGTCGTTGACTTCCAAGTTTAGTTCATACATTAGGCTAACTATTTCATCTGTGATAGTTTCCGGAGTTTCTTCAGAATGTATAAAATCACTGATCATTTGTGGGCATAATTGTTTCCAGGAGTCTTTCATTGTTGACTTTTATTTCAGCCCACGAGTCTCCAATATTGTTTATTACGATCCATATATTACAGTTCTTCCAAAAACGTGGGAAGCGAACAATTTTTGCATTATCGACAAATATATTTAAAAAATGTGCAAATTTTGCGAAAGTAGATTGTGCGAATGTCAAGGGCTGTATATGGGAAAAATTCTACAATATAAACTTAAATTAAAGTGATAGATCTGTTTTGTTTTAACCCTTCCCTTACGGTGATAAAAATAATACGCCTGCTCCTGTGTTGGGTAGTGAGTACGTAGTCAAAAATTAGCGATTTTAAATCGGAAAAATAAGAACATTCATAGATAATCCCCTTAATTAATTATAATTGAAGTTAAAAATTATATTAATTGAGATTTATTTGCTGAAAACATTAAAAAACCATCTGAAAACATTAAAAAACGCTCACGGAACGGGCGTACGTCTAACCTATTTGCAAGCCTAGAGGCTACTAATGGCGCGGAACGTCAGTCGCATACCCCGGCGCTTACGCCTTTGCTTGCGAAGTTGAGACAATTCAGCTCCTCGCAATTCAGTCTAGTATGCAAGAGTGAGATGCGAATATAGTGTCGCGCTTCCCGCATACTATTCACCTATCGTCAAGACGAGGCACTCGCAGCGTTTAAATGCGAATTTGTTTTCGATCTTTACAAAACACCTCGATGTAGTCGATAAATTCTGATTATTATTAATATTATTTTTTAAATCAACGCGTAAATATATTATGGAGGAATACCTAAAATCTTAACCTTGTATTTATTATATTAGGTGTACAAATAAGTTTCCGCCGTTTTTTATAAAAAAATGGGCATTTATTGTGAAAGAACGGAACCTCATGTTTTATTCGAAGTAGTACCCATCGCTTGCCACTACTTTTCCCCATCTTTCTGTCAGCATACGAATACCGCGTCAGTCATCATCATCATCTTTTGAGGCTATCCACGAATCGACTCAATTTTTGGTATCTTCATATGATGTGAAGTGCTGCTCAGACAGGCCATGCGTCATCGATCAAAACAAGTGGTAATCAGAAGGAGCAATGTCTGGTGAATACAGCGGGTGGGGTAAAACTTCTCAATTGAGTGTTTCCAAATAGGTTTTGACCGGTGCCGCAACATGTGGACTAGCATTATCATGCAGGAGAATAATTTTGGCGTGTCTGGCGTAGTAGTGGGCGCGCTTTTCCTCGAGTGCTCGACTCAATCTCATCAATTATGTTCGGTAGACAGCCCCAGCAATGGTTTCATTCGGTTTGAGCAACTCATAATACACGACACCGAGCTGATCCCACCAAATACACAACAAGAGTTTTTTTCCATGAATATTTGGCTTAGCCGTAGATGTTGAAGCATGACCAGGGGATCCCCGTGATTTCTTCCTTTTTGGATTATCATAATGGATGCATTTTTCATCACCAGTGACTATATGGTGCAGAAAACCCTTTCGTTTATGCCTGGCAAGCAGCATTTCACATGTGGAAAATTGGCATTCAAAGTTTCTCCGTGTCAGTTCATATGAATCCCAATTTCTTTGTTTTTGAATCATTCCCAATGATTTCAACCCATGTGAAATTGCTTGTTGAGTCACTCCTAATGTAAGTGCAAGTTCTTCTTGCGTTTGGCACGAATCTTGATCCAATAATACTTCCAATTCCGCGTCTTCGTACACTTTCGGCCTTCCGCTACGTTCTTTGTCTTCGATGTCAAATTCACCGTTCTTAAACTTTTGAAACCACTCACGACAACTTCTCTCACTTAAGGCAGCCTCACCATATGCTTCTACAAGCAATCGATGCGCCTCAGCTGCAGATTTCTTCAAATTGAAGAAGTAAATCAAAAGTTCCCGCAAATGACGCTTATTCGGCTCAAAACTTGACATTTTCGAACACAAAAAAATATGTTATACTGATAAAAATTCACTAATATTTCAAGGTCATGTTGTTGACAGATGTCCAACCTTACGATAATGACATTTTACATCTGACAATTTTAACCATAACTTACTGGTGGCGCCAACTTTTGTCAAACGGCGGTGACTTATTTGTACACCCAATATTTATAGAGATATTGATGGTTATTAGAAGCAACGTGTAGAAGATACCCAACACAGGGAAGGAAAGGTTAATAAAGCATTGTAAAAACTGTACTCAATATGTTGGTTACCTAGCTTATATGCCAAAATATTTTAAAATTTGTGGATTAAAACTAACGAAAGAATTTAACATGAGTTAACCATCCTGACATATTGGAAACCACCAGTTTTCATGATGTTGTCAGCCTTGAATTCAGTTAGGACGAAACAAATATCTGGCGCTGTGTTGCAAATATACTCAAATATACATTTGCTATTGGGCAAAAGTAGACATTTGCTTCGATTAAAACATTATAGATTAAAATTAATATAAAAACTTAACAGATAGTATTACAGTAATTTGATGAAGATAGTATTACAGTATTAAAGTTTTTTGAGGACTGGTCGCTCAAAGGTTTCCATCATGTCAGGATGGCCGGCTCATATTAAGTTTTTATGTTAGTTTTAATATACAGATTGTAAAATATTTCGCAATATAAGCTTGATAAGTAATGTATTGAGAATAGTTTGACAATGCTTTTGTAAAGGGAAACAGACCTGTCGATTATATTTAAGTTTATTGAATAGATTTTTTTAAATTAAAAAATTTAATTATTCTGTTTCAAAATGGTTTTGTGCTTTGCCCGACATATGTACTTCTGCTTCTCAGTGTCATGTCAGGTCCCCCCAACGTTGAATATCACTTGAGAGTAGATATCTTTGTCCCCGGCAGCCTGAAAAAGATCTCCAACGCTCCTTATACCAGTCCAATCACATATATTGCGGAGCCAGGAGATTTGCCTCTTGCCAACACCTCTTCGGTCTTCTATTTTGCCTTGGATGATCAGGTGCAGTAATTTTTACTTTACTTCTCTAAGTACATGACCCAAGCAGGACACCTTTCGGATTTTAATATTAGTCAGCAGCTCTCTATCAACTTTGGCTCTTTGAAGAAGCCTCGTGCTGCTGACCATGTCCGTCCAGGGTATCCGTAGCATTCTCCAGTGTATCCACATTTCGAATGCTTCCAGTCGGTTCATATTACCAACTTTGAGGGTCCATGATTCTACTCCATACAATAACCTCCAATCCATACACCTCTTCGACCTTCGACCATTTTGCCTTGGATGATCAGGTGCAGAAATTTGTACTTTGCTCCTCTAAGTACATGACCCAAGTAGGACACCTTTCGGATTTTAATATTTGTCAGCAGCTCTCTATCAACTTTGGTTCTTTGAAGAACCCTCGTGCTAGTGACCATATCCGTCCAGGGTATCCGTAGCATTCTCCGGTGCATCCACATTTCGAATGCTTCCAGTCGGTTCATACTACTTACTTTGAGGATCATATGTACAAGCTTTATATCACAATGTCGTCATCATTGCTGCGTCTCATAGTCGAGGACTCATTTTCCCAACGTCAATCCAGTTGGAAAATGAAGTTGTGTCGTGGAGTTTGTTTTTTTAAGTGAGTTTAATTTAAATTTTTGAGATATAGAGTTTTTTGTTGAATAAATCTTTATTATGTGTATCAAATTAAGATATTTCTTCGAAAATGTGTTATAAAAATAGTATTTTTTTGGAAATGAGGTAGTTGGTCGCATATGAGACCTGTGCCCATTTCAAGGGGTCATGTCAGTCGTCGCAAAAGTGACCAATGAATGTTTAGATTATAATATATAAGTTCAGGTTGCATTAGGAAATAAAATTCTTATATGAGATATAATAATATTTTTTTTACGAAACTGTCAAAGGTCGCATAATTGGCCGGATGTTTAGATCGTTGCTACTGAACATGCAGCTAACTTCATGATGATCGGTCTTAAATAAGACCTCTGCCCGTCCACTACATTTGCGAATTGGACGTTTGTGTTATTTCAAATTGTTTCATCAAGAAAATGAATCCTTATAAGTATAACTTTAAGGGTAGTCGCATATGCGACCGATTTCTGCTTATGCCCATTAAAGGGTTAAACCCCGGAATTCTGAGAAAAATGCTTTTCAAATTTCGAGGGGAATAGCACATCCCGGGGCTAGAATCAGCCACCCTCCACACGGAAGTCCGATTTGTTACTGCACAGCCATGCACCTCTGAACAACATATGTATATACAACATATGCTCTGCACAACACATGTACAATGCATGCTTTGCACAAGGTTTGTACAATGCATACTTGGCATGACACTTAATAAGTTCAACACATGCTTTGTACGACAAATGTATATATATGTATACTTGAGAAAATGTAGAATGGTCCCTGTGACATTTGAAATGTCATGTCTCAAAGGGATGGGGTAAAATCGTTTTTTTTACAAATCGAATAGTTTTTTATAAATCGAAAAATTGTTTTTCTCAAAACTGACGTTTTAATTCCTAATTTTCATTATACTCACTGTATAATGTATCGTATGATTTGTATCTATCTTTAAATAGGCCAAGATCCACCATGAATTAATACTTATTAGGAACATTTAATTTTATGAACAAAAAAATGGAAAATCCAATTATCGTATACCCCGTCCCTAGCTAATGCAGACTAACGTAGTGACTTTTGACAAACGCCACCAATTATTATTTGATTTTAACAAACTGCCACATTTTTGCTAATTTGTAACAAGATGTATTAATTTGTCATTATTGTTAGTTTTATGTTATGTATTTACCCAGTGTTTTTTTTTGCGGTAGAGCGCAGTGGAGCGGCGCTCTACTATCTTTTTTACGGTATATAAAAAGCGGGACAAGAAGTGAGCTCCGGCACCTTTTTTTTTTAAAAAAAGCACTGTCAGTGCTTTTTTGCAGTGGAGCGCAGTGGAGTGGCGCTCCACCACCTTTTTTACAGTTTACAAAAAGCTTGACAGGAAGTGGGCTCTGACTGCTTTATTTTTTTTTTGGTTTTTAAAAACACTGTATTTACCTAAATAACTTGCTATTTATTAGAATCGAGGCTTATATTAAAGTTGATAAAATAATTAAAATTACTGAACGTCGTTACAAGGTTGTATTGCGGCAAATTTGTAAACTGTCACAGGGACCATGCTACAGTTTCTCAAGTATAGCGTCCAATATCATTTACTATGCGTATCCAGAAAGTAAGTGTACTGAGGCTCTCACGACCGGATGGATTTTATTTTCGACATGTTGGCTACACTTCCGTGTAGCCTGACCCTTCCCCTCCGCAACGAGACCGGTTCGAGGTCAGTACGTTGAGAAGTGTCGACGCGACAACACGTTTAGTGAAAAATGTCAATCCATCTCCCGCCAAGTGCGAAATACGCGGCGTCATCCGTTATCTCGTTTGGAAGGGAAAACCTCCGGTTGAGGTTTATAATGAGGGGAAAACTGCATATGATGATAAAGCTATGAATCGTACGAGTATGTACAAGTGGTGTCGCGAGTTTAAAAACGGTCATGTCACACCTCTTCACCCTCCGCCAAAAAGTTCAAAACCACAATTTCAGCTAAGAAAATCATGGCATCCGTGTTTTGGGACTGTCAAGGCATAATTGTAATTGAATATATGCCTCAAGGGGAGACCATCAACTCTGCAAGATACTGTGAGACCCTAAAAAAATTGCGGAGGGCGATTCAGAACAAGAGGAGAGGCATGCTGACAAAGGGAGTCTGCCTGCTGCACGACAATGCCAGACCACACACAGCCAACGCCACGAAGGAACTGCTCGCCTCGTTTAAACGGGATGTCCTGAACCATCCCGCGCATTCCCCTGACCTAGCACCTTCAGATTACTATATCTTTACCTCCCTGAAGCTGCACATGGGTGGAAAAAGGTTTTCAACCGACGAGGAGGTAAATGAGGAGGTGGAGAAGTGAACGGAGGGGTTGGCGGGAAACTACTTCGAGGAAGGCATCGAAAAGTTGATACCCCGCTTCACCACCTGCATTGAGAGGAATGGCGACTATGTCGAAAAATAGCTTACATATGTACTACGGTAACCACGTAATTTTTTTGTTTAAATAAAAAAAATTGTAACCTACAAAAATTCAGTACACTTACTTTCTGGATATGCCTCGTATATTTACTTAAAACATTCTTTTTAAGAATAACTTTTAAGTTTCTGATAGTTCTTTCAGAAAATAATTAATCTTAACATTAAAAGGATAGGAGGTTTGTTGTGAAATGATAAAACAATTATACTGCAGAGCATTTATTGTATCATAAATATAGAATTACATGTATTTTGACAAGTCTTGTTTGATGAACGTTTCATTGGCATCATAATAATTCTAATGAGATATTTTGTCTTAAAATTATATTAGTTAAATACTGAGTTATAAAATATTTTAATATACTTGAACAAGATGTAAAACATAAAGAAAGATCGATAATATAATTTATAGGCAAGAAAAATTATGGATCTGTCTGACACTATCAAAACGTTAATATCTCATTTATGGCACATATTAGAAAAAGATTTTTTTTTATCAAAGAACGTTCTTAACAAAATTAATAATCGAAGATTAAAATTAAAAGAAAATATTTCTTTAGTAAAGAAACAATTCACTGAATAGTTAAAGGTAGAATTGATAAGAAAATAATAAAAAAAATCATCATTAACCACTTGAGAGTTTTGCCCGAGCGGGACTCGGACACGAAGCTTTTTTTTTATACTGACGAGCCTGAGCCTCGTTCGGGTAAATCTTGTTTCGACTTGTTGGGAGTGTTTCTCCCGAACGTCGTTCGGGCAGATCTTGATTCAAATTGTTTTCTCCGAACGGAATATATTTTCGTATAGAATTTATTAGTTCACAGTTCGTCATTGTGTTACGTCGTGTGTTAAAAATTCAACTGTTAAGTGGTTAATTAATAAGAACTCTTTTTGGTCCTTTTTCAACTAGATACATCTAATATTACTTCAATAAATTATAAAATATTTGCAAAAAGAACAACATTTTTACGTATGTTTTTAATATTGATGTAATTTTTACAAATGTGATCTGTAATTTATAAACCAGATATTTGGATTGAATATTGAGAAGTATATCGGGGGGCAAGGGGGGAATAAATATGGATGACAAAAATTAATATTCAATTGTGAACAACACAATATTATTTGTGGCTGGACACAAAACATATTTGTAAACTTGTTCGGTAAAATTTTAGTGAGATTTTCTTTCATTTCATGTAGAAATACTAAAAAAAAATGAGATGGGCTATAGAAACTATACTCAAGAAAATGTAACATGGTCCTTGTGACGTTTGAAATGTCATGTCTCAAAGGGATGGGGTAAAATAGCTTTTTTTTACAAATCGAATAGTTTTTTTATAGATCGATATATTATACAGTACTTCTCAGATAATGTATAATTTGGTGTGAGTTGGAGAGATTAAGTTTTGAAGCAGTTATTCCCAAAATGAGCAGTATGGTATCCTTGGGGGGCAATCAGATTACATAGGTGTACATCAAAAGGTTCAAGAAACGGTAGATGTTGACCAATTTAAAGTGTAGTCGCATTAAAGCTATTAACAAACGTAATGCAGCAGTTCGAATACTCATCTATTAGTACTAAGCATAGGGTTCAGGATAGAAGTTTATAGAACAAAGGTGGTAAGTATAAAAAAGTTGGGAAAATAACATTCTCAAGAGTTTTTACCACCAGATTAATGTGATAAATTAATTAATGTAAAATAAAAATAATTTTACTCAACTGCTTTCCATTTCTTAACGTTTTCTAAATAAATCACTGTTTTCGTATAAATAGTAAAATTGATAACAAAAAAAAAAAGAACGAATTCCACAAGAATTCCATACATAGCTCTGCATGGGGTGCCGGATGGACGGCGTCCACCAGGGAGACCCCCGAAACGATGGAGAGATAGCTGGAGCTCAGCATCACAAGGAGGATAATCCTGCAGTGACAGACTCTTGAGTCTATAGAAATTTTAAGAAGAAGAAGAAGAGATAACAAAAATAAAATAACGTGTTACTCCTTTTGCAATATTTTTTAAATTTATGAGATCTCCTACATGTTATAAAGCGTAACCTCTAAACGAGTATGGCCGTACGGCATACGGCAAGTGAATTTTTACCTCAAGAGAGTATGAACGTACACGGTAGGTTTCGAGCCAATGGTTTCGAGCCACTAAAGAACACCAAGGAGTTTGTCTACCTCGGGAGCAAAATAACATGGGACGGTCGGTCCAAGAGCGAGGTCGACAGCCGTATACATCAGGCTAGACTTGCATTTAATAAAAGGTCGAAAATAATAGAATCAAATAATATAGACCTAAAACTGAGAATACTCCTCATCAAGACCTATGTATGGAGTATCTTGATGTACGGCTGCGAGACATGGTGCCTATCCGAAAGAGATAGACGAAGACTAGAGGCTTTTGAGATGTGGTCCTATAGAAGACTATTAGGGATTTCCTGGAGAGACCGCATCACAAATGAAGAGGTTCTCCAACGAATCGAAGGAGGAAGGCATCTGCTCAGGATCCTGTCCGAAAGGCGTGCAAGATGGATCGGTCATATAATACGACAAGAGGGCCTCTTGCATGCCATAATGGAGGGTATGACTGAGGGGACAAACTCTAGGGGACGCCCACGCCGAGAGTACCTGGAGGACCTGTTGGTGGACGTGCGCTGCTCAACATATACAGATTTAAAAAGAGCCGCACAGGACAGGGGGGAATGGAGGAGAAGAGTTGAAATTGCTGCAAACCAGTCTTAGGACTGCAACCACGGAGAGAGAGAGGTTTCGAGCACGTGGCTCAAATGTTTTTATCTATTCAATTATTTTGTATATGGCGGCCGCAATTACGTTTTTTATTTGTGAAAAATATTTGTTAGTAAAATACTAACAATTTGGTAAAAAAAAAAAACAAAATTCAGATAATTTTAAAATGTGAAAAAAAACTCACTCCTCCGTACATATTTTACTTACAAAATCTCACTCACTTAGAGGTTTATCTCACAAATAGTTTGTTCAGAAATATATGAAAAATTGTAAAAAGTTGTTTGATTTACAAATGTTCCGGTTGTATTCAGTGAAACAAAAAAAAAAACATGTTATTTAAACAAACTAATTAAAAACAAAATGTTTTTGTTCATTTCTTCTTTTTATGATCGAATAGTTCTTAATCATGTTTATAAATTATTTTCAATTTTCGAACATTTTGTTCTTTCAGTGGTTAAATTATAATGTTCATAAAATTACACATACATATGGTTCGTTAACTCTTGCCTTACTGTGCTAAAAAATTCCGCCAGCCACGGTGCTGGACGCTAAGCGTCCAGTGAACAATGTATGTTTTAAATTAAAATTATGCACAGTTTGCAAGGTTATTTTTTGTAATAAGCTATATAAATTATTGTATTATGTATTAAAACGTCGAATAATCAAATAAAATATGAGTCCTGGTCACTCGCTATCCATCACAGGGTGGCAAGTGTTAAGCTACATTATTGAAAGGGGAAATAATCAAAATATGTGTGAAAAATAAAAAAAAGAACACTTTTTTTTTTAATAATGTGTTTTGCTAAAATAAATTCACTTGTGGAAGCAGAAAAGAGGAGATCGAAGTAAAAAATCTTAATGATATATAAAAAGAAAAAAAGAGTATTATCGTTACTAACAAATGAAAAAAATTAGTTTCCTGTTCTTCAAAGTTAAAATTTGAAAATAATACTATTCAAATTAACAAAATTAGAGTTTCCTGTTATTCAAAGTTCAATTTTGAAAATAATACAACTTAAATTAACAAAATTAGAGTTTTCTGTTTTAATAAAATGAGAAACGTATTCTGTGATGATTCCCAACTTGAAACTTCGAAAACGGTTAATGAAATGATACATTTGGTCAGTGTTATTGCATGGAGTGGAATCATGGACCCTCAAAGTTGGTAGTATGAACTGACTGGAAGCATTCGAAATGTGGATGCACCGGAGAATGCTACGGATACCCTGGACGGATATGATCAGCAACACGAGGGTTCTTCAAAGAGCCAAAGTTGATAGAGTGTTGCTGACTAATATTAAAATCCGAAAGGTGTCCTATTTGGGTCATGTACTTATAGGAGCAAAGTACAAATTACTGCACCTGATCATCCAAGGCAAAATAGAGGGTCAAAGAGGTGTTGGCAGGAGGCAAATCTCCTGGCTCCGCAACATACGTGATTGGACTGACATAAGGGGCGTTAGAGATCTTTTTTGGGCTGCCGGGGATAAAGATGTCTACTCTCAGGTGATATTCAACGTTGAGGGGACCTTACATAACACTGAGAAGAAGAAGATATTTATGTTATTCAATGTTTAAAATAAGGACCAGTAAAATATAAAAGAACAAAATTCGAGTTTCCTGTTATTCAAAGTTCAAATTTGAAAATAACACAATTTCTATGAACAAAATCAGAGTTTTCTGTTATTCAAAGTTTTAATTTGAAGATAAGGACAAGTAAAATTTATACATTCATGTTATTGATTTTTTTTCAATATTAATATCATAAGAAAAAGAAATAAAACTTAATAATGCTTAATAATAAAATTTAGGAACTAAACATACAAAAATTAATTTTGAAATAATCATTTTCAAATTTCCATCAAGAAAATAAATTACAGGTGTTAATACAACAAGTGTTTCAATTATTATTAATATCTAATAAGAATTTTGATGATGTCCATAAATTACGTATTTAGTTTCAAAAATAATACTTTTGAATTAATTACAGTAATCTTTTTATATTTCTCACGTAAATATTGTATTGTATTACACTTTTGTTGCATACAGTACAACCTTGCGGATAATTGCCATGTGGCAATCTTTTCCGACTAATAAGAGAGATGTTAAAGAGGCCTTAACCCTTACAGGCTTAGCGGTACACGTTATGTACCATCTTTTTTTGACGCTGTACTGCACAGGAGTATGCGCAATGTACCATTTATTAAACCTCTATTGCTGCACAAATGCTCAGATTATGTACCACTTCGTATAATATAATACTTATGACTCATGTCCGCACAGCTGCAGGACTGGTCCTGTTCAAATTCATTTAGCTTCTAATATTATTGACAGTTAGTTGTTCTTGGTGTGCCGACTTGTGCGTATAAAAGAAAATGTTATATATTTGTATTAAATATTAATAAAAAATAGTTGTGTTGTGATAAAATTGACTTCAGTAATTGTGGTAAATTTATATTTAGGTTAAAAATTAATTTTACTCGGATGTATTTCGGCATTATTTGGTGGTACATTAGAAGTACCAGTGGAAATATGGACTAGTGGTACATAAGTTGTACCACCTCACCTCCTTGACCTACCGAAGAAGTGGAAATATGTTAATTTAGCATTTGTATGTATCATTTTTCAAACACATTAAAAAAAATAATGAGAGACTTGACTTTTTATTTTTTGTGCAGCCTGAGTAAAAATAAGTAAAGTTTACCTGCGCCTGTAAGGGTTAAGTGAAAACCAGACAAACCCTTATTCAAAAATTTCAGTTCCAACAGGAATTTAACCTGTAACTTCCCAGCTGAGACAAACGTCTTAACAACTATGCCACGGAAGAGGTATGTGGATTTTTTTATATGAAATATTAATATATAAATTAATCATATATATACTGAGAAAATTTGGTGTAATTTTTTCTATTTCCTTAGGATTAAATGTAAACACCTCGAGCACCATTTCAGAATCTAGTTTTTTAAACATAGACAATCTACATTCCTAAAAAACTTTATGATCCATTACCAGTGGCTTAGTAAGAGGCAGACAGGAGAGGATAGTTTTTGCACTTGCAAATGTCTATGGGACACACAAAGTAATATTTATTTTAAAAGATTTTTCTTAAATTTGTCACGTCCCAGTCGGTTTCTGAATAATATTTGTTATTTTTGTTTATGATGTATGCAAAAAAAAAACATATTATACACTTGAAATGTGTGTCCCCGGATGCAAAACCCCTCGCCAAGCCACTATCCTTTTCAGTCTAAAGGTTTATTAAAACACCTTTATTAAATGCTTAATCATCAGGCTAGTTTTACCGTGTATTCCCTTAATAAATGAACCATATTGTCACAATTTTTTCAAGTAATTTTGATATGCATACAAGAATGAAAATGTCAATTTTTTATAAAAATGATACGTTATCAAAAATGATTTATTTCAGATTTTATTTTAAGACTCCGGAAACTGTAGTTTTTTTATATCTTTCAAATATTTTTTGCTTTGAACTTGTATGAAAGCTAAAAGAATTAAAATATACATATTTTTAATATCTTGAAATTTTTGTATTAAGAAAAAACCGTAGGGTTAAAACTACGTGGCAATATCTTCCTACTATATTTGAGAAAATGTAGGATGGTCTCTGTGACATTTGAAATGTCATGTCTCAAAGAGATGGAATAAAATCGTTTTTTTTTTTATAAATTGAATGATTATTTTTCTCTAAACTGACGTTTTAATTCCTAATTTTCATTATACTGACTTTCTAATGTATCGTATGATTTGTATCTATCTTTAAATAGGCCAAGATCCACTATGAATTAATACTAATTACGAACATTTAATTTTAGGTATAAAAAAATCGAAAATCCAATTATCGTACACCCCATCCCTAGCCAATGCCGACTAACATAGTGACTTTTGACAAACGTCACCAAATATTATTTGATTTTAACAAACTGCCACATTTTTGCTAATTTGTAACAAGATGTTTTAATTTTTTATTATTGTTAGTTTTATGTATTTACCTAAATAACTTGCTATTTATTAGAATCGAGCCTTATATTAAAGTTGATAAAATAATTAAAATTACTGAACGTCGTTGCAAGGTTGTATCGGGGCAAATTTTTAAACTGTCACAGGGACCATGCTACATTTTCTCAAGTATAACCAAAAAAATATTGAAGTCCATTTACGGAAAATCTTTCGACAATTGATATAAAATTTCAAATAAAATATTTGGATTACAGTAGTATACATTTTTAATGTTATTTAAGGTTTATGCGTTATTGTTAATGTCTTCACCTATATTTTATAGACAAATTCAAACAAGTATTCAAATCATTCCTTTATGGAAGTTTTTTTCATATCAATTGACAATTTAACAAAAAAAAAAGAAAAACCGTTGATCTGGTTCATTAAATAAAATATAGGAACAAAATTATTAATGAAATTCTTTTTATTTACAAAATGATTAGCGAATGCCTTTTTGTTCACATATTTTCATTTATACTTGTACAAGATAATTTCGTACAATTTAAAAATGAACATATTCTTCAGACAAAATTAAAACAGTAAAGCATCTTGTAAGCTATCTACCACTCCAGCTAAAATGCTTAATAAAAAAAGACAAGTATAAATTAAAATTAAATCTTGCTATCATACATCTGGAATTATAAATCAAATAGTCATATGTAGAATTTTAAGCAACAGTTTAAAACAATATGGAATGATTTAATGTATAGAACTAACATTATAAAGATAATACATTAAACACGTAATAGCAAAACTTACATTCTATAACAGGGTTACCCAACCAGTGGTAATTTGCCAATTGATCGCAGCATACTTTTAAGTAGATCTTAACTATTTCTTCCATTCAATTTACTAAGAAATATTATGTTGTTTATAATAAGAAATATGACAAAATGAACACGGGAATTTAGTTACGTTTTAAACATGAAATATAACGTCGTATATCATGATATAGTTTGCCTCATACGAAGACATTTGCAACAGACGTTTTTTGTGTTAATATCAAGTCGCAACAAATAGTAATCAGTAATTATTTGAGAATATCTTCATATGATATATCAATATACACACAAAGTACATAATCTCAGTACTTATTCGAATTTATTGTGTAAATTTAATACAATTTCAGAATAAAGATAAAATTTTATTGTTTCTTTACACCGGTAGATCGCTATGTTACCCTTCAAAAGAAAGTAACTCACTTGTATAAAAAGATTAGGCAACCCTGTTCTTTAGTTATAAAAGACCTTATAATTAGTTTTTTTTTTTTTTAAAAGTAACATTTAACACGCAATTCTTAAGATTAAATGCATTTAAAAAAAATGGTCTTCTAGCTGCAAATTTAATAATTTCCACGCTGATCTTACCAAAAAAATATAAATTACTCAACACTTCCGTTTTAGTAGGGTGGAATCAAGTTATAAACATTCTGAAACATTAATATCTTTTCTCATTTTTTCATCCACGTAAATATTGTAAGACTCGTACAATAGAATATTCAGATAATTCTTAGAACCGAGTGAATTAATTAATAATCATAAAAATAAATACTTGTTTAACGTTGTTTCGTTATAAAACATCACTCAAAGGCAACTGAGAAGGAATAACTACATACTTCAGGAGTTAAATGTGACAGTACAACTGTACATATACATATTTTGCTGTTTTTCAGGCAGTTTCCAAGAATAAATTGTAATTTGTTTTTATCAAACACTGTTTATTCCACTCAAAAAGTATATATGGAATAAACAGTGTTTTATAAAAACAAATTACAATGTCTTTAAACCTCCCCAATGTTAACCCTTCCCTTACGGTGATAAAAATGAAATGCGTGTTCCGGTGTTGGGTAGTGAGTACGCGATCAAAAATTAACGATTTTAAATCGGAAAAATAAGAACATTCATAGATAATCCCCTTAATTAATTATAATTGAAGTTAAAAATTATAATAATTGAGATTTATTTGCTGAAAACATTAAAAAACCATCTGGCACCGCTCACGGAACGGGCGTAGGTCTAGTCTCGTTGCCAGCTCAACAGCTACTGCAGCGCGGCAGGGTTGGAGGCTAACTCGGGCGTCGCTTACACTTGCGAGGTGGAGACAATTGCGCTCCTCGCTATTCAGTGACGTATGCAAAAGTGAGATGCGAATATAGTGTCGCGCTTCCCGCATACTTTTCACCTATCGTCAAGACCCAAGATCGAGGCACTCACAGCGTTTAAATGTGAATTTGTTTCCGATATTCAGAAAATACTTACGATGTAGTCGATAAATTCTGATTATTATTTTTTAAATCAATGCGTAAATATATTATGGAGGAATACCTAAAATCTTAACCTTGTCTTTATTATATTTATAGAGATATTGATGGTTATTTGAAGCAACGTGTAGAAGATACCCAACACCGGCAAGGAAAGGTTAATGACTGAACTATAAATATATAACCAGAAAAAATTAAGAATTATAAGATATATATTTTTTTAAACTCAAAAAAAAAACGTTTTAAAAAGAATATACCACTTTTCTTGTTAGTTTTTCTCAAATCCATTTTATGGTTATTCCCCTTTTTTCTCATATTCAAATTTATAACACTGCTTACAATTAGTTTTGAAAAATTGGTCTTTTCATACAAAAGTTATTTAAGTCTTAAAATTTAAGGCCTTTGACAGTCTTTCAATTTTTTTTAAATCACAATGTTGTTAATAGTTTTTGCATAAAACACCCTAAAGCATTGCCAAAATAATATTAAATCTACTGTGACAAAGTTTAAACTATTCTCGGTTCTTCAAATTATCTCAGCATCTAATTTTAATTCATACATTTGCACTTATTCCACCTGACTAGCAAACACTTTTCTTATTAATCTTAATTTGATTTATTCCTAACTCTCCAAAAAATATATATAAAGGTTATTTTATAATAATACGGTGTTTTTTCTTTTATCAGAGTTCTAAATAGAAATAATCAAAACCAATTTTTGTGCTGAGCAAAAGTTTATATAAAATGATTGTAACAAAACCAAAATTTTATTCACAAAGTGGAAAAAAAAAACTTTATAATTATCAATCAAACTACAATATTATGATATTTTAAGAATAGTAATAAAGCAAAAAAAATACTATAAATCAATTCTGAAAATCTATATTAATTTAAAATGAAACAAATATAGGTGTTCTCACACTCTTAGGCCTCGGCCACACAGGTAGAAGCCTCGCTTGGTGCTTAGAGCTACGCTGCGAGTTAGGCGACATATCCTAGCGAATCAACGCACCGTACACAATCACAATGGTTACACTGCACGCTTCGTGCTACACTACATGACGATTAGTCACCGAGTAAAAACAGACGTGTTGGTTAATTTTATTGTGTCACCGTGATTTTACAAGATGACGGAAGTTTAAATAACAGCTGTGTATAAAAGGGAACCTTTGTGGAACCCATCGAGCAAATTATACAAAAATGTACCTGTAATAAAATCACTTTGGAATGAAGTTGCACAGGAAGTAAATAAAGATAAGGTAAGTTGTAACAAAATTGGTTAGTTTTGAGAGTGGCATCGTTTGTTGACTCAACCGCTCTCAAATGTCAAATAAATTTGTGCGTTAAACCTAGCTTACCACCTAACAATTAACTTTTTTTTTTGTTTTATTTTTTTTTAATTTTTTTTAATTTTTTAAATTTTTTTTTTAATCTGGCGAGTTTAATGCCATGTAAAAAAGTGTTTTGGCAATTAATATCACATAAAAAGGTTTGACCCTCTCAAATGTTTGTGTTTATGTTGATCACATGCAATATCATATTGCAATTTTCAGATGAATTTATTTCCTCCCTTTACCTAAGGGTTGAGAAACACCAACAGCTGTTTGATTGATTTAAGATTAGATTTAAAAGCAGAAATAAATAAGCAGACTACATCAAATACAATAGACTGCACATATCCGGCCTTGGTTAATATCTAAAAAACACTTTAATGTTAAAAAATAACATTTATAGGTTCACTACATAAAAACTAGACATGGATCTGTAAAAGTTATATCTTAAAATCCTAAGAAAAAACACAAATATTTGATTTATATAGTTATAATAATATTGATAAAGTTAAAAGTTTTACGTAATAAGTCAATTTTACGAGTAAAACTTGATAAAATTGTGCTTTATGTTCGACACAATGTATGGCATAGTACTTATTTCTACAACTAGTTCTAATTCTAATAAATATTACTTGATTATAAGCTAGTTAACTTTAGTTAAACAAATAAAAAAGTTATAAGAGTAATTAATTGTGAAACTGTAATGCTGAATTTCCAGAAATTACAGTTTTGACTCTAAGATATGATGATCATTAGTCTAAGAATGAATTATAATTGTTTTTAGAATTAATTTACTATGTCAATCTCTTAGATATGGTTGTATTGATCTTTTGAAAAAGTAACTTTTGGATTATAACCCCATAATTATAAAGTAACAAATACCGTATTAGCCCGAATATAACGCGGCCTCGAATATAACGCGACCTATATATTTGGAGCAGGAATGAAAGGAAAAATAAAATGAAGACAAAGTCTCGAGTCGCGCTTATCAAATACACCCTTTCACTGCAACTATCATGCGACTACTGGACGCATGAGGTTGGGAGTTGGGCTGTCATGTATGCATTAAATAGAGTTGGATCCAGGACACATCCCTGGCAGACGCCGGTGTTAGTATCAAAGCATAACACAACGGCAACGCGCGATGTCGCTGGTTCAGCTTATTGCCGCTAATGTCTCCACTATCACTATTAAACGTCATCTGTCATTCGCCTTGGGTGACAAATTGCAACCAAAACACGCATAAACTGTGTGTGCGATAGGCGAAAAGGTTTGGCTGTGTGCTCTGCGCTCATTGGACACGGCTTAAAACTCCGAATATAACGCTAATGTTACTTTTTTTAAAAATATGTTTTATTCGGGATAATACGGTAAAATGAAAGAACTTATATATGAATTTGGCAAATTTCTTAAAGTAATTATAAATTAATAATCAAACAGAAATAAAGAATACATACAGCAGATCTTAATATTAACATAAAAGCAAGATTTATCATGGAATACCATAATACTTGTCAAACAAGCATAAAAGGTGCAAAAGTGCATATAACATGTAATCTTAAAAGTGAGAAATAGTTTTGCATAGAACTTGTGGTACGACTAAACACCAATTTAAAACTCCAGAGCGAATTGCTCTTTGATCATGTCCATAAAGCTGTTAACCACTGCATAAGAGTTCTTCATCCACATCATGTTATTCTCCGCAATCTCTAATGTTTGATGAAGCAACAGGCTGGTTTCTTCAGTCTTATTCTCAATATTGTCAATCAGAGTTTTCAACTGAAAATAAATTAAAACAGTGTAAGTAAATTTTTTTTTATTCCATGTTTTTCATTTATAAAATGTGATATTGGACTTTTTGAACATTTATTTATGCAAGTCTAATAAGAAGAAAAAATAATGTATGATAATATATTTTTAACATCCCACACACGCACAGATGACATAACAAAGGAAAAGATAATAACTGAAATCACTAATATAAAAGACTTAACAAATGGGTCACACATAATTCATACTTTCAACATAAATAATAGAACTCTCTTGCATTGCATCACATATATTTTAACCTTTCCTTTCCTGTGCTAAAAAAAAAATCCGCCCTTTCTGGTGCTGTGTATTCAATACACATGTAAAATTGAGAAATTTAAAATCAGAAAAATAAGAATATTCATAGTCAATCGCTTAAACTTATTAAATTTGAAGTCAAAAGGGATAATAATTTAAATTTAATTGCTGAAAACATGAAAAAAAACCATCAGATGACGTTCACAAAACGAGCGAAGCGACCATCTCGAATGAAAGCCCGCTGGTTACTGAGCGAGAGAAGCAAGCAAACTGAGATTCTATTTCTTGCGTTCCCATATACCGAAGTAGAGTGAGAGTGAGACGTGAATAGCATCGCTTCCTCACCCATAGCGGTTTTTTAGAATGAATATACCTACATCACATTCTGGCACTCGTTTGGTTGTATTGGTGAATTTATTCCAGATTTTCACAAAATATCTCTGATGTGGCCGATAAGTGCAAATTATTATAAATATTATTTTTTCATTCAATGCGTAAATGTGTTACGGAGGAATACCTATAATCTGAAGCCAGTATTTATTATATTTAAAGAGATATTAAAGTTTTTAGAAGCAATGTGTACTAGTTAAAAATCACAGGACAGGAAGGCTTAAAGTCACAATATTTTTTATAATTAATTTTAAAACAATTTAACTACAGCATTACCTACCACTTTTCAAAATACAGTAAAGCATCGATTATCCGAAACAATTCGGGACTGTCAAAGTTCAGATAACTGATTTTTCAGATAACCGATCATCACAAGTGAAGGCTCTGTCACAAATGAAGGCTCACATGCCACTAACGATGTGAGCTTGCTCACATAGGCCGGTTGGCAGGGAGGAGAAAAGTGCTGCAGCGCCACACCAATTAAAATTTCTATACATACTTTAAAACACGATAAGGTTGTATTAAATTGGATTTCCATACTAGCGGCCGCAAATTTGAACTTTTGGTTAACCAATGTTTCGGTTAATCGGTAGTCGGAGAATATATGCTCTACTGTAAATTTAAATTTTAACTACTAAATCTTAACTTTTTTTTATATAATCTTTTAATAAATGTTCAATTTCATTACAATTATTATATGAGTGAATTAACCACTTGACAGTTTTACCTGAGCGGGACTCTGGCACGAAGTTTCTTTTCATACTGACGAGCCCGAGCCTCGTTCGGGTAAATCTTGTTTCGACTTGTTGGGAGTGTTTCTCCCGAACGTTGTTCGGGCAGATCTCGTTTCAACTTGTTGGGAGTGTTTCTCCCGAACATCGTTCGGGCAGATCTTGTTTCAACTTGTTTTCTCTGAACGGAATATATTTTCGAATAGAATTTATTCGTTCACAGTTCGTCATTGTGTTACGTCGCGTGTTAAAAATCCAAAAAGTGGTTAAGATCATCCTTATGTCTATTTTGGTAGAAAGTAAACAGTGTATATCGATTCGTTTTTTTTTTTTTATAATTTTTTTGGCTTATACTATGTTGTAATGGAAAAAAATTACCTCGTTAACTGAATGAGGTGTGTTCATAAATCCCACTGTGTTGGACACCATTTTATAGATAATCGAAGGATTTTCAAATCTATAACAAAAAATGTACATTCAGAACAATATTTCATACATTGATTATTATACAAAGTGGGGTAAGAATTGTATTGTGTTGCAGCTTAAGGTTCCATGATTGAGTTTTGCAACTTTTGTTAGTGCCGCTGATGATATTAAGAAAAATAACTGATACATCTGCTTTTCAATTTAAAATGAAAAGCATATGTAACAGTGTAATAGCAGCCAAGTCAAAATTAGTTCAAGTACTTTTGGATAGCTACTCTTATGACAAAGTTTGACACCTGCAGTATATTATTTATCATCCCTGTTAATTGGCTTACTAAAGAAAAAATTTAAATTCACTTGTTAGAAAAGTTTCGTTTGTAACTTATTCCGTTAAAAGTATATTCCCACAAGCGCAAAATTAAACAAAAAACTATTTAATTTAGCGCTTTTTTATCGTGGCCCGTGGCCAAAAAATCGCGGCCAATGTGACCCGACAACCAAAAGATTTGCCTACTCCTGTTTTAACGTGTTCCTCACGGGAAGCACAAACGCCTGTGATCTGACGACAATCCAAGTTTCAAATCACAAATACTCGTACTTAAAAAGAATGACACAAAACCGAAATGAAAATGGAACCAAAATTTAAAATAATCTTTATTCTAGTGACATCTATGAAAACCTTGTCAAATAATATATTAGTTTATGAGATATTGTTGAATAAACAGAGCGCCGATTTTTTTTGGTTTCTCAATATTTCCAGCTTTTGCGTCACATGTAACGACCTGTCGCGCGGATCGAGTCCTGCGATAAGTCTCTCTTACATAAATAAACATTACTAGTGCTATATGCATTTGATTGGGTGAGTGTAATGAATCATTGCTTTGATCGTAGCATTCCTTTGTTTATTTTACGTAATGTTTAGTTTATCTCCTTTATTTAATGAGTCTCCTTAAGAGTAATGACTATTATTTATTATCATAAAATTACTTATGTGTCATGTTTACTTGGTGTTGTAATCAAATATCAGTGGTTCTAAAATAAAGACGCGTTTAAACTTAAAAATAAAAAATCGCCGAAATTGTGCCGCGCACAGGATTCGTGGAATTTGATTTTTAACGCGGTGAACTGATTAAATAAAGAAATCAAGTTGAAATAGTTTAATTAAAAAAAAATACTCACTTTTGCAAAAGGTATGGCCATTGATCACGAATAAAATTTATAGCAATTGGATTTCCCAAGTCATTTGAGGCCACTGATTCAAAAACAGCCATTGATTCGTCAGGAGTCAGCATTACGTCGGTGATTGGTAGAATAATGCTTAATGCACTGAAATTTAACAATAAGTTATGTAAAGGACTTGATGGAAACATTGTACAGTACCATAACTAGCTTATCATGTGCCCTGTTCTACGTTTTATTATTGGGCTCCTTAATTTATTTAGGGAAACATAATTATATATAACTGATGATATGTATAACATCTTCTTCTTCTTCATCTTCTTTTAGTCCTGTTGGCCTGTTATGGTCCTGCATCATCGTTTCCCTCTTGTGACGTCGTCTGCCAGCTGTCTTTCCATCTTTTGGGAGGTCGTCCTGGAGGTCTGCTTGCTCGGGGGATACTGTCCCTGGCCATTCTTACGGCTCTTGGTTCCGCCATTCTGGATACGTGTTCGTTCCAGAACCTTCTTCTCTGTCGTCACCATCTGACAATATCTTCAACTTCGCACGTCCTTCGGATTTCTGTGTTTCTTACTCTATCACAAAGGGTTTTGCCAGCGATACTCCTGAGTACTTTCATTTCGCTGGTTCGAAGGAGATTTTTGGTTCTGACAGTGTCGGCTCTGGACTCTATACTGTATGTCATTGTGGGGCGGACACAGGTCTTGTATATCCTCACCTTGCTTTGGATGTTCATTTACTTGTTTTTCCAGATAGTGTTCTTTAAACATCCAGATAGTGTTATTTAAATGATATAACAATTGTTTATAAATAATTTTCGTCTTGCAATTCAGTTATTCAGATGTTGGTGAGCAGTACAAAGTCTATGTTTTGGAACTGAGGGACATGATGACAAAGCGCTTAGCTACTAAATAATGCAATGGGGTTTCCTGCATTTGGATCTCCGACATCGGAACCAAGCAAAACAGCAAGGTGGCAAAATTCATAGTTTGATCACCCCTTGGCTAAAAAACACAGGGTTATCTTACCCACTAGGCTACAGTTAAAAAGCGAATTATAAAGAAATTAAAATAAAACTTCAGTACTAGGTTCGTCCAGAAAGTAAAGAACGATTGCGCACCACGCCCTGCGCCAATCCCCCACCACCTCGATCTTATGCGCGCCAGTTAGCTCCTTCCCCCGCTTCAGTGCGAGCCGAGTTTTGTTGCTGAATGGTCGTGTGTCTTTGTTCTTAACCTTTCAAAATGGCTGTGCCTATCGGAAATCCCACCAAATGTGAAGGGCGTAGTGTCATTTGTTTTCTGAATGCACAAAATGTTCGGCCTATGGAAATTTATAGGCAACTTTAAGCACAGTACATGAATCTTTCCCACAAATTTCACAATCGCTCCTACATGAAATAGTGTCAGAACACCTTGGCTACAAAAAAATGTGTGCTCGGAAAAGAAAAACCGAATCAACACCAGAAAAGTGATGGCAACAGTTTTTTTGGGACCGAAAGGGTTTGATCCACGTGAAGTTTATGCCAAAACGACACACAATAAACTCAGAGGCTTATTGTGAAACTCTTCAATGACTTAGACGTGCCATCTGAAACTAGAGACGTGAAATGTTGTAGGGAAAGGTGGTTTTGATTCATGACAATGCGTGGTCTCACGCATCAGCACGAACACAACAAGAACTTCAACGTCTTAAGTGGGAAATTTTTGGACATCCTCCTTACAGCCCTGACTTGGCACCGAGTGATTTTCACTTATTCCCGAAATTAAACGAATTTTTTAGTGGAAAACAGAGAAGTGACATCCTGGCTCAAAACTTTGGCGGTAGAAGAGTATAACAACGGAATTGAAAAATTGGTTCCACGTTACAATAAGTGCTACAGCTTGACAGCTATGGTGACTACATTGAAAAATAGAGTAAGGTGCTGTGACTTTGTAAATAAAGTTTTGTGTTGATATCTTTCATTTTAATTTAGTTTTGCCAAAACGTTCTTTGCATTTTGGACGACCCATGTATAAAGAACTTAAATGAAATCTTAAATAATTTAAAATTTCTTTGATAAAATAAGTACCGTGTGAGCAACCAAGTTTCTTTAGTACATCCAAGAGAATAAATCAGCCTCTTCCGTTCTTCCAGATTTTTAGTTTTGATAATAGTTTGGTATACAGACAACCAATCAGAATATTTTCCAGATTTTATTCCGTAACAGTAAATAACTGATCGCATATAATCGGGAATCCTAAAAATAAAGAGTTGATTAAAATTGTGAAAATGTGACTTGAATATATCAAAGGGTGAATGCACGAGTATATTCGGCTTTCATACCAAAGAGAGATGAACTTCTCAATTTTCAGATCTCATACTTTAAGGATGATGAATATAAAATGATATGCCTTTGAAACCTAGATCAACACCGGCCCGGGGGCCATAGTTTGGAGACCCCTGATCTAAGGTATTGTCCATGTAAGAAATCATGAGACTATAGTTTAATGGTTGAATTATTTACAGTAAATATTTGCTAGATGTCAATTTTATACCCTTTTTTAGAAGAAATATTTCGTCGTTGTTCTGTAAAAGTCCATTTTTGCTTAAAACTACTTTTTGATGCCATTTTACTTAAAATAAAAATATCTACAAACGGGAATTAATATTTATCTCCAAAAATTATACAGTTTCGCTGTTATGAAAAAAATTAAAAAGTCATATAACTTGATTTTACATCGCCTTCCAAAACTTAAATTGCATTTATCTTAAAATTCAATATTTGGACTCAAATGCTTTTCGCAGAACAACGACGCTATATCATGTGAAAACATGGGACAGGGACATAATGCAAATCTAGTTTACTATATTAAAACATGGGATTGTGATACAGAGTTTTAAAAATATCAAAGTAAAATACAATAGTTTTAAAAAATATCAAAGTAAAATACAATAGTTTTAAAAATATCAAAGTAAAATACAACTTACCCTTCAGTATCACTCATTGCAAGAGAAAAGAGTGAGTAGGCCACATTTAAACAATTTGGAACGTCAAAATGACAAGCTATGTGCATAATATTGGACTTATGAGCTTGATTTGTAGAATCACTATCACTTTGAAGCCAGCTACTTTGCATGTTTAATTCATTGAAAACTTTATTCACCATTGTCCTAATAAAAATCTGTAAAAAATATATTTTATTTGAAAAATAATACAAATTTTATTTTGTTTCATGTGTATTTCAGCTGAATTTCAACTAGAGTACAGCCATATTCATTGTCGTATTTATATGTAAGATACACCTAGGCAGTTTGCAAGTTGCGTCCTTCCCCTTCCTAATACGTAATTAAAACAATGCTTCCCCTTTCTGTTTCAGATGATGGGCTCGGATGATAATGTATTTTACACTACACTACAGTTTACTTCTTTATCACAAATGCATCTACAGTGTCATTGAAGCCCATATCCACTGTTATGTCTGATTCTATTGATAATATGACTAATGCCTTTAGTCTGTTTTGTTTTAGCGTGGATCTTAAATATGTTTTTGATAGTTGTAATAATGAAAAACTTCATTCCGTATAACAGTTTATTAACCCTTCCTTCCCTGTGATGTGTAACTAGTACATATTGCTTATAAACACTTTAATATCTCTATAAATATAATAAATACTGGCTTCAGATTTTAGGTATTCCTCCGTAATACAGATATTAATAATAATTAACATTCATCGGCCACATCAGAGATATCCTGTGAAAATCGGGAATAAATTCACCGAAACAATCAAACGAGTGCCAGTGTGTGACGTAGGTATATTCATTCTAAAAAACTGCTATGGGTGAGGAAGCGACGCTATTCACGTCTCACTCTATTTCGGTATATGGGAACGCAAGAAATAGAATCTCAATTCAGAGTTGTGTTTCTTCCTTCGAGGTATAACATACACAGTGTTAGTGTTTTCGTCACGTCAGTAGCTCTGGGGCATCCATTTGACGTGGTCTCTTCACTCGTTTTGTGAACGTCTTTTTCATGTTTTCAGCAACAAAATTTTAATTATTTTTACTTTTGACTTCAAATTGAATTAATTTAAGCGATTGGCTATGAATATTCTTATTTTTCCCATTTTAAATTGCTTATTTTTACATGTGTATTGAATACACAGCACCGGAATGGGTAGATTTTTTTTAGCACAGGAAGGGAAAGGTTAATAATCTTTATGAATAAAATAATGTAAATATTTAGAGATGAACAGTTACTATTTTTTTGTTAATTATTAAATTGTAAAGCTGTATCATTGAACAGTCGTGATTATAAACAGTTGTTTATATTAAAAATTAACTTTTATTTACTGTAAGTATACTTACGCCGTAATTTCCATTTGCGGGCATATTTTTCATTAAATTTCCTATGAAGATAATGTGGTTGGTTACCACTTTCCAGGGTAAGTAGTTAGTTTCCTTAGTCAAAGAAAACGTTATAGACAAAGCTATATCATACTGAAATAAATCATAGAACTTTTTGATTAATTCGAATGCCATAATTGAACCAATGTTTAATAATATTTATGGTATTTGTTGTATGGTTTATACTCAGACCTAGTACTATACTATACTTTATTTGCTATTTAGTATTCATTGATTTAAATCTAAGCCCCATGGATTTTATGGTATTTGTTGTATGGTTTATACTCAGACCTAGTACTATACTATACTTTATTTGCTATATTTAGTATTCATTGATTTAAATCTAAGCCCCATGGATTTTATGGTATTTGTTGTATGGTTTATACTCAGACCTATTTCTATACTATACTTTATTTGCTTTATTTAGTATTCATTGATTTAAATCTAAGCCCCATGGATTTTATGGTATTTGTTGTATGGTTTATACTCAGACCTAGTACTATACTATACTTTATTTGCTTTATTTAGTATTCATTGATTTAAATCTAAGTCCTATGGATTTTATGGTATTTGTTGTATGGTTTATACTCAGACCTAGTACTATACTATACTTTATTTGCTATATTTAGTATTCATTGATTTAAATCAAAGCCCCTTGGATTTTAAAATGGACTATACCACTTGTAAATTAAAATATGTTATTAAAAAAATTGCTGTACTAGAGAAAATGTAGCATGGTCCCTGTGACATTTTACAAATTTTCCCCAATACAACATTGTAACGATGGTCAACTTTAATATAAGCCTCAATTATAATAAATAGCAAGTTATTTAGGTAAATACATTACATAAAACTTACAATAATGACAAATTAATACATCTTGTTACAAATTAGCAAAACTATCTCAGTTTGTTAAAATCAAATAATATTTGACGCCGTTCGTCAAAAGTCACTACGTTAGTCTGCATTGGCTAGGGATGGGGTATACGATAATTGGATTTTCGATTTTTTTATGCATTAAATTAAATGCTCATAATTAGTATAATTCATAGTGGATTTTGGCCTATTTATAGATAGATACAAATCATACGATACATTAGAATGTCAGTATAATGAAAATTAGGAATTAAAATGTCAGTTTAGTGAAAAACAATTTTTCAATTTATAAAAAAACTATTCGATTTGTAAAAAAAAAACGATTTTATCCCATCCTTTTGAGTGACATTTGACACGTCACAGGGACCATCCTACATTTTCTAACATTTCACCACTGAATTGTTTCAAAAGCACTGTAATGAGTTGAATTTTATCAAACTACAGATATCTTATATATAAAAATTAAACTTACTGGTATTTTGGAAGCCTGTGCCAAATAATGGCTATCACTCAAAAGTTGAGCTTTAGTGTTATTTGGAAAAGTGTCAAATTTGTCAATCAATTTGGCCCAGTTAGCAATATCATAATTGACATGATAAAATCCTGGAAAAAGAAAACAGTTGAACCAATATTCGGTTAAATTTATAGAACTAACAAAACCATACTTTATTAATAAATAATAATTTTATTAATAATATAATACACTTAATAATATTAATTATTATTAATAATAAATGATTATTAACATCAAAATAATTAATAATAATTTATTAATAAATAAAATATTTAATAATAATAAAATAGTAACATAATACGCCGTTTCACTTTTCGTGATGTTCAGGCCAATTTGCCCTAAACCGCCTATAAAAGTTTCATTTTAAAAGTACTAAAAAATTATTTGTAATTACAAATATTGAAAATAAATTGCGAATGTTTTGTCACCTTACTAATGTGACATACTTATTTTACATGAAATATTTTCTTCTGATTTATACCTGTCTGATTTATGTTTACAAGTATCCACGTGTTATGTTGTGTATTGATCTCTGTATACAGCTCACGTTTCGTTAGCCACAATTTGGGCTCAGCATTTTCAAAGTCATTTTCGATTCCAGTGGTGTATGTTATTGGAATAATCCATTTGGATTTAAAGTCCTTCTTTCCATTTAAAAGAAATCTCTCCTAAAAATTAAGATGGTTGAATTAGAAATTATATATCATTTCACATTTTACATAGGCGGAAAGTAATACACATCGGGCTTAAGAAAGAGACTGTCGGCATAATCGGCTAACTTCGGCTTTGTAGAGCGTCGCCTCTGTCATTCATACACGTGTTCCATCGCGATTTGTCAGTCACATCGTGCGACAGAGACGACGCTCTACAATGCCGAAGTTAACTGATTATGGCCTACAGTCTATTTCTTAAACCCAATGTATATTACTTACCGCCGGGTCAATTCAATTCAATTCACTCTTCTTTCAAAGTTCCACAAGGGAACATAGGGAGGCCACCAGTCTTCTCCATTCAGAGCGTTTTTGGGCGGTGTTCGTAATCTCCCTCCACGACATTCCTAATGCTCTGACTTCCTTGTCATAGGAACGGTACACCGTGAGAGAGGGCCTTCCAGGCCGTCGGGACCCCAATGGACAGAAAAACAGCGCTCTCCTCGGCCAACTATCATCGGACATTCTCAGAACATGTCCCAGCCAGGACCATCGCCTCTCCCGAATTACAGAGATGACAGACCCCTGCCGGGTGCGCCGGGGTACAGCGTCATTTGTTACGTGGTCATACCACCTGATTCTCAATATTCTCCTGAGACACCTGTTTTCAAAACAAAGTATCTTGCGCTCCTGAGCCTTGGTGAGATGCCAAGTTTCACATCCGTACAGGAGGATCGGGATGACACATGCGTTAAACAGGCGCCGGGTCCATCCATCCATGGCTCTACAACCCAGGTCGGGTCTTGGCCTCCCGCAGAGCCTGCCCCCATGACTGACGGTCCTGTGCAGCGTTATGCCAATTCCGGATACCGATGTTGTTTGCATCCCTCACCACTCCATCCAGCCATCGGAGTTTCGGCCTTCCCACTGCTCTCCGCCCCCCGGGCGCACCATCCATGATTCGCCTTGGGATCTCGCCCTCGCCCATCCTCTGAAGATGTCTGAAGACAGGCGCCGGGTACTGTACTAAATACTTGTTAATTGTTATACCTATTTTACATTCTATCCCACCACACCCCGTTCTTACTAAATCGTATCTGCTCTACTGTCGCTGCATATCGCCAATCATCATAATATTTTCCTTAGCCTGTTGACGTCTCTCATTTTGGCTTTGTCGATCTTTCTTGGAGATTCTAATTCTTGGATCCTCATTAAGATATTGTCTTTGTTCAGCATTTATAGTTTATCACCAGAGCTGTTATTGTTCTATTTTTCTCCACATTACAGCGACACACTCTTCTTCAGTCAATCTGAGTCTTTCAAGCATTTTAAAATATTTTTTTTATTAAGTATAAAAGTTAAAGTTAACAGTCACACAAAAAATCCCTTACTTCATGTATTCAATTTGTCAATAAAAATCAAGGTTTTTCACATTTATTTGACACTACGCACTTCACATTTGGCGGGATTTTCGATGGGCACAGCTATTTTAAAAGGTTACAGAACAAAGACGCACGACCGTTCAGCAACAAAATTCGGCTCGCACTGAAGCGAGGGAAGGAGCTAACTGGCGCGCATACGATCGCGGTGGTGTGGGATCGGCGCAGGGCGTGGTGCGCAATTGTTCATTACTTTCTGGACGCGCCTAGTAACAACTTAATTTAATATTGCTAGTATCTACCTTCAAATTGCCGATTCGTTTTATTTTGAAAGTGTGTGCTTCAAAATGGGAATACTCGTACTTACAGTAGTTTCTACATATATGCATTGTTTCATTTTTAATTTACGGTCACAGTATGTTTTGTTTCATTTTAGGCTTCACGGCATTAGGCAAATTATATAATATAATAGATAAACAATTATTTTTTACCTGAGTAAAGTGCGTTCTTCCAGATATATTGAACCTTTCAACAGTTACAACTGGGTAGCCTGGCTGGAGGGTCCATGATCTCATAATTTTCATTACATCCAAATCAGAGGGAATTTTAACCTGATCACTATGTTTTGAAGCTATTTCATTGAAGCAATGCCATAAGTCATATTGATCTGCATTGTGGAAAGAAAAGTCTCTTAGATATGATGTTACTCCTTTGTAAAAAATATCCACTCCCAAAAAACGTGACACCATTTCAATAAGGGATGATCCTGAAAAAAATAAATGAATTAATCTTTCCAATAATGGGAAAATTACTCGTATTTATGAACTTTGAGATACATAAAGAAAAATTACAATTACAAGTATTTTGTGGTTGACGTACTTAATAAAAATATACCTGTCTTTGAAAAAGGGGTTATACTTCCGTCTACAAAATGATTTTATTAGAAATAAGTAGGAAATTTATGGAAAAAATTCAGCTTTAAAATGTGATTAAAATTATGAAGCACCATTAAAATAAGAGAGTTGTACGTGTTGCAAACTATGCTCTTATCTGAATGGAAAAAGGTGAGAGATCAGAGACTTTCTCAACACTTTGTACTCCAATACCGTATTTAAACATGATAAACTATACTTGAGAAAATGTAGGATGGTTCCTGTGACATTTGAAATGTCATGTCTCAAAGGGATGGGGTAAAATGTTTTTTTTTTTACAAATCGAAAAATAGTTTTTCTCTAAACTGACGTTTTGATTCCTAATTTTCATTATACTGACTTACTAATGTATCGTATGATTTGTATATATCTTTAAATATGCCAAGATCCACTGTGAATTAATGCTAATTACGAACATTTAATTTTAATTTTCTGCTCTACAAGATATTGTGTTTGCTTTTACGTTACATATATTATTTAATTTGATTTCAAGCCATCAAAATGGAATGTCAAGTAGACGAAAGTGAGCATTTTCGACACCTCCTTCTGTTCACATTCAATCGAAGGAATAAAGCTGTCAAAGCTGTTCGCGATATTTGCAAAGAGTACGGTGAAGATGCTATGAATTAAAGGACAGCTCGTCGATAGTTTTTGCATTTCAAATACGGTAATTTAGACCTGAAAGACATGGAGTGTTCCAGACGATCAGTGGACTTCGATGAAGACCGCTTAAACCATATTATTCATGAAGATCCCCTTGAAACATTTTTCATCACCATTTTTTTTTTTCATCACCATTTTCAAACCATTTATGTAATGATGCGGTAAAGGAACTTTCTTTCGAATGACATATAACCTTTACCATTTGGTTGTACTTTTGGTTCTCATTTTTAAATTGGAAAAAAACGGACACAACTTATGTTAACATCCAATATGTGAAAATATTATGTACATTTATAATTCCTTCGCTACTTTTACTATGTTAATAAAAATAACGTTGTATGTGTGCACATTTAAATCAAAAAAAATATTATAATAGTGAAATTACATTTTATTATTTATTACTACTGTGCAATCATAGATTTTTTATGCGTTTTTTTTTTTGAAAGTATCCCCACATTTTGTACGTTTTTTTTATATCCTGGAACCTATCCAGTGATTTTGTATAAGCTCCATGCCTTTTTTTACGCGGTTTTTGGCGGAAGGTATCTACCGCATAAATCGAGGATCGGGTGTACACATTTTTTGAAACATCTGTATATAAAGACTGAAACAATGTGGATGAATTATAAAAAGTGACTTACCCTTATTGTATGTAATAATATTAAATATCTCTGGAGTAACTTTGGTGATAGTTTCCGAAATTGCAGTCGATGTACTTAAGGCATCCGCCCTGAATGCTTGATCAACCCCATCAAATTGAAAGTTTTCAGGAATATTCCAGCCACTTGTTATCTAGGAAATAAAAAAAATACAATAAAATTTTGAAATACAGTCGTTGGTGTAAATTTTTTCTATGCAAATAACAAAACTCAACAAAATAAGATTCTTGTTTGACGTCAATTGCTGATTTTTTCTATGCAAATAACAAAACTCAACAAAATAAGATTCTTGTTTGACGTCAATTGCTGATTTTTTTTCAACAAATTCTGATCCAACAAAAAAAACATTTTATTGATTAAATTACATAAAATGTAGAAATATCTTTCTTTGTATGGTACCCTTACTTCTTCCTCTTGGTTTAGGTCGTATAACCTGTTTGTGACAGTGGGCTGCCCTAGGATGATGACGTCCAGCTGTCCTTCCGTTTTTTCAGCGGCCTTCGTGATAATCTCCTGCTGCTAGGGTTTTCAGTCTTAGCAATTTTCGCAAGTCTCGTATCCTCCAAGCGGTTTACATGATCCCTCCAGAAGCACCTTCTGATTCTTTCCCACCTCACTATGTCTTCAACACCACAGACAGACTTTATCGTCTCATTTCTGATCCGATCTCTAAGAGTTCTGCCTGCGATGGAGCGTAGGGTTCTCATTTCCGCCACTCTGAGAAGGTTTTTTTGTCCTGTTGGTATCGGCTCTCACTTCTATTCCATATACCACATCGGGCGGATGAATGTCTTATATATATCCTGATCTTACTTTCGCTTAGCGAATATGTTTGTTTCTTTATATACTATAGTGTCCCGCAGGTAGCCAGCCAAAGCTGTCACTTTATAAGGTTGTGCTCGTACTTCACTATACAGGTCACTGTTGCTGGAGATCTCTACACCTAGGTAAGTGAATAGCATGACTTGATCGATGGGTAAGTTATCGATGATCAGTTTGAATCCCTTTAATATGTACCTAATAAATGAGTGTTTCAGACATATTGTACAGTGTGGCCGGGAGACAATAATGTATTCAGTCCGAGTAATTGTGTAGTTGAGTTTAGAACCTCTGGATTCAATTAAATTCAATGGTAAATTTTATATAGTGTTATTTCAAGAACAAACAGTCCTCAGGGGCACTCAAATTCGGGACACGAGCCTACTATTATTAAACAAATCAAGTCTGAAGTTATGGCAACACCCGAGTGAATCACGTACTAAATCTGGGTTCTGGCGGGAATCGAACCCGCAACCTCTGGGCCGGAAGACAAGCGCCTTTCCATTTAGTCCATGGAGGTCGTTACGGCCACTGGAGTAAGCAAAGAAGAGATTGAACGTGTTGACAATACCGCTAGGCTCGTGCCAGTATTGTTATCAGCAAACGTTTTTACTAGATTGGCTAACCTCTTTTTGGGTATTATCGAGAATCGAACCCGAAACCCCTGGGTAGAAGTCAAGAATCTTTCAACTAGGCCACGGAGGTCGTATAAAAATTACAGAGTTTATGTTTAGCCAAAATGGTTTAAATATCTTTTCAATTTACCTCATTAATTGCCTTATTTCCAAAGTAGGTAGAAAATCCCTCCTTCAGCCATAAATCATTCCACCATTTCGGTGTTACCAAATTTCCGAACCATTGATGTGCCAATTCATGAGCCAGCATCAGTGCGATTTCCTGTTTGTGGGCTTCGTCAGTTTTATTATTCACATACGCCATACTTTTCCTGAAGTATAAATATTTCATATTTATTTGAGATTATATAACTATACAAGAGAAAATGTAGGATGTTCCCTGTGACGTGTGAAATATCATGTCTCAAAAAGATGGGGTAAAACAGTTTTTTTTACAAATCGAGTAGTTTTTTTATAAATTGAAAAATTGTTTTTCTCTAAACTGACGTTTTAATACCTAATTTTCATTATACTGATTTTCTAATGTATCATATGATTTGTAACTACCTTTAAAAAGACCAAGATGCAATATGAATTAATACTAATTAAGAACATTTAATTTTACATTTTTTCACAAATTTGCCCCAATACAAACCTTCTAACAAAGTTCAGTAATTTGAATTATTTTATCAACTTTAAACGCCTCGATTCTAATAAATAGCAAGTTATTTAGGTTTCCTCCCTTTGCACTTTTTTTGCAAATACAATCTGGCGGGCTTATTGCCAGGCGGCAATCTCTTCCAACCAACCATCCCAAATACTTACCATTCAAAAACATGCGTATCCTCTGTGCCACACTGTATAATTTATATATTTTTTATTATTCACAAATAAAATGTTTTGTTGAAATTGTGCAGTTTTTTTCATATAACTCTTTATGTATTTATTTGGCTTTTGAATGGTTTATGGGTTTACTTTTCAAATACACAAAACTGTAAATGGACTAATATATATATGAAAACAAAATTAATATGAACTATTAAAACAGTTAATTATAACTTTAAAAGTTAAAGGCTTCCAATATATTAAAGATAAATTAAATCTGAATAAATTTGTGTTCAGAATATTTATAAATATATATTCATTTGTTATTTTTCTACTTACATTTAATCCCTATATGTATTTCTAAAGCATGTTTTTGGGTTGAGATCAGGAGTTGAACATGAAATCCCCGGGTGGAAGTCAAGAATGTTAACACTAAGCTAAGGAGGTCGCCTTTGTTTATTATTTAATAATCTTCCATAATAATTGTCTTACATTCTTATTTTCTCTCTCTCTCCGTGGTTGCAGTCCTAAGACTGGTTTGCAGCAATTTCAACTCTTCTCCTCCATTCCCCCCTGTGCTGTGCGGCTCTTTTTAAATCTGTATATGTTGAGCAGCGCACGTCCACCAACAGGTCCTCCAGGTACTCTCGGCGTGGGCGTCCCCTAGAGTTTGTCCCCTCGGTCATACCCTCCATTATGGCATGCAAGAGGCCCTCTTGTCGTATTATATGACCGATCCATCTTGCACGCCTTTCGGACAGGATCCTGAGCAGGTGCCATCCTCCTTCGATTCGTTGGAGAACCTCTTCATTTGTGATGTGGTCTCTCCAGGAAATTCCTAATAGTCTTCTATAGGACCACATCTCAAAAGCCTCTAGTCTTAGTCTATCTCTTTCGGATAGGCACCATGTCTCGCAGCCGTACATCAAGATACTCCATACATAGGTCTTGATGAGGAGTATTCTCAGTTTTAAGTCTATATTACTTGATTCTATTATTTTCGACCTTTTATTAAATGCAAGTCTAGCCTGATGTATACGGCTGTCGACCTCGCTCTTGGACCGACCGTCCCATGTTATTTTGCTCCCGAGGTAGACAAACTCCTAGGTGTTCTTTAGTGGTTTACCCGACATCACTATTCTCATCTGGTGTTGCGCTCGGCCTACAGTCAGCAGCTTTGTTTATGTATAAATTATTTATTTTATGACATCTATTGACGAGTTTAAAGATTAAAAAAATAACCCTTACCTGATTATAATTAAGCCAAAATTTTCCATCGCATTAAATTCTTGATCTGGGACAGCAACAATATCCAGCTTATTTATAGGATAGGGGACATCAAGATAATTTTCCAAATATTCCATAATTTGATAAGCCAGTGTTAATACATAGTTCATTTGAGAAATGTCTTCCGGAGCAGAATAAACAGTTATCAAAGTTTGGATATTAGTGTTTGGTAGAGTTAATGATTCAAAATTTGAAATGACAAATCCAAGTAGATATGTAGACATGACTGGAGTTTCTTTGAAGTAATCAATAACATAACCGTCTCTATCTCTGAAAAAATGAGGTTTTCAAGTGAACATATGCAATGATTTTTTTGAAGTAATCAATAACAACCGTCTTTATCTCTGAAAAAATGAGGTTTTCAAGTGAACATATGCAATGATTTTGTTTTGAAGTAATCAATAACATAACCGTCTTTATCTTTGAAAAAAATGAGGTTTTCAAGTGAACATATGCAATGATTTTTTTGAAGTAATCAATAACATAACCGTCTTTATCTCTGAAAAAATGAGGTTTTCAAGTGAACATATGCAATGATTTTTTTGAAGTAATCAATAACAACCGTCTTTATCTCTGAAAAAATGAGGTTTTCAAGTGAACATATGCAATGATTTTGTTTTGAAGTAATCAATAACATAACCGTCTTT
This sequence comes from Odontocerum albicorne, assembly GCA_949825065.1. NCBI lineage: Eukaryota > Metazoa > Arthropoda > Insecta > Trichoptera > Odontoceridae > Odontocerum > Odontocerum albicorne. The sequence goes on from OX463843.1 coordinate 49,425,469, forward strand.
ATCTTTGAAAAAAATGAGGTTTTCAAGTGAACATATGCAATGATTTTTTTGAAGTAATCAATAACATAACCGTCTTTATCTCTGAAAAAATGAGGTTTTCAAGTGAACATATGCAATGATTTTTTTGAAGTAATCAATAACAACCGTCTTTATCTCTGAAAAAATGAGGTTTTCAAGTGAACATATGCAATGATTTTGTTTTGAAGTAATCAATAACATAACCGTCTTTATCTTTGAAAAAAATGAGGTTTTCAAGTGAACATATGCAATGATTTTTTTGAAGTAATCAATAACATAACCGTCTTTATCTCTGAAAAAATGAGGTTTTCAAGTGAACATATGCAATGATTTTTTTGAAGTAATCAATAACAACCGTCTTTATCTCTGAAAAAATGAGGTTTTCAAGTGAACATATGTAATGATTTTGTTTTGAAGTAATCAATAACATAACCGTCTTTATCTTTGAAAAAAATGAGGTTTTCAAGTGAACATATGCAATGATTTTTTTGAAGTAATCAATAACATAACCGTCTTTATCTCTGAAAAAATGAGGTTTTCAAGTGAACATATGCAATGATTTTTTTGAAGTAATCAATAACAACCGTCTTTATCTCTGAAAAAATGAGGTTTTCAAGTGAACATATGTAATGATTTTGTTTTGAAGTAATCAATAACATAACCGTCTTTATCTTTGAAAAAAATGAGGTTTTCAAGTGAACATATGCAATGATTTTTTTGAAGTAATCAATAACATAACCGTCTTTATCTCTGAAAAAATGAGGTTTTCAAGTGAACATATGCAATGATTTTTTTTGAAGTAATCAATAACATAACCGTCTTTATCTCTGAAAAAATGATATAATAAAAAATGTAATAAAAAATGTTATATAGATATAATAAAATAATATAATAAAATATAGATATAATAAAAAATGACATAAAATGAGAGAGACATATTTGTCCCTGACAGCCTGAAAAAGATCCCCGACACTCCTTATACCAGTCCAATCACGTATATTGTGGAGCCAGGAGATTTGCCTCCTGCCAATACCTCTTCGACCCTCTATTTTGCCTTGGATGATCAGGTGCAGTAATTTGTACTTTTCTCCTCTAAGTACATGATCCAAATAGGACACATTTTGGATTTTAACATTAGTCAGCAACTTTCTATCACCTTTGGCTCTTTGACGAACCCTCGTGTTGCTGACCATATCCGTCCAGGGTATCCGTTGCATTCTCCGGTGTTTTCACATTTCGAATGCTTCCAGTCGGTTCATACTACCAACTTTGAGGGTCCATGATTCCATTCCATATAATAACACTGACCAAACGTTCATATATAACTACTGTATTAAATTGGTTGAAAAAAATGTTTTTTTTTTTTTTAATTTAGGATAGTTTATTCACTTACTTTATAGATGTGAACTCAACACCGACATTTGAAATACAGTTTTGGTCCACACGTCGTCCAATACTTAGAAGAAAAATAGCTTTAAATGACGGTTCATCAAAGCATGGGAAGACACTTCTGGCTTCTGCAGGGGATAATAATGTACTTGCCATTAACCTGAAAGAATATATTAAAAAATATCATTTTAATACAATGGAATTCTTACAACATTTTTGTTCTTTTCATCACAAAAAGTCTTCTAAATATCTTTTCAATGCTTAACAACCTGTTATATAAATCAGTGAATGACTAAACTCATTTATACATATTTTCAGTAAACATTTACACATATTATTTAGCCAAACACTCGTCATATTTAAATAATGAATAAAAGAGATTTGATACATTTGAAGATCTTATTTCAGAAAACAAAAGATCTTCAAATGTTTTCTAAAACTTTTGTTTTTTTTGAAGATCTTTTTTGGGAGATCTTATCACCTACATACACTTCACTAAATTACACTTAAAGTCAAATGTGTTACTATCACATATTGAAAGATCTACAAAAGTGTCTTTGTAATTCCTTTTCTGGTTTATGTTCTTTAGTTTTCTAACCAAATATGTTTTTTTGGACATATACAGATGCGAGGAATAACCTAATCTAGTGGCCGCAGCCACTATCTTTCTTTCCTTAACTCTTAATACTCGTACATATTTATTTTGTAAATATTTTATTTGGTAACTCAATTTATATATATTTATTTGGTAAATGACGCAATGTAAATTGTATTTTTATTATTTCCTCAGTGAGATACAGGCAAAAGCCTACTTTGCTGGGGACACGACAAATGAAAGGCAACAAACCCAGATCCATTAAAATTGTGTATCCAAATTGAATTACTTGTTGTTTTTTTTCTTAAATTATGTATATTTCTTGTCATGTGTAAAATAAATAAATAAATAAAAACATATTTTTAATGGGATATTTGTTATTATAATACATGTGTCGACGCTTTTCAAACCCAGGTATGTCCACGCAAGTTCAAACCGAGCAAAACGGTATTTTGTCCCTGATCACTGAAAACTATATACTCGTATGTATATAAAAATGATGCATCATTTTGAGAATCGCTTTATAGATGACATTGTTTTCAAAAAAAAAGTCTTAGAAATTCAAGTCAGTAGAAAAAATAAAGCATATTTCAATTTGGACATACCCACTTTTGAAAAACGCCCATTGAAAATGTGTGTTTTTGATACAACACCGCATGGACATACCCGAGTTTGATTGTTGTTAACAGTACGACTACGCTACAACTGATCGGCCATCTTGAATGATAGCGCTTCTCTGATTGGTCTAAATAGACATGTCTGACTTTGATAAAAACAACCTCATGGACATATCTGAATTTGAAAAAAACTATCATTTCAATCACTATTTTGCATTGATTTCACGAGGACATATCTTATTTTGAAAAATGCTGATTTATCCAGGACTACATAAGCTACATTCTGGTATATTTATCTCAAAAATGTCATAATGTGGACATACTTGGGTTTCAAAACATGTCTATAAAACTGAAAGGAAAGGTATACCAGACTATCGTTAGAACCGCAATTATATATGGCTCAGAATGTTGGACTATGTACAGCTCCTACTCTAGGCATCTTGAAACAGCAGAAATGGAATGCTCAGGTGGTCAGCAGGAGTATCACTAAAATATAGAATTAAGAGCTCACGCATTCGTGGTGGCCTGGGGGTCACTGACATAAATAGTAAGCGGGAAGAGCGACAGCTGAGATGGTACGGGCACATAAGACGGAGACCACCAGATAATACAGTAAATCAGGCAATGTCTGTGATGCTTCCTCGACAGCCGTCCAGAGAAAGATCAAAAAACTCCTGGATGATTCAATGCTTCAAAATCCTGCAGAGAAACGGCCTAGATGAAAGCGACATCCAGAACCGAAGGATATACATACACCCTGAGAAGGAGAAGAGCCAACCTCAACAGCCTACCTAGGCAATGCGTTGTGACAGTGCCAGGAAGAAGAAGAAGATCTGGGTTTGAAAAGAGTCGACACATGAATCAGAACTATCTTAATTATTATTGACAAGAATGTAACATCTGTTTATAGATTATACATTTCTTTTCCTTCGGATGAATTTCAAAGTGTTCCAGACAGATTTAGATTATTATTATAACAATAATTTGTATACAAACTTTTCTGTCCCATTCACTCGACTTGAGCTCCTATATAATCCATTAGCGGTCAGTTTTATATTTCCAGAGAAATAAATCTGTAAATAATACTCCTTGGTGGGCACAAGCTTATCTTCGAGAAATATATACATCATTTCTCTCTCTTCATCCTGAAATGCCTTCGAAATAGGCACTACAGGATCCATACCCTCAATTGTATCATCATTCACTTTAACAACAATAGAGTCTTGAATATACAGCTTCTTTACATTCAATACAATTTTGTCTGTTGGAGCTACACAGGTAAAGTTAATGCGGACCACTCCTGTTGTGATGTTATTTTCAAAACGAGGAACAATTTGAATTCTAAAAAAAATAAGATTAATAAAAATTAGAAGAAATTTGAGAAATATTGTTTATATTCTTAATACATAACTTGATTCTAAGACAACCAGAGCCGTATTTGTGTAGAGGTCACCCTTACACCAATATGTATGTAAGTTAAAAAATAAGATTAATAAAAATAAGAAGAAATTTGAGAAATATTGTTTATATTCTTAATACATAACTTGATTCTAAGACAACCAGAGCCGTATTTGTGTAGAGGTCACCCTTACACCAATATGTATGCAAGTTAAAAAATAAGATTAATACAAATAAGAAGAAATTTGAGAAATATTGTTTATATTCTTAATACATAACTTGATTCTAAGACAACAAGAGCCGTATTTGTGTAGAGGTCACCCTTACACCAATATGTATGTAAGTTAAAAAATAAGATTAATAAAAATAAGAAGAAATTTGAGAAATATTGTTTATATTCTTAATACATAACTTGATTCTAAGACAACCAGAGCCGTATTTGTGTAGAGGTCACCCTTACACCAATATGTATGTAAGTTAAAAAATAAGATTAATAAAAATAAGAAGAAATTTGAGAAATATTGTTTATATTCTTAATACATAACTTGATTCTAAGACAACCAGAGCCGTATTTATGTAGAGGTCACCCTTACACCAATATGTATATAAGTTAAAAAAAGCTTACTCTACTATAATAAAGAAAATGTAGCATGGTCCTACGACGTTTCACAAATTTGCCCCAATACAACCTTGTAACGACGTTCAGTAATTTTAATTATTGTATTTTATCAACTTTAATATAAGCCTCGATTCTAATAAATAGCAAGTTATTTAGGTTAATACATTACATAAAACTAACAATAATGACAAATTAATGCATCTTGTCACAAATTAGCAAAAATGTGGCAGTTTGTTAAAATCAAATAATATTTGGCGACGTTCGTCAAAAGTCACTACGCTAGTCTGCATTGGCTAGGGATGGGGTATACGATAATTGGATTTTCGATTTTTTTATACATAAAATTGAATGTTCGTAATAAGTATTAATTAAAAGTGGATCTTGGCCTATTTAAAGATAGATACACATCATACAAATACATTAGAAAGTCAGTATAGTGAAAATTAGGAATTAGAACATCAGTTTAGAGAAAAACATTTTTTTTTTTTTATTTATAAAAAAACGATTCAATTTGTAAAAAAAACTGCATTTTACCCCCCCATCCCTTTGAGACATGACATTTCAAACGTCACAGGGGCCATGCTAAATTTTCTTGAGTATAACAAGAGGTGACTCCGCCTGATAAGTCAACAAAGCATACTCGTATTTAATGGTAAACTATTGTAACTCAAGTGTGTCGATATGTCGCCCATGTGAACAGATCTAAAGACATCGTATGAAGCGGACATAACTTGCTTACATTTACTCTTTTATATATAGGTTCACATATATCACTCGAGAAGAGAAAAGAAGTAAAACTCTCAACACATAAAGTAGTGTTTTTCAAACTGGGAGGCGCGCCTCCTCGGGGAGGTGCGGACTAATGCAAAAATAGACATGGAAAGTTTAACAGAAATAAAATTTTCATAACATAACATATATACGAGTAAATAATACAGTTGGTAGAAGACGACCTCCGTGGCCTGGTGGTAAGACACTTGGAAGACAACCGGAGGTTGCGGGTTCGATCCCCGCTGGAACCCAGATTTTTTAAATAGGATTCCAGTCTGGTTAACACTTAGGGCCTATAAAAATATATTTCTGGTTGGTTGGGAGAGATTGCCACATGGCAATGAAAAAAAAAAAAAAAAAAAGAATCGACGATATATCTGAACATCTTTGCGATCAGTTAGTTTCTCGACTTCGAAATTCGCCATACAAGTAGATGATGCTAAAGATGCTCATCTAATTGCATTTGTTCGGTATGTTGCAGAAACCAATATAATAGAAGATATATTATTTTGCAACCCCGTTCCTGGAAAGGCCACATCCAATGAAATTTTTAATATAATTGACACTTTTTTTATGAGAACGACATAAAGTGGTATAACTTCATTGGACTCTGTACTGACGGAGCATAGTCAATGCCAGGACACAATGCAGGTCTTCAAGCATTAGTTAAAAAGAAAGCGTACGAAGTTATCTGGACGCACTGCATACTTCACAGAGCAGCTCTTGTGTCAAAAAGTTAATATGAGCAAAATAGTCCTTTAAAAGTCCGGTTGTTTGCAAAGCTGTGTACAGATATGGAAGTTAATTTTACCTCACTATTATACTATTGCGAAATGCGTTGGCTCTATCTTGTGCAAAAGTCATTCAAAGGATTTTTGAACTCAATGAAGAGATTGCAATTTTTCTTGATGAAACTCATAAGGAAGAGGCAAATTTGTTTAGGAATGATAACTTTAATGTTAAACTTGCCTATTTGGTTGAATTTTTGAAAAATTGTGTGTTGCAAAGACCACAATTGCATTCATTGATTCAAAAAGACAAAATGAAAGCATTCATAAAAAAATTGGAGCTATGGAAATCAAATTTAAAAAAAAAAAAAAAAAGTTATTTCAATATGTTTCCACTTTTAAATGATTTCTGCGCCAGAGTTAATATTGAAACAAACATAAATCTATTGACTGAACTCTTGGATGGTTTTCTAATGTACTTTTCACATTATTTCGAGGATCTTGATTTTATAAAGTTTGTGTGGATACAGAATCCATTTGTCGATGGACAACATGATGAATTTGTATTGACAAGTATTGAAAAGGAAAAATTGATAGCATTATCATGCGATACTTTATTGGAACAAAAGTTCCTGAGTGAAAGCCTTGTTCAATTTTGGTTGAATCGAAGTGAAGAACATAATACTTTGTCAAGCGAAGCAATGCAAGTACTGCTGCCATTCGTAACATCGTATTTATACGAAACGGGGTTTTCTACATTAGCTGCAATGAAATCCAAATATCGAGCCTGTTTAGTAGTAGAAAAAGAGCTAAAAGTAGCACTCTCCTCTCCTCAATAGCACCTACTCGTAGATTTGATAAACTATGTGCTAATAAACAAGCACATTTTTCGCATTAAAAACAAATTAATTTAAAAGTGAATATACTCATATATATGTAGTAAAATCTTGTTATTATTCTGTGAATAACGTTTCTATTTTTTGTATTAATAATTTTTTTTTGCCATTTAATGTGTCTTTTATTTTATAAAATAAGGGGGGGAGGCACAACGATAAGATTGTTTTTAAAGGGGGGCGTACTAACATAAAGTTTGGGAACCACTGATATAAAGGATGGCAATGTATTATAACTTTTCAGTAGACAACTGAAATTAAAATTTCAAGGAACAAAAAATTTTTTTTTAAAATAACCAAACACCACAAATAAATTATCCATCTACGAGTATAACGTTTTACTCGATTCCTCAACTAAAATTACAGTAGACTTAATACGTTTTTGTTGTAAGTTAATTGTAATATAAGGTGTTAACATAAGTTGTGTCCGTTTCTTTCCAAATTAAAAAATGAGCACCAAAAGTAAAACAAAATTGTAAAGGTTATACGTCATTCGGAAGAAAATTTCGATATTGTGTTTGCTTTTACGTTACATACTCGTATATTGTTTTATTTGATTACAAGCCTTCAAAATGGAATGTCAAGTATACGAAAGTGAGCATTTTCGACACCTCCTTCTGTCCGCGTTCAATCGAGGCAATAAAGCTGCCAAAGCTGCTCGCGATATTTGCGAAGTGTACAGTGAAGATACTACGAATGAAAGGACAGCTCGTCGATGGTTTTTGCGTTTCAAAGACGGTAATTTCGACCTGAAAGACATGGAGCATTCCGGACGAACAGTGGACTTCTATAAGGACCGCTTAAACCGTATTATTCATGAAGATACCCTTCAAACCACCAATGAAGTACAATAATAAACTAAAATAAACGTGTAAAATAATGAAGGAGAATACATTATTGACTAATTTATTGTATTTTTTTTTTGTTTTGTCCTCTTGTTTCTATTCATTTGAAAAAAAAAACGGACACAACTTATGTTTACACCCAATAGATTAATGAAGAGATTCAATATTAATAAAATTCAGTATTAATAAATAGATTAATGAAGAGATTCAGTATAAATAAAATTCAGTATTAATAAATAGATTAATGAAGAGATTCAGTATAAATAAAATTCAGTATTAATAAATAGATTAATGAAGAGATTCAGTATAAATAAAATTCAGTATTAATAAATAGATTAATGAAGAGATTCAGTATAAATAAAATTCAGTATTAATAAATAGATTAATGAAGAGATTCAGTATAAATAAAATTCAGTATTAATAAATAGATCAATGAAGAGATTCAGTATAAATAAAATTCAATATTAATAAATAGATTAATGAAGAGATTCAGTATAAATAAAATTCAGTATTAATAAATAGATCAATGAAGAGATTCAGTATAAATAAAATTCAGTATTAATAAATAGATTAATGAAGAGATTCAGTATTAATTAAATTCAGTATTAATAAATAGATTAATGAAGAGATTCAGTATTAATAAAATTCAGTATTAATAAAAACGGACACAACTTATGTTAACATCCCATAGATTAATGAATAGATTCAGTATTAATATAATTTAACTGTAATTTAACAACTATACTAACCTGTATAAAGTCGGAACAAGATCTGTCGGAAGTCGATATGACATCTCCTCAGTTTGAGTAGTATTTTGAGGATTTGTAGGCTGGACAAGATCGCTAAAAGTCACATTAGGGGTTGCACCAGTTACAGCTTCTGTAATGGTTCTGGATTCGGTTACATTTTGGGAATCCGTCAAATTAGTAAATTCGCCCTTGGTGAATGGTGGTACTTCATCCCCAAATGGCTTGAAATCGTCGGTTGGATTTTCACAAGGAGGATTCCTTAGATAAGTCACCAATAATAAAACACAGCATATGAATGAAATTAATGCCACAATCCACGGTACGAACTTCCACAATTTCCTATATTGGAACTTACTCCTCGGCATGATTCTGTATCCATTGCCTTTGGGGATGTGATAGCCATCAAAGTCTACAAAGAAAGAAAACAAAAATATTAAAAATCTATAAAAAATATGAAAATTAAATTAAGGGGGTATTCTACACTAGAGGCGTGAATTTCTGGCGTTTTTTTCTGACTTACTTCTCCCTGGCTCCATCCCAACTCACTGTCTGCGAAGACTGTTGGTATCTTAAGTATCTTGGGTCACTCATCCATAGCGATGGAGGATGTGCAGCAGACGTAACACATAGAATTAGTGTGGGATGGATGAAGTTTAGATCAATGACGGGAGTTCTATGTGATCCGAAAATGCCAGTAAAGTTAAAAGGAAAAGTATACCAAACGATTGTCAGACCCGCACTCCTCTATGGCTCCGAATGCTGGACGATGTATAACTCTTACTCTAGGCAACTAGAAACTGCTGAAATGCGCATGCTTAGATGGTCAGCTGGTGTGTCCCTAAGAGACAAAATAAAAAGCTCACGCATTAATGGAAACCTAGGTGTTACGGATATCAACAGTAAGATGGAGGAGAGGCGATTGAGATGGTATGGGCACGTTGGACGTAGAGCACTCTATCACATTGTGAACCAGGTAATCTCCATGGATCTTCCTCGAATAACAACCAGAGGAAGACCAAAGAATTCATGGGTGGTGCAAAAGGATAACCTGATGCAGAGGCACGGCCTGGGGGACGTAGTCCGGGACAGAAGAGCATACAACCTGAGGACGAGGAGAGCGTTTTTTCTGACTAAATAAAAAAAAACAACAATTATTTTTCATGTACGTTTTTTTTACAGTTTCTTTATTGATGATTTGAGAATGGATAATTTTTTTTTTTCAAAAACAAAGATCACTGACACTTGCAATGCGTGGGGTATCCACACAAATATTAAAAGTATTTGACAAAAAAAGGAGATACGACTTTAAGTCAATTGATGAAACTTTAAAAGTAGAAACGCAATATCTTGCATGTCAAAGAGAATAGTTTTCAAAGTTTGTCTTAAATAGTAATTGATTGAAGACGGCGAACTGTAAAATAAGACTAAGAAGGAACAACGCTAATTGGAAATATTAATACTATCTTGATCAAAAAGTTTTAAGACCGGCCACCGTGTGGCGCTGTCAGTCACCCGATTGGAATTCTTTTTTTTTTTTGTTAGGTTACCACATCCATCATTGACACTTCCCTCCGAATTTCAGCGTCATAGCTTGACATTTGTAAAAGTTACGCTGTACTGAGTACATCTACCTTTGTGCGTATTTTCGATTTTTTACATGTTTGAAAATGGCATCAACTGTGCATCGACGAGTTTGCATTAAATTTTGTGTGTAAAACGGATTTAACGGCCCGCAGACCTTGGAAACATGCACGCAAAGTGTGTGAAATTGTTATAAGAATGTTTTGGAAAATATTCAGCGTGAGCCTGATCAGGAATAACTTTCTAATCATATTTTGATTACTCCCTTTTGTTTTTGTGAAGACGTTTTATGATCACGAGTGAATTTGAATTTTACATTCTAAATAATGTTTGAAAAAGTGCTAGCATAGTGTTCTCTAATGTTAAGTTATTGCTTTTATTTTCGTCACATGAACACCTGCCTTATGACGATGTGACAGTTAATTCCACATACTTTTTATTGTTTTTGCTATTGTTGTTCGGTTGTTGTATATAACATTAAGTGCTCTGTTTACCTTATTCCGTGTACTACCCTTTTTTAAATGTCCCCTTTCAATTCTCCCTCACACGTTATAACATGCTGCCTAGATAACAGAACTCATCGATGTGCTCCAGATTCTCTGAGTAACATCGCACACACTTTCTATCATTTCTTTCTAATTTTACAACCTTTGATTTCCCTACATTCTTTTTTTAAACCTTTTACTAGATATCTCTCATATAGCTCACTTATAGTATCCCTTAACCTGTTCACCGCGTTCAAAAATCAAATTCCACGAATCCTGTGCGCGGCACAATTTCGGTTTTTTTTAATTTCTAAGTTTAACCGCTTTTTTTGTTTAGAACCATATTTGATTACAACAACTGATATTTGATTACAATACCAAGTCAACATAGCACTTAAGTAATTTTTCTGATAATAAATAATAGTCATTACTATTAAGGAGACTCATTAAATAAAGGAGATAAACTAAACATTACGTAAAATAAACAAAGGAATGCTACGATCAAAGCAATGATTCATTACACTCACTCAATCAAATGCATATAGCACTAGTAATGTTTATTTACGTAAGAGAGGCTTGGTAATGTTTATTTACGTAAGAGTGACTCATCGGAGGACTCGATCCGCGCGACAGGTCGTTACATGTGACGCAATAGCTGGAAATATTGAGAAACCAAAAAAAATCGGCGCTCTGTTCATTCAACAATATCTCATAAACTAATATATAATTTGACAAGGTTTTGAGATATGTCGCTAGAATAAGGATTATTTTAAATTTAAGTTTAATTTTTATTCCGGTTTTGTGTCATTCTTTATAAGTATTTGTGGTTTGAAGCTTGGGTTGTCGTCAGATCATAGGCGTTTGTGCTTCCCGCGGAGAAGACGTTAAATCGCCTTCATTTTCAGCAACCATAATGATAACTAAATTATTATAAATGTCATATAAATCCAGTACGAAAAAAATTCATAGCTATTAAATTACAATGAAAAAGTCTGATTTCCTAGTGTTGAAATACGATAACTTCCGTTTCTGTGCTAGTGCAGTAGCAATCATGGGTTTAGTTAAATTGATGCAGAAAATCTAATTCAATAGTCATTATTGCAAATTGCAGGCCTGTTGCAAATTACCTGTATTCATGTACATTTGTTATCTGTGAAAATGAATCGCGGTAGGTGAAAATTTGCAGCATTGAATTTGTATAATTATTTTAACTGAAATACTATACACAGAACATCTAAATATTAATAATTTTATTGTAACTCCAGTTGTTTTAGAATAATTATCTCTAAATATAACTTTAAATACTATATCAAATTCTATAGGGGTTGTAAACTTCCCTGTTGTCGATTCAATTAAACACGAAATATCTTCGGGCTCAATAGAAATCTTTGTACACATTTTCTTTGGACACACTCTACCTCGATATAGCCAATTGTATTGTAGCCAGGAGCAGACGGAAAATAAAACAATGATTCAAGATCTGTGGATATAATCGAACGTCAGTTGTCTACTCTTTCTCTTTCTGGATGTGGATATAATCGAACGTCAGTTGTCTACTCTTTCTCTTTCTGGATGTGGATATAATCGAACGTCAGTTGTCTACTCTTATTCTTTCTGGATGTGGATATAATCGAACGTCAGTTGTCTACTCTTTCTCTTTCTGGATGTGGATATAATCGAACGTCAGTTGTCTACTCTTATTCTTTCTGGATGTGGATATAATCGAACGTCAGTTGTCTACTCTTTCTCTTTCTGGATGTGGATATAATCGAACGTCAGTTGTCTACTCTTTCTCTTTCTGGATGTGGATATAATCGAACGTCAGTTGTCTACTCTTATTCTTTCTGGATGTGGATATAATCGAACGTCAGTTGTCTACTCTTTCTCTTTCTGGATGTGGATATAATCGAACGTCAGTTGTCTACTCTTTCTCTCTCTATCTCTCTCTCTCAAATGCACTCTAAACGACGAGATATTGTCTTTTTATTATTATCACAAGCTAAAAAATCCATCTAAGGGGGTGAGAAAACAATAACTAAATACTCGTTAATTGTTAAACCTATTCACATTCCATCCCATCACGCCATGCCCTTCACAGGATAGGTAGAAAGGATCGAGCGTTACACATTCCACTCCCAACAGATAGCCATTCCCTCTACCATATTTATAAATCATCTCATACAACTCCTATACTTTTCCCTCTCTGATATCCTACTTTGAAACGTTTGTGAGATATTTCACACAGTAATTTATATATTTTTCAGAGCCTGTGTACTCGAAATGCGAATGACAATAAATGTATTTTGATTTTACGTGATTTGTTTAACATACACAAAAAATCCATCAAAAAGAGTTCTTTACAAACCTGGCACAATATAGTATACTACCTTGATCAAAAAGTTTTAGGACTTTATTCATAAAATCGAAAATACAAGATCATTAAAAAAATCGATATGGTCACCTTCAAAGTACTCCCCATTGACTGCAACGCACTTACGCCAGCGCTTGATCCAATCCTCGAAACACCGCTGGTACTCAATTTTCGATATGTCCATCAGAGCCGTCTTCGATTTTTTCATGACATCCTCTCGGGTGCTGTAACGCGTTCCGCGAAGCGGTTTTTAAAGTCGGTTGAACAGGAAAAAGTCGCAGGGAGTCAGATCAGGTGAATTCGAAGGCTGCTGGATAGTATTCGTGTTGTTTTTGGTCAAAAACTCATGGAAATCATGTCTTTCGCGATTTCAACGCGGTCATTTTTTTGCATGAAATTGAGGTCTTTCGGCAGCAGTTTTGCAGCGACACGTCTTGATCGAGGCCCAAATCACTAACCAAAATGTCTTGAGCTGATCCATAAGCGATGTTTAAGTCCTCTGCCAGCTCTCTGATGGTCAATTTGCGGTTTTCGGCCAACATTTCTTTGCTTTTATCGATGTTTTCATCGACTGCCACCGCGTTCGTCATCATCGACCGACTCACGACCACTTCTGAAGCGTTCGTTCCACCGAAAAACACTTCTCCGACATTTCCAAGGTCTGCGGACCGTTAAATCCGTTTTTCACACAAAATTTAATGCAAACTCGTTGATGCACAGTTGATGCCATTTTCAAACTTGTAAAAAAATCGAAAACACGCATAAAGGTAGATGTACTCAGTACAGCGTAACTTTTACTAATGTCAAGCTATGACGTTGAAATTTGAAGGAAAGTATCAATGATAGATGTGGTAACCTAATTAGAAAAAAAGAATTCCAATCGGGTGACTGACAGCGCCATACAGTGGCCGGTCCTAAAAATTTTTGATCAAGGTAGTATAGAAGTATGTGTGAGGTATAATCAGCAGGTTAATTTCACTTCAATGACCTCCTCATATGCATGGATGTTGTGGAGGAATTTGTGTACATTCTTCTTCCTAATGTCATGTCAGATTCCCCCAACGTTGATTATCACCTGAGAGTAAGCAGCTTTGTTCCTGGCAGCTTGAAAAAGATCCGCAACGCTCTTTATACCAGTATAATCGTGTATATTGTGGAGTCAGGAGATTTGCCTCCTGCCAACACCTCATCGGCCTTCTATTTTGCCTTGGATGATCAGGTGCAGTAATTTGTACTTTTCTCCTCTAAGTACATGCCCCAAGTAGAACACCTTTCTTGTGCACCTTGGCTCTCGGTAATCTAGCTCTAGAGACTAGACTACAGAGATAAAGCGAAGAGTGGGAATGGCGAAGACAGTGGAACATCCAGAAAAAGATATAAAATAATCAACAAGTCAACTTCACTTCAATGACGTTGGACCACCAAATGCATTGGACCGACCAGATCAACGACGTTACTAACTTCACTCAGTGCGAAGTTTGACATCTGGTCGGAGACAGAAATGGTTGGAGAAATATTATGAAGGCCTCATTGTGTAGATAACGACCCTTGGCCATAAGGGTGACGACTAGGTAGAAATAAGAAATAAAAAATTAAACTCATTAGCAAAACATAATATTTCTAAAAGATTAAGTTAAATAAATTGTTCGTGTTTTTTTTAACTGAACGAGGTGGATACAGAACTTAAAAGCAGTATTTTGATTTTTATTTAAACCGTTTCGTTAGATAATAATTGAAAAAGTAGTTATTTTTAGCACATGGAATGACAGTATGTTTCAATTTTTTTCTCTTCAATATACAGTAGTAAAAATGCTGGCATGCATGTGCTGGTGATAAATATATCTATACTTGAGAAAATGTAGCATGGTCCTAGTGACAGTTCACAAATTTGCCCCAATACAACCTTGTAAAGGTCAGTAATTTTAATTATTTCATCAACTTTAATATAAGCCTCGATTCTAATAAATAGCAAGTTATTTAGGTAAATACATTACACAAAACTAACAATAATGACAAATTAATACATCTTGTTACAAATTAGCGAAAATATGGCAGTTTGTTAAAATCAAATAATATTTGGTGACGTTTGTCAAAATTCACAACGTTAGACTGCATTGGCTAGGGATGGGGTATACGAGAATTGGATTTTCGATTTTTTTATACCTAAAATTAAATGTTCGTAATTAGTATTAATTCATAGTGGATCTTGGTATATTTAAAGATAGACACAAATCATACAATACATTAGAAAGTCAGTTTAATGAAAATTAGGAATTAAAACGTCAGTTTAGAGAAAAACAATTTTTCGATTTATAAAAAAAACGACTCGATTTGTAAAAAAAAAAAAACTATTTTACCCCATCCCTTTGAGACATGATATTTGAAATGTCACAGGTACCATCCTACATTTTCTCAAGTATACGTACAGAAGAACTTACTGTCTTCGAGCTCATTGATCTCTTGGAATTGCTCTAACTCCATGCTGACGGTGGTCTGGACACGTAGTAAGTCACTAGAAAAAAAGAAAAGCTTATGAGATTACAAATAATACATCAAAATTGTAACATCGGTTTAAATTAAATTTCCCTCTGGTCCTGAAAGCTTTATTTGGCAAAATTTTTTGATTCAATATTGTCCCTTTTGTACTGTGGTAATTTTTGTGATCATCTGAATCAACTCGCAGATAACATTTTGTGCTACAGCGATAATAATCGAGTCATTCAGGTATCTCTACTCAGCTATACATCGGTTCATTAACCATTCCTTCCCTGTGTTGGGTATCTACTACACGTTGCTTCTAATAACCATCAATATCTTTATAACTATAATAAATACAAGGTTAAGATTTTAGGTATTCCTCCATAATATATTTACGCATTGATTTAAAAAATAATATTAACAATAATCAAAATTTATCGACTACATCGAGGTGTTTTGTAAAGATCGAAAACAAATTCGCATTTAAACGCTGCGAGTGCCTCGTCTTGACGATAGGTGAATAGTATGCGGGAAGCACGATACTATATTCGCATCTCACTCTTGCATACTAGACTGAATTGCGAGGAGCTGAATTGTCTCAATGTCGCAAGCATAAGCGTAAGCGCCGGGGTATACGACTGACGTTCCGCGCCACTAGTAGCTTCTAGGCTTGCAAATAGGTTAGACGTACGCCCGTTCCGTGACCGTTGCCAGATGGTGTTTTAATGTTTTCAGCAAATAAATCTCAATTATTATAATTTTTAACTTCAATTATAATTAATTAAGGGGATTATCTATGAATGTTCTTATTTTTCCGATTTAAAATCGCTAATTTTTGATCGCGTACTCACTACCCAACACCGGAGCACGCGTATTATTTTTATCACCGTAAGGGAAGGGTTAAGGTATCTCTACTCAGCTATAAATCGGTTCATCTTCTTATCTATTGTCTATTCCGATTTAATGACGTCACGGATAGTTTCGATGTCTTCAAAGTTTTTTTGTGAAATTACTGGTAACTTGCTAGACTGTTTGAACTCGAGGCAATTCATTTCAGGCTTCCTCAACACCTTTATGGTTGATTTTAGGCGATTTCCGTATAGCGATAAACCCATCAGGTTGTACTGTGTTAAACATTTGTCGTATACAACATACTTTCCCCAACTTTCTTTTCGCAAAAGCAGCCTGTGATCTAGAAAGATAATAAATATCTCCTGTTTCTCATACTTCTTACCTTTCCTAAAGTTAAAATGTCTCCAATTATCTTCTATATTTTTCCGCACTCCTAGTTACTCTCTATCACAATTCTTTCTCTCAGTATGTCAAAACCATCTAAAAATGCAATACTATTGTAGCGACCTTTGCTCCCTGTGGTCGCGGCGCGAGTCGCTGTTGTTGTTTAGCGAGAACGAGACAGCGACATATCTTCTGCGCCTTCCTACAAATCATATGAATACGGGACGTGTAACAATAAATATTGTTCAGCGAAAACGAGACGGCGACATATATTCTGCGCCATTCTACGCACATTCCAAATATTATAAATACCGACGTTTAACAATAAAATATCTCTTTCCGTATTCCGATTTCAAACGAGTTTTATTAAAACAGCGATCATCTTTCTATTCGAGACAACCGTCCCCAAACTATTATAAATTCTGTTAATAACATCTAACCGCCTCTAACAAAGTTATCACATTTTCCTTCAATCCTTTATCATACATTATATTTCCATTCTTGTTTCTAATGTGTACATTTCTACACCTGTTCTCCCTGGCTCCATCCAAACTCACTGTCTGCGAAGAATGTTGGGGTCAGCTCTCCTCGTCCTCAATTTGTATGCTCTTCTGTCCCGAATTACGTCCCCCAGGCTGTGCCTCCGCATCAGGTTATCTTTTTGCACCACCCATGAATTCTTTGGTCTTCATCTGGTTGTTATTCGAGGAAGATCTATGGAGATTGCCTGGCTCACAATGTGATAGGGTGCTCTGCGTCCAACGTGCCCATACCATCTCAATCCATCCGCCTCTCCTCCATTTTGCTGTTGATGTCTGTAACACCTGGACTTCCACGAATGCGTGAGCTTTTTATTTTGTCTCTTAGGGACACACCAGCTGACCATCTTAGCATGCGCATTTCAGCAGTTTCTAGTTGCCTAGAGTAAGGAGTTATACATCGTCCAGCATTCGGAGCCATAAAGGAGTGTGGGTCTGACAATCGTTTGGTATACTTGTTCTTTTAACTTTACAAATAATAAATTGTGTGAATTTCTACACCATTTATTATTTTTATATGTTTTAAACATTTAAAGTAATAAACGGGGTTATAAACGCACCTTAATAGTGACCAATTATCATTTACTCTTATTAATATTGAAAAGTGACAAATCATACAATTTAACGATATGGGGGTAATGTTTAAGAGATGTGATTTTTTTAGTAACACTGAATAAGATGATAATATTTGCCCCAAATTAAGGGAAGAAACATCGGCACTGGGGATTTATCCAGCCTTGGATTTGTAATTATGTTTTTTACTAAGCTATATTTAGTGTATCATTTAAGAATATTCAGGTTGATTACAATTCATCTATACTCAACGGCATCAATATTAACATCATTAATTTTAGAGAAGAAACTTGCGTCAATAACATTAGGTACGCAGATGATACCGTTGTTCTGGCAGACAGTATTGACAGCCTTCAAACGCTTATAGATAGAATTAATGAAGCCGGTGTGAGGCTGGGGCTGAACATGAACGTGAGTAAAACTAAGTTCACGACGTTTGGCCTGCAGGATCACGCAGGAGCACGTCTTACATTGAACGGTGCTGATATAGAGAGAGTGAAAACATTTAAATACCTCGAAAGTATCCTAGTGGAAGACCTCGACCCAGAAACCGAAGTCAAGTGCAGAATTTAACCATCTCGTGCGACTTTTAATAAAATGAGAAGCGTATTCTGCGATGATAATCTAAACTTGAAACTTCGACAACGGTTAGTCAAATGCTACGTTTGGTCAGTGTTATCGCATGGAGTGGAATCATGGACCCTTAAAGTTGGTAGTATGAACCGACTGGAAGCATTCGAAATGTGGATGCACCGGAGAATGCTACGGATACCCTGGACGGATATGGTCAGCAACACGAGGGTTCTTCAAAGACCCAAAGTTGATAGAGAGTTGCTGACTAATATTAAAATCAGAAAGGTGTCCTACTTGGGCCATGTACTTGGAGGAGCAAAGTACAAATTACTGCACCTGATCATCCAAGGCAAAATATAAGACCGAAGAGGTGTTGGCAGCAGGTAAATCTCCTGGCTCCGCAATATACGTGATTGGACTTGTAAAGGGGCGTTGGAGATCTTTTTCGGTCTGCCGGGGACAAAGATGTCTACTCTCAGGTGATATTCAACGTTGGGGGGACCTGACATGACACTGGGAAGAAGAAGAAAATAAAATAAGAATATTTTAGATTTTATAAATGTTAACTGTAAGATTAATTAAAATATGAACGTTCAATAAAATTGTTGAATTAGAAAAAATATTAACAAATTGGCTTCACGGAAAAAAAATTATATTCCGAATATTTTTAAAATAAAAGATTTTAGCGAAATGGGCAAAGATCTACCCTTGAGCAGCACGTCAGATAAAACAAATTTTTTTAGAGAAATAACACTGATGAAATCAGTAGACGCTTTTTCGCGTCATGAAACGAGCATTAAAATTCTAATTGTAAATGATTCCGGTGAAGAGTGAAGTTATAAAAATTAATCAGATTACTCTTAAAAATATAATGAGATTATATATGATAATATATTTGTTATAAGCAGCTTGAAGAAGAAAAAAGAAAACATGCAAAGCAGCGAACATTGTATAGATATGTTATTTTTGCCCAGTTCAAATACCTACACAAATTCTTATTCCTCCTTTTCGCCCAGTTCAAATACCTACACAAATTCTTATTCCTCCTTTTCGCCCAGTTCAAATACCTACACAAATTCTTATTCCTCCTTTTCGCCCAGTTCAAATACCTACACAAATTCTTATTCGTCCTTTTCGCCCAGTTCAAATACCTACACAAATTCTTATTCCTCCTTTTCGCCCAGTTCAAATACCTACACAAATTCATATTCCTCCTTTTCGCCCAGTTCAAATACCTACACAAATTCTTATTCCTCCTTTTCGCCCAGTTCAAATACCTACACAAATTCTTATTCCTCCTTTTCGCCCAGTTCAAATACCTACACAAATTCTTATTCCTCCTTTTCGCCCAGTTCAAATACCTACACAAATTCTTATTCCTCCTTTTCGCCCAGTTCAAATACCTACACAAATTCTTATTCCTCCTTTTCGCCCAGTTCAAATACCTACACAAATTCTTATTCCTCCTTTTCGCCCAGTTCAAATACCTACACAAATTCTTATTCCTCCTTTTCGCCCAGTTCAAATACCTACACAAATTCTTATTCCTCCTTTTCGCCCAGTTCAAATACCTACACAAATTCATATTCCTCCTTTTCGCCCAGTTCAAATACTTACACAAATTCTTATTCCTCCTTTTCGCCCAGTTCAAATACCTATACAAATTCTTATTCCTCCTTATAAATGCTGTAATTATTTATATTTGTATTTCTATACGCGGAATTTTGATTTAAGGGTAACTTTTCAATAATGCATCTCTTCCGTAAAGCGATGTATAGTTGTATTTTGTTTAACCCTAAATGTGTTTCAACTAATTTGTTTTCATAATATATTCAAGTTTAAAATTAAGCATTAAATATTACATTGCTCTTCTAAATATTCAGACGGCCCTCGACTTTCGGACATAATTGGTTCCTGAAAATGTGTGCGTTTGTTCGAAAGTAAAGGGATGTAAAGAAAACATGAAAAAATGTATTTTAAAATATTTCTTTATCAATAATATATTTAAGTCTTGATGATTTTATCAGCTTCTTCTTCCTCACTTTCATTGTGTATTTCATTTAACTCTTGTTGCTCAATTAAGTATTCATTTGACAGAGGTACTGAGTGAGATTCAAACAACTCATTAACATCTTCGTTGTTGACTTCCAAGTTTAGTTCATTCATTAGGATAACTATTTCATATGTAATAGTTTCCAGAGTTTCTTCAGAATTTATAAAATCACTCATCATTTGTGGGTATAATTGTTTCCAGTATGGGAACCACGGTCGTCGCTGAATATTGTCAACACATACGGTCAACGACCGACGAAACGACCTTTGGATACCCCGACGAATTATATTTTACAGTCCGAAGGTCACATACCAAAACATTGACGCGGCCGGACATCGCGCCGCATTCCACAGTAGAAAGAGAACGCATCACGCTGTCTCGCCGGTTCCGTAAACAAATTGTTTACCTACAATACTATTTACGATATCTACAATACTTCAATTGACCATTTCTGCACGCACAGAAGCGAGATAAAAGTATATCGCGGGCGCACTCCCGCGCCCATTCTGAAATGTTATAAATACCCACATACTGATAAATAAAACATTCATTCACTCTCTCCTTCCGCATTGCGATTTAACGTATTTTATTTATTGTATTTACCAACAATCAAAATCATCATATACCTTTAAGGGGCATTTCCCTAAACCAGGAACCTTTCATTGTTGACTCTTTCATTTCAGACCACGAGTTTCCAATATTGTTTATTGCGTTCCATATATTATAGTTCCTCCAAAAAAGTGGAAGCGACTGCACGGAAGCGAACAATTTTTGCATTATCGACAAAAAACTAAATTTTTTTTAAATGTGCGAAATAGCGAATTGTGCCAAAGTAGAACGTGCAAATGTTGAGGGCCGCCTGTACCAACTTATCAAAGAAAATATCATCAATGGATGTGCTATATAGGTTGGTTATTCAGTGTAAACAGTATAAGTCCCTTTTATGCCTCCCAATTGATTTTGAATAGTATTTTTCAAAATTTTGTGCGTGCTACAAGAATATCAAGTAAGGTATGAATTAAATGTTGACGGAGAAACAGAAAAAAACATTAGAAAAATACTCTCAATAAGTTATTTGACCTGCTTCTACAGAGGAATGGTGTCAGGTAAGAAGGAACGTCTATTTCTAACTATTTTACGTTAGTAACTTTGAAGATATAATGTCAATAGCGCTACATTCCATCTAGTGTCTCGATCCAGTGAATATTCACTTCACAACACATTCACATTAACGGTTTCACAATTTCGTTTTACAATGTTATCTCATCGCATGCGTATGCAACTGATGCATTTATCCTGTTAAATGAGCACTATCTTGATCCTGGAGAGACCGCATTGTGGGTGGCGAGGTTCTCGGCGGTATCGAGGAGACGGGGCGCCTGTCGAGCGCCACGTCGGGGGGGCGTGCAGAATGGATGGGTCGTGTGCTGCGACGTGAGGGTCTCCTGCACAATATACTGGAGGGAACGATTGAGGGATCGATTGGTAGAGGGTGTCCTCGCCGTGAGTATCTGGAGCAAATATGCAACGATATGGACTGCACCTCCTATACAGAGCTCAAGAGGATCGCTGAAGACCGAGCGGAGTGGAGTAAGAGATGCAGAGCTTTACTGCTAACCAATCCCCAGGATTGAAACTGAAGAAGAAAAAGATCTTGATTGTTAAGGATTCTTTGGCGGTAGTATATGACCAGCCTTCATTAATATTCTTGACTTGATTTAAAATCACTGTATTATATATATTCCTTCGAATCCATTTGACTGATCATGCTACAAATGTCTCGGTCCTGCAACGCTCCAACTGTAAACCGGTAGAGGATATGGCTGTAGACGCAAAATTGGGGTGATACGCATGGGCGATTATAGGCTCCCAAAACTCGTCGTATAACGGGAATTAATGAGCAGTTCTGTTTAGTTCGATTCCATCTCCACCCACGCTTTTATGGGGGACAAAATAAGTCCCCGTCCAGCGTGATCTACACTACAAGATTGAAATCATCTTTATTTTTTATGAGCGCGACGTCACATAGTGACGAAGAGAGGGAACTGCCCAAAGGGACTCCTTCTCCGATGGCGACATATCTGAGTGTGAAAAGAACTGTAGTGACGACGGATTTATGGTTAAACATCACGGGAGAAGGGAAATGACTCACAGCGTATTTTTTTTTGTTTTCTAATAAAGTGACTAAAGGTCTGGAATTCAAAAAGCTCAGAAAGTTGCCAGTACTTTCAAAGAAAATTTCAAATGCAACAAAACTATTTTTTGACGCCACTAGACAGGAGTAGCCAATCGGTACGATGATAAACCGATGTAAGGCTAAGTGGAGTTCCCTTCGATAATTAATGACTCGATTTTCATCGCAGTAAGTACCACAGAATGTGCTCTGTGGATTAATACAGATGGCCGAACAGGGCGAAGGAGCAAGATTTAAGTAAAAAGTTTGCTATTAAAGCTCCCATGGCCAGAGAGAAATTGGGTATCCCAATAGCTTGGTTATATGGTATCCATGGGGAGCCGAGGCGCGCCTTAACCCTTCCCTTACGGTGATAAAATTGAAATACGCGCTCCGGTGTTGGGTAGTGAGTACGGGATAAAAAATTAGCGATTTTAAATCGGAAAAATAAGAACATTCATAGATAATCCCCTTGATTAATTATAATTGAAGTTAAAAATTATAATAATTGAGATTTATTTGCTGAAAACATTAAAAAACCATCTGGCAACGCTCACGGAACGGTCGTAGATCTAGTCTCGTTGCCAGCTCAACAGCTACTGCGGCGCGACAGGGTTGGTGACTAACTCGGGCGTGGCTTACACTTGCGAGGGTGAGACAATTGAGCTCCTCGCTATTCAGTGACGTATGCAAAAGTGAGATGCGAATATAGTGTCGCGCTTCCCGCATACTCTTCACCTATCGTCAAGACCCAAGATCGAGGCACTCAAAGCGTTTAAATGCGAATTTGTTTCCGATATTCACGAAATACTTACGATGTAGTCGATAAATTCTGATTATTATTAATATTATTTTTTAAATCAATGCGTAAATATATTATGGAGGAATACCTAAAATCTTAACCTTGTATTTATTATATTTATAGAGATATTGATGGTTATTAGAAGCAACGTGTATAAGATACCCAACACAGGGAAGGAAATGTTAAAGCAAGGAAATAATTTAAATGTCTGTCTTCCCACGGATGAAGTCGACCAACGATGTTGGCAAGTCGACAACTGGGCATCAAGATAGGCTTTAAAAATCGCGTGAGGGGTCATCACTGGCAAGGGGTGAAGGCGGACGTTAGCTACGAGTATATTCGCGGGCTGACCCTTATTGAAAAAGATAATCTTGGCGCGTCGCTCGACCTCCAGATCGAACGGAACGAGCCCCGTTAAAATCGAGAATGTTTCCACCGAGCATGTCCTTTACGCCTTGGCGATATCCAGCCAGCAACGTCCACCGTTGACCGCCAATCAGAATAAATGGGTAAGCGAAGGTTTGGTGGTCAAAAGAAGTTTAGCGGGATGCTCATCGGGTACGTCGTGATGATTATGATTGTTCGGTATTTAAAATAAAATACGTCGATTAGGAATGCGGAAGGTGAGAGTGCACAATCAATGAATAGTAAACAGCCATGAATGGTCAAGTGAATAATAATAAGTGATCTTTATTTATCGATAAGTAGGTATATATACAATTTCAGAACGGGGCGCGTGAATGCAATATATTTTTATCTCACTCCTGTGCGTGCAGAGGTGGTCGCAGACGTTGCTAATAATATAGTGGGTAGAATATTTGTTGGCGAAACGGCGAGACGGCGTGATGTGTTCTCTTTCTACTGTGGAATGTGTCGTAAATAGTATTTGCGGGTACACAATATTAATGTTCTGGTATGCGACCTTTGGGCATGTCCGAAGGTTGGTTCGTCGGTCATTGACCGTGCGTGTTGACAATATTCAGGGACGACGGTATTCCCTACAGAAGCGCTATAAGGACAGTCTGCAAGAGTCGCTGACTTTGTGCCGGGCGCCTGAAAGCTGGGAGCATATGACTCAGGATTGTAGAAAGTATCAGTAAGAGTGGTGGTAGATAAATATCGAAAAATGTATGGTTGGACCAAGTGACAAAATTTTTGAATGATTGAAATGTAATGGATAAGGGAAAAAGAAGGTGTTGTAAAGAAGCTGATGAAGAACACGCTCGGGCGCTACTGTAGCTTCCAGACGTGATTTGTTCTTTTTTTTAGGATTTTGAAAGAAAATTATGATTTATTAAATTTTGCGTTATTTGAGAATTCCTAAAGCTGAACACAATATTCAATTGTAATTAAATAAATATTGGTTTATTGATAGCAACATAGTATGTTATGTACATATTTAAATACATTCCAAAATCATATACACTCGTATATCTCAAAATAAATAGCAAAAATACGTTTAAGTGAGAAGCTATCAAAAGGTCTAGGCTCATCTCATAACACCCCTCCGGCCGAGATACATCCCACCAATATAGAACAAGCGCAGTCGCGAGGACACCAGATGTTTTTTCAGCCCACACCCTTGCACAAGTAAATTAATAAAAGAAAAAGAAAAACAGACAATATGTTAAATAAATAGCAGAAAAAAAATCTATGTTACTGTTACAATCACAAAATAAATATGATTATAACATAACTGTTACAATCACAAAATAAATATGATTATAACATATTTATTTTGTGATTGTAACAGTTATATTATTGTTGCGTAATGTTTAACTAATTAATAATCCTTATTTCAGATTAAAGTTTGATATCTTGAGTAAAATATCAATTAAATCGATTTTAAATTATTATAAAATGTCACATAGCACTATAAATCATTTAGTTTAATTAATTATTCATAAAAACATAATAATTAATGATGTAGTTTAAGTTAACATTTTATATGCTTCTAAGTATTGGATAAATAAGTGACGTGTGCAGCTATAGGAATCACTTTAAGAATTTTTGGAAATTCTTATCAAAATTCATGATTGAACATACACCACATTCAACATAAAGTTGAGTGTGTTACTACCACATATCGGAAAATCTACAACCTTTGTAGTTCGTCTTTCTGCTTTCTAATCATATGCAGATGCGGGGAAGTCCCTAAAATAATGGCCGCAGTCACAACCTTCCATGTTTTATATTCATCTTGTTTTTTTTTTTTTTTAATCTTTTGAGTTAGAGCGCCTTTGAGGAGAGTCATCTCTCTAAATGGCGCATTATAAATTGTCATTTTACTATTGTTATGGATGTGGAGGAGACGATGGAGGTGTGTCGTATACCAAAAGTTTGCACCTTTTCCTCTCTGCCTACCCCGACAGGGAAATTATTAACAAGATTTGTTTGTGCTCCCTGATGATGAGGTGAAAGTCTTGAAATCGGTAGGGTTATGTTAACGTTACAAAATGTTGGAATAAACATGATGTGTTTGATAAAACAAATTACTTTTTTAAACCTCCACAATGTTAATGCTTTAACTATATATAATATATTATATGTATATTTGCATCCTTTATTTGTCAATATATTATATTAACCTTTTAAAATACCTACTTCATTGTTAAATCCTTTCAAACTATTTTTATTCAATACAAATTCTTATAAAGCGTGGTTTTGTTTTTATCAAAACAGGTAAAATTTGTGCACGATTCAACTTGCAAAAATAAAAAAAAGATTGGCAGACCGAATTGACAACGTGTTTAAAAGTTAAGTCTGCATAAAATCGCCCTCTTTGACCTAGAGGATAAAATGGTTGTCTGCCAACCCGAGGGTTGCTGGTTCCATTCCAATTGTTATTATTTTCATTGAAATGTTATAAAATTACCGGTTTTCACTTAAGGTCCCCTTGACATCATATTGGTTTGTCAAAAAAGATTGCCCGCCAGACTGTATTACGTATATATGCAACGAAAGTATTCTTTACAACAGCGTTTCCTAAATTGTGCATTGCGCAGTTCAGTTTAGGGTTTTGCGAAAAAAAAAACAGTTTTAAAAAATACACATTTAAGGATATTTTTTTTGTAAGTACATTTATATCTGGTGTACGAGACAACATTTAAGCTAAACACGCGAATACAATTAATTATCAACAATTAAACAGTCGAAATAGAGTATTATAGTTCGGAAATTATAGGATGAGTCCTGTGACAACTCACGAATTGGCCCCAATACAACCTTGTGTAATGTATTTACCTAAATAACTTGCTATTTATTAAAATTGAGGCTTATATTATAGTTGATAAAATAATTAAAATTACTGAAAATCGTTACAAGGTTGTATTGGGGCAAATTTTTGTGCTGTCACAGGACTCATCCTAGAATTTCCGAACTATAGCTGGGAGGACCACCATCTGAGTGAATGTGATGGGATACAAGTAGCCTGAACGAGTAGACTTGTTCTTGCTAAATAGTTAGTTGTAATAATTGTTATCTAGTTAAAAGTAGTATATATGTAGGTGTTAACTAATTCTAAGAAATCGTATATTAAAATTTCAAAAATAAAAATAAAATGAAATGTAGGAAAATAAGATTAAGTAAGTGCATAAATGATAATATATAAATAAGATTAGTTTAGTAATAAATGTGTATATAGGAACTTGTAAAGCATTTGTGGCAAATAAATAATTTGTTAAATAAAAAAATTGTATTCGAAGAATTTTCCATAAAAAAAAAATTATAATCTAGTCAATAAAATATATATTGGCCTTTATTTGTTTTTTTTAATACTAATAATAATAAAATAATTACTTATTAATTCAGAATAAAATCTTATATATTTTTTTCCTAACAGGCACATAACATATTTTATACAGACAGGCTGGATTTATCTATGGGACATGAAAACAAAACGTGTAGTTGCCTTCTCGCAAGAAAAATGCTACTTTCAAATACATATTGCAGGTTTCCCAAAAATTTAATAATTAATAAACTTCCTGCCCGGTATCCCACGGCGGAGCTTTTCAGAGAGTATCGAGTCCTGAACATAGCCAATTTGCATCTCAAATCCATTCTCTGGCACTACCATCGAGAGGAAGGGAAGATGCAGACTCAAGAGAGACATATGATACGCATGGCAACTAATGGAATGTTCACCATCCCTAGAGTTAAAAGCTCTTTTGCCCAAAGGCAATATGCTTAATTGGCTCCCATTTCATACAATGGCGGGCCGAATTCAATAAAAGTAATGGGAGGAAAACCATTTAGACAGTCGATCGGAGCGTGGTTGTTATCGCGACAAGATTTTGAGTACTTGGGATTTTAGGATGAATGACGTGTGGAAAAGATTTGTGTGGGCTCTTGAGTGTGGGTTTCTTCTTGTTGTTTTAATTTTTGTTGTTTTGTATTTGTGTTTCTGTATATTTTTGTTTTTATTTTTATTCTTATGATTGTGTGCGGTATATTATGGGATGAACATTTTTGGTCTTTCTGGAGTGATGATGTCTGAGGAGTTTGATTTCGTATGATGTTTCCAGTTGTAATTGAGTGTCACTGTTTGTCAAGTTGATGAGAACGTGCAACGGGGGTTTGTTTTTGTGTAATCAAAAATCGGAAAGAAGTATCGATTTTTTTTTCATGCTAAACATCCTCAGTGAGATACAGGCAAAAGCCTAGTTTACTGGGGATACGACAAATGAAAGGCAACAAACCCAGATCCATTAAAATTGTATGTCCAAATTCAATTACCTGTTGTTTTTTTGCAAATTAGTGTATATATTTCTTGTCATGTGTAATGATAAATAAATAAAATAAAAAAAATTAAGTAATTTAATCTTGAACCATAAAAGTTTATCGCAATCGGTGCATTTTTTATGTGTCCAAAAAAAAATATTAAAGGGGTTCCGTTATTTTGTACGTAATACACAAGGATTCTATTAATAAATTTAATTGCGATACCCTGCCGTTCTTAACTATTAAAAAAATAACGTTATAAACAATTATATTTTATCTAGTTACATTTTCGTTGTATACAGTACAAGTTGGCGGGTTTTTTGCCATGTGGCAATATCTTCCAATGCCTTGAGTGAAACCAGACTGGAATCGTTTCCTTTTTTAATTGAGTTCAAACAAGACTCGAACCTTCTACCTCCTGGTTGAGAGACAAGCGTCTTACCAACTAGGCCACGGAGGGATCTATTACCTATACTAAAATAAAATATGAATCGAAGTCCTTTTTACGGAAAACTTTTTTCTAAGTAGAAAGAATGTAAAGAATTCTTCTTTTCTGTTGACACACTGACAAAACACGAGTAAACAGAAAGTTTTTTGTCAAAGTGGGGAAGATAATTACATTTTAAGTGAAGAAGTACTTTATTTCCAATGGCTAACATGATTATCTTTCATATCAACTAAATTAAATTCATTAAACAGGATTAGTCTAGATTTATAACCATTCAAAAATGGGAGATACTTTATAACAGCACGTATATATTATATTATAACACGTAAAAAAATACCCAACCCAAATTTTGCCTGTTCTGAGATAATAGAAGAAAGTTTGTAGGAGTTTTCATATTTTAAGACGGGATTGAACTAAGAATATAAATATACTTTAAGCCAGCTCAATACTTTAATTTAAGGGCGTATATTTGATATTTCAAATAAACCGAACCAAATGTGTTTTGTGGCTTGGTTATTTGAATCTAATGTGATGCAGTTTGTCTATTTAGTCGAGTTATAATATGTTATTTGCATCTAATGTGATGCAGTTTGTGTATTTAGTCGAGTTATAATATGTTATTTGCATCCAATATGATGCAGTTTGTGTATTTAGTCGAGTTATTTGCATCTAATGTGATGCAGTTTGTCTATTTAGTTGAGTTATAATATGTTATTTTCATCTAATGTGATGCAGTTTGCGTATTTAGTCGAGTTATAATCTGTTATTTGCATCCAATGTGATGCAGTTTGTGTATTTAGTCGAGTTATAATCTGTTATTTGCATCTAATGTGATGCCATTTGTGTATTTAGTCGAGTTATAATATGTTATTTGCATCCAATGTGATGCAGTTTGTGTATTTAGTCGAGTTATAATATGTTATTTGCATCCAATGTGATGCAGTTTGTGTATTTAGTCGAGTTATAATCTGTTATTTGCATCCAATGTGATGCAGTTTGTGTATTTAGTTGAGTTATAATATGTTATTTGCATCCAATGTGATGCAGTTTGTGTATTTAGTTGAGTTATAATATGTTATTTGTATCCAATGTGATGCAGTTTGCGTATTTAGTCGAGTTATTATATGTTATTTGCATCTAATGTGCTGCAATTTGTGTACTTAGTCGAGTTATAATCTGTTATTTGCATCTAATGTGATGCAGTTTGTGTATTTAGTCGAGTTATAATCTGTTATTTGCATCTAATGTGATGCAGTTTGTGTATTTAGTCGAGTTATAATCTGTTATTTGCATCCAATGTGATGCAGTTTGTGTATTTAGTCGAGTTATAATATGTTATTTGCATCTAATGTGATGCAGTTTGTGTATTTAGTCGAGTTATAATATTACATTATACGAGTATTATAAAAGAATATACAACGGTAAGACACTATCGGTTTTAAGGTTTTGACTTTAGTTCACTGCCAAGTGCTCTTCCTCTATATCACGGGAAGTCCCTTTTGAATTAGGCCTCGGTTATGGCAGAAGTTGATATGTCCGTTTACCTTAGTTTACAGGAGAAGCAATATTAACTTTGATTATCTCTATAAATAAGCATTTTATAAGTTTTTCCAAACAATATATATTTTGTTTGGATAATGACTGACACGCCAAGTTTCGACATAAAATGCTGAGAAATATTTTCTATAAATTGGGTGAATAAACACAAAATGACAAAAAAAAACGGACATATCAACAGATATTATGTTGCTATAATAGAATCTATTGTTTATTAAATGTTAGTTTTTCAAGTGCAATTATAGTATAATATATTCACGGAGTCAGTCGTTATTTATTTACAAATGTATTTAATACTTAAATGATGCACATAAAATGATTAAGAAAGACTGTATAAACACGACAATGCACGAATCACGGTAAAGGTGTTCTTGGAACCGAGGTCAAACAAAATCCCGAAGCAGGTTTAAGCCCTTTGAATACATTCTGCATTATTTGGCGCTCATGTCGGTGAGATGACATCACCCCAGAGTTGCCTTAACTCTCAAACAACTGGTAAAATACAATAGAAGACACACGTATTTCTCCCAGGTGTTTCGCATATATCTCGTTGATAGCATTCTGCCCTAGTATAACAAATAATTCACGTTTATTTATTTAATTGTTCCTAAATTGTAAGTCATGAAAATTAAAAAGTGTGATAGAAAAAATTGATGCGACATATGGGTGAGTAAAAAAATAGCTAGCATTTTCTCAGATCATGAAAGAGTTACAAGGGATATTGAACGGCGTGTTGCGATAGAAAACTAAGTCGATGGAGAAAAATATATGTATACAATACACAGTATAAAAATTTGTCAAGATAAATTGTTCACAAAATATATTTTTATTTAACACTTTTATTGCAAGTATCATACGATCTGGCGGACTTGTTGCCAGGTGGTAATCTCTTCCAATCAACCTGACAAAATTAAATAAAGCAAGTTACATGGTCGCAAACGAAGTTTCGAAAAAAATTTCACTTCAAGAGCGCTTGTTTTTGTATATATAAAACGCGTCTCGAAACCGTTACTGAATTAATTTAGGTGGCATGATGCGTGCAGTTTATTTAAAGCCGGGATACCAATTAAGGCGTTGCCTCTTGTAAGCGGTCAAATACAGGTTCAAATCGGACGAAATACAATACTATAGGTAATCATACGTTTGAAAAACGTGTCAAAGCGCTTTGAAACTAGTTTTTGGTTCATCTGCGACTGATCTATTGCAACTTCTTTGACTACAATATTTATTACCTGTGAATGGAGTTGAGAAATATTTTAAAACTAGTTGCAACCCGTGAAATATTCACGGAAGTAAAACAAATTCTACATTTATGAAAATATATATTCATAAATGTAGAATTTGTTTATATATCATTTATACATCGTCCCCTTTTACACCGGCTCAAAAATTGTAAGCTAAGTATTTAAAATTCGTTCAGTATCACGGACCCACCGAACTTCAAATTTTGAATTACTTTCGGAGAGAATCCAAGTATTCCTATCTCGCTCTCTTGTATTCAAAATTCAATTCTCGTATTCTTTCTTTGACGACAACCATCGTATGGGTTTTGGCCTATTTATACTATGATTCTGTTTATTTAACAATATTATATTTGATTTTTGAAGTGAAACTTCTATTGGCGCGGTAGGGCAAATTGGCTTGAACGTCACGAAAAGTGAAACGGTGTATTATATTATTATTTTATTATTATTAAATTATTATTAATTATTATTAAATATTTTATTTATTTATAAATTATAATTTATTATTTTAATATTCTTAAGTGTTTTCATATTATTAATATTATTATTTATTATTAAAATTATTTTTATTTATTATTTTAAATAATATTTTTTGTCATATGTTATAATATTTTTATATTAATACATTTAACATTTATTAATTTTCTTTTAATATTTATTTAATATATAATTTATATATAATTATAATAATACGAGTATATATGATAAATAGGTTATTATAATATTAATAATTATATTACTTGTATCATATATTATAATTAATTATAATATAATTAATTAATAACATAATAATATTATTAATAATATAATAATAAATAATTATTTAAAAATAATTAATTTAATAATTAATAATAACATAAAAATATAAATATATTTAATATTAAAAATATATATTTAATATTACTTAGTGTATTACATTATTATTAAAATTATTATTTATTATAAAAATTATTATTATTATTTATTATTAAAATTAAATTTTTTTTTAAATTTAATTAATAGAGATTTTCTTGAATTAAATTCCCCATAACCACTTCCAAATCCTAAAAAAAATGGAAAAACAACAATGTATAAAATCAACTTTTCCTAAGAGCTAAGAAGTTTCACTTCTACTGCGAGAGAGTCTCACGCATCTGTTTTTCTTTCAAGGGAATAACAACTCTTGAGGCTTTTAGTTTAACATACATATGATACATATATACCATATTATCATTAAGACTTGTCCCTTGTGGGGTTGGCAGAGAAAACAGTTCTTCAAACTTTTCTATACAACCTCAACTTTCGTGGCTATCGAAATCCAATATGACCTCCGTGGCCTAGTTGTTAAGACGCTTGTCTCTCAGCCTGGAGGTTGCGGGTTCGATTACTGTTGGAACTATTGTAGATTTTTTTAAAAAAGGTTTCAATTTGGTTTTCACTTAAGACTTAAGGCCTCTTTAACATCTTTCTAGTTGATTGGAAGATATTGCCACATGGCAATAAACCCGTTAGGTTGTTCTGTATACAACAAAAATGTAATACAATACAACTTTCACCTCCTCAACATTCATAAATCTCCTCATGCACAATCTTCTATAATTCATACTTCTCATTTTACCTTCTTTCAAAATCTGGCCCATTTGATCAGGCAATGTTTTCTACCTCTAACAAACACACCTTGCCCTTCTGACTCAATCCAAATCTAGTTTATCACGTTAAAATACGAGATCGGGACTCAATCCAAATCTAGTTTATCACGTTAAAATACGGGATCCGGACTCAATACAAATCTAGTTTATCACGTTAAAATACGAGATCAGGACTCAATACAAATCTAGTTTATCACGTTAAAATACGGGATCCGGACTCAATACAAATCTAGTTTATCACGTTAATATACGAGATCGGGACTCAATACAAATCTAGTTTATCACATTTAAATACGAGATCGGGATTCAATACAAATCTAGTTTATCACGTTAAAATACGAGATCGGGACTCAATACAAATCTAGTTTATCACGTTAAAATACGGGATCGGGACTCAATACAAATCTAGTTTATCACGTTAAAATACGAGATCGGGACTCAATACAAATCTAGTTTATCACGTTAAAATACGAGATCGGTATACAAAGTGTTATATTTAGCAGCTTATTGAATTTTACGTCTGCGTGCATAACACATTACGTCACATAGAAGCGAAGTTCTGCATGTTTCATGCACTTTGTCGGCGCTAGGGGGATCAAAAGTGAATTAATTGCATGAATGCACTCTAGCAATTCCAGTTAATAAATATGTGCTGATAATTAATCGTGGCATATTATGGGTGAATAGCAAACATCGTTGTGTTGTTTAAATAACTCCGACGTCACTTTGTGGAACTCCATAATTAATATTTTGTACAATCTTTTTCTCACGATTTGTCTGACGTTTTGCATTTTCTACTCTCAAATTATTGTTCACTTGATCCAACAATACATTATTTGGTTTACCTCTACCACGCCTTACAATCACATTTGTACTATACTGCAGTCATAAGCAAAAACGCAGTCAAGGAGTTGAAATATACTTTCGTCACTTACGCACGTAAAACATGAGTCATTTTAGTGCCATTTGGAAGTCTTAACTCGAAAATGTATTTTTTTGTAGTTTCGCCACTATGATTCTCAACAGGCGATATGTACACATTGTGTTACTGCCAAGGAACCTGTATTTGTTTGTTTGAATAAATCTGAGGCGATATTTGTGGATTTGTTTATTTTTCTGCCGTGTATTTATTTTCTGTTTTTTTTTCTCTCTCTTCTTCTTACTCTACATTTGTAAGGGTGTGGACTGAAAAACGTCTGGTGACCCCGTGGCTGGGCTCGCCCTATATTGGTGGGATGTATCTTAGCCGGGGGGATGTTATTAGATGAGCCTTTTGATAGCTTCTCTCTTAAATGTATTTTCTGTTATTTATCTTGAGATATACGAGTGTATATGATTTTGGAATGTATTTAAATATGTACATAACATAAATATGTTGCTATCAATAAACCAATATTTATTTATTTACAATTGAATATTGTGCACAGCTTTAGGAATTCTCAAATAACCCAAAATATACTAAATCATAATTTTCTTTCAAAATCCTAAAAGAAAATAACAAATCACGTCTGGAAGCTACAGTAGCGCCCGAGTGTGTTCTTCATGAACTTCTTTACAGCACCTTCTTTCCCCTTATCCATTACATTTCAATCATTCAAAAATTGGGGTGTATCTTAGCCGGGGGGATGTTATTAGATGATCCTAGACCTTTTGATAGCTTCTGTCTTTAATGTATTCTCTGCAATTTATCTGTTCTTGAAGTATATTTAAATATATTATGTACATACTATGTTGCTATCAATAAACCTATATTTATTTATAGATGTTGTATGTAACAATTAGTGCTCCGTTTACCTTGTTACATTTAATAATATAATCTAATACTAAAATTAGATCGAGTTCTACGATGACAACATCCCAACAATTAAACAACTGAAGAAAAGCTTTTATTGTTTGGATATTTTTTGCGTATATACTCGTATGTATATCCGAATGGATATTTGAATAAAACAAGTGACATTTTGTGAAACAATCTTAACTACTCCGATCTTCTGTTATTTAAATTAGTATTTTTTGTTATCTCATTATCAACGCTTTCCACGTTCTTGTCCCATTTGCATATGAATGAGTATGGGTGCATGCATAATATCTAACAGCCGTCCATATCGGTCACACCACATCACTTCTCTTATTGGATTAAATATTATTAGAAGATTGTGGATTTTCGTTACGCTCAAGCAGAGATTTTTTATTGGCTTGCCCAGTTCACCGTTCTTTTTTTACGTCGTCCTTTAATGTATTGTTTGCAGTGTTGTTAAGGTTACGAGTACTTTTCAGTCTAAATTAGCTTGCTACTCGAGTATTATGTGTTAAAAGTAATAACATCACTAATTTATTTATTTATTTATTTAACACTTTTATTGCAATACAATCTGGCGGGCTTATTGCCAGGCGGCAATCTCTTCCAACCAACCAGACAAAAGTAAATGAAGCAAGTTACGTGGTCGCATAAATCATTCAAATGACTATCCATCCTCACGAAATCTATAAACATATACGTGAGAACATGCCCACAAACCCCACAAAGACGGACAATCACCCGAACATTATTTTTCATATAAAGTGAGATATCATCAATCAAAAGGAAAGGAAGGGATGGTGGAGAGGAAAGGAAAAGAAAAATCAGGAATGAAACACGTTATTTTACTGACTAAAAATTAAGAGTTTTTTCAGTCGCTTCTTAAAGCACGCCAAGGACGGAGCGAGTCTTATATTGGTTTGTAACTGATTCCAGAGTCTCACTGCATGGACAGTAAAGGACGACGTAAAGAAAGAAGAGCGGTGAACTGGAAAGGCCAATAAACAACCCCTGTTTGAGCGTAGCGCTAATCCATGATTGGAAAGACGCTGAAAATTTTCGGCGAGATAAGAAGGTGCGGCGGGACAGTTAAGGATATTATACAATAGAGACAGTATGTGAATTTGGCGTCTATTTCTAACATTCAACCAGTTCAATGCCTTCTGGTATGAAGTTATATGATCGTACTTTCGTAGGCAGAAAATAAATCTTAGGCACACATTTTGAAGACGCTGTAATTTGTCCAGCTGTTCCTCTGTAACATCCGTCCGCATAGTCCAGAATCGGAAAGAGCAGAGATTGTACGAGTAAAATTTTGGTTTTAGTTGGTAGGAATCTTTGCAACACTTTAAGGGAATGAAGGCTGAAGAAGATCCTTCGGCTTACCTCATTTATTTGATCTCGCCATGAGAGAGTGTTATCTATTAGCACTCCTAGGTTTTTAACAGTTTTATGTAATGGTATAATAGAGCCATCAAGTAATATTGGAGGAAGTAAGTCAGTGTTGAATTTACCGAGAAGCTGAGGGTAGCCAATGAGGATCGCTTGAGACTTCTTAGGATTGATGAGTAAGCCATGCTCCCCAGTCCACTCCGAGATCGATTTAATTTACAGCTACTCTTAGAACAAAGTGTGCTACTTTTAGACCACTATTTAACAACATTGCTTTTTTGTAACAACAAAATAAACAAGAGTTTAATAATTATAAAATATTCTGTTTTGGTATCGTAAGTCGTAAAATACTTGCTTACTACACCAATTTTTTATTTTCAATGTAAATATTATTTTGATGTTAAATATGCATCTCATTTTTACTTGCATTGATATTCTCAAGTTTTTCTTACATCAGATGTACAAAAATCAATAAACACTTCGTTCTTCTCAGTGGTGCTTTGACCAGGATGTTAAAAAAAAGTATATTTTTTAAATTTTTCAATAAAAAAATATTCTAAAAGATTTATTATTCCCAAATTATTACTTTGAATGAAATTCTCAGAACAAATGTAGATTATTTCATGAAAAAAAGAACTAGATCCTAAAGCATTGGTTTCCTAAGGAATTGGTGTCGTTATATAGCGCACGTTACATGACGTGATGCTGGCGCGCCACTAGACGGCCGAAATGAGAACCCACAACTGTCAGTTGGAAACTTTATTCCACATATTTAGTTTCAACTGGGCTTTTCAATAGTCTTTGCTCTTCACATTATATAAAGTTTCATTATTTCTTACAAAATCAATCAATATTTCGTCATTTTCGCTAGTCCAAATAACTGTACACAAAGACTCTGCAACCAGTTTTCAACTAATGTTAGACTCGCTCCGTCACTGGCATGTTTTAAAAAAAAAGCGACTATAAAACTGTAAATTTCAAGTCAGTAATGTAACGTGTTTCATTCCCCAATTTTCCATTCCTCTACCAATTCTTCCTTTTTTTTACCTTTGATTGATAATATTTCATTGTAAATTTTATGTGAATTTTATGCCCCTTCCTTTATATACCTTTGATTGATAATATTTAATTGTAAATTTTATGTGAATTTTGTGCCCCTTCCTTTATTTACTTTTGTTTGGTTGGTTGGAAGAGATTATCGCTTGGGAAAAAGCCCGCCAGATTGTTATAACAATGAATTGCAGAACAAAATAAATAAATAACATTTCTTAAATCTTCTAAAAGACTTCAGTTTCACTTTGTCGTGCCATGTTTTATGTAAAAAATAAATAAAACACATTTTTTTCCCCGCCCCATTTACTATTGAATCACAACTCTTCCCCTACCTCATTCCTCTTATACTATGTACACTTGCAGAAGAAATATATTGACATGAAGAAGTGAAGTATAGTAATTAAAATAAAGTGATGACGTATAGCTCATGACTGAGCATCGTGACTACCATGATAGTCGATGATAAACGTTTCTCCTTATCTACTATATATCTGCACTCCGCAGTTTGAAGAGCACTTGTTGGAGATAGTCTTGTTGCATTTCTTCCTCTTATGGGTCGTTACGTATCTCGCTTGCTCTCAAAGTCCACGACACCGCGTCCACGACACCGCTACATGCAATATTCCATATCAAATTCTGAACCATAATCCATAAAAAAATACAGAAAACCATTTATTTTAATATAAAAATCGACATAATGTCTTCTTTAATTTTACAAAATGTTAAGTTTTTCTAAGCAAAAAAGCACTAAAATGTGATTCATAAGCAAAAAAACAGCAAGTGTCTATGCGTTTGCTGCGTTTTTGCTTATGAATCACACTTTACTGCTGTTTTGTTTATGAATCACGACATTTTTAAGCAGCTATGAAAAACATGAAAGTACAGTTTTTTTCAAAACTTTACTTTTGACATTAGCTGCGTTTTTGCTTATGAGGGCAGAATACTGGAGTTTAAGTAAACAAAATTAGTTACCAGTTGTAAATCATTATTTATCGTTTAGTGTAAAATAACACTATTCTAACTGAAATGTAGATAACGTTGTATATACCCGGAATTAAAGAAGTCAACTACAATTACTTACTAGATATTCATCCATATATTCATATCGTAAAGCTTTCATTCAGCCCACGTGGCAAGGTGGTCGAAATACTTGTTGAGTGTAATGCCCTCAAAAATAAATATATTCATCAACGGAGAAATATATGATACATTACGCTTTACAAAACTGATTTAGATTAAATGGCAAGTAATTTTTTTGAGTTTTTAAGATACACACATTTCGAGATATGAAACAGCTACATCATCATTATCTTCTTCTTCTTCAGTTACAATCCTGGGGATTGGTTAGCAGCAAAGCTCTGCATCTCCTCTTCCACTCCGCTCGGTCTTCAGCGATCCTCTTGAGCT
This sequence comes from Odontocerum albicorne, assembly GCA_949825065.1. NCBI lineage: Eukaryota > Metazoa > Arthropoda > Insecta > Trichoptera > Odontoceridae > Odontocerum > Odontocerum albicorne. The sequence continues at coordinate 49,464,201 of OX463843.1, forward strand.
ATGTATAAGAGGTGCAGTCCATATCGTGGCATATTTGCTCCAGATACTCCCGGCGAGGGGGTCCTCTGCCAATCGATGCCTCAATCTTCCCTCCAGTGTATCGTGTAGGAGATTTTCATGTCGCAGCATATGACCCATCCATTCTGCACGCCTTTTCGATATGGTGTTTGACAGGTGCCTGGTTTCTTCGATCGTGCTGAGAACCTCGTCATTTGTAATGTGGTCTCTCCAGGAAATCCTCAGGATTCGCCTATAGGTCCACGTCTCGAAGGCCTCCAATTTTTTTCGATCCCTTTCGCCCATGTCTCGCAACTATATATCAAAATACTCCACATATATTTTTTGACCAATTGCTCGCGGAGTTTTAGGTCCATGTTATTGGATTCGAAAATCTTTGATTTCTTATTAAAGACGAGTTTTGCTCGGTGGATGCGACTGTCCACCTCTCTTTTTGTACGGCCATCCCATGTGATCTTGCTTCCAAGATAGACAAACTCTTTTGCGTTCTTAAGTGCAGCTCCTGACATTAGTATGTTCATTTGGTATTCGTCCCTGCCTACAGTTATCAGTTTTGTTTTGTCCTTGTTTATTTTCATGTTGAACTTGGTATATAGGACATTCTCCATAGTTTCCAAGGTCTCCTTTAGTTCTTCTTCGCTATTGCGTTCTTAAGTGCATCATTATCACAATGAAAAAAATATTTTTTAGTATTTTTATCAGGTTTTCTGAGTGTAATTTCAAAAAAATCCTATGAAAAATACCTAAAAGCCAAAGCAAACATACAAGACTACACCACCGAATTAAACAAACATATCACACCGCTATTTCTCTGACTGGGCAGGCAGAGGATAGAGCGCCAGACTTTCATATCTCGACACACATATTTCGCCTCTTCTACACCCATACACCGACCGACATGACCTAGTCGGTAAGATCTCCTAGCCCGGTTACAAATCCTGCTGGAACCCAGTTTTTTTTTAAAGAATTCCAGTATGGTTTTCCCTTAATACCACTTTAATATATTTCTGGTTGATTGCCACGTGGTATTATACCCACCAGGTTGTACAGTATACAACAAAAGTGTAATACAATATAATACAATACGTCGTCTCATATAACTCCTTCCACTGCTATGACTTATTACATTTATTTCTTTCAAAATATCATACACTTGACTTAACCATACTTTCCTTGGTCTTCATCTACCATGCCTACCACTCATATTTGCACTATATATTAGTTTCTTCATTAATTTGTTCCACGTGTCCAAACCATGCCTGAGTGTCATCCTAAGTTCACATTCATCCCATCATTCCATATTGTGTCTTACATTGTCACCACATTTATTCTTCTTAGTACACGTATTTCTTATGTATATTGTTCTCCATTCACTTTTTGAAAACTTGAATGAGTTATTTTGCAATTCAAGAAGTTTGAAACCTTATAAGGAGGAAAATAATAAGCGTTTGTTGCGGTTTATATGCATACCATTTATGACTTATATCGTTATATATCATAGATTTGCACGGCCACGCGGTAACGCACTGAACTTTCGTGCGGGAGTTCGCCGGTTCGAATCCCACGCTGTGCTACTCCCCACGAATGACACAGGCATATTTTAACCTGGTATTTGAGAGTATAAGGAATTCTATGACTTCGGTCATATTCATTCTTTCAAATAAAGAGAACATGAATGAACATTCTTTCAAAAAAAGAAAACATGCCGGTGTACATCGATCGTCTCTCTTCGGTGTGCCATCGGGCCCAGTACAGTGGGCTAGTGAGTATGCAAGTGTGTAACGGCTTACTCGCTTAAAACAAACTCCTTGGTACAGCTTTGCTGCTTTCTTTTTTTTTTAACCCTTCCTGTCCGGTGATGTGTAACTAGTACACATTGCTTCTAAAAACTTTAATATCTCTATAAATATAATAAATACTGGCTTCAGATTTTAGGTATTCTTCCGTAATACATTTACGCATTGAATAAAAAAATAATATTAATAATAATTAGCACTTATCGGCCACATCAGAGATATTTTGTGAAAATCGGGAATAAATTCACCGATACAATCAAACGCGTGCCAGTGTGTGACGTAGTATATTCATTCTAAAAAAACCGCCAAGGGTGAGGAAGCGACGCTATTCTAGTCTCACTCTCACTATTTTTCGCTGTTTGCTCTCACTGTTTGCTCGCTTCTCTCTTTTTAGTAGTCAACCGGTTTACGTTCGAGGGGGTCTCTGCCCGTTTTGTGAACGTCGTCCGATGTTTTTATTTTCATGTTTTCTGCAATTAAATCACAATTATTATCCCTTTTGACTTCAAATTTCATTATTTTAAGCGATTGGCTATGAATATTTTTATTTTTCCGATTTTAAATCGCTCATTTTTACACATGTATTGATGTGCATTGAATACACATCACCGGAACGGGTGGACTAATTTTATTTAGGGAGACAGGAAGGAAAACGTTATAATTCTTTTAAGTCACGGTTATAAATGCCGATAATTGTATTCTATTCTATTTCACTTTCATTACATGTGCCATCTCTTCCCACTAACCAAAAATATGTTGAAGGGGCTTTAAGTGAAAACCAGAATGGAAAAATCCTTTTTCAAAAAATCTGAGTTTCTTCTAGGTTTGAAAACAGGCGTCTTACTTGTAATAAGAACGATTGTAATAAAAAAAAACTTTAAAGCAATAAATTCGCCGAATATATAATATTAGCACGACTGTATTTAAATAAAATCATAAATATTCAACCTTGATTAAAATAAAACCGCTTCGCGGAACGCGTTACAGCACCCGAGAGGATGTCATGAAAAAATCGAAGACGGCTCTGATGGACATACCGAAAATTGAGTACCAGCGGTGTTTCGAGGATTGGACCAAGCGCTGGCGTAAGTGCGTTGCAGTCGATGGGGGGTACTTTGAAGGGGACCATATCGATTTTGATGAATAAACTTGTATTTTCGATTTTATGAATAAAGTCCTTAAACTTTTTGATCAATGTAGTATGTATATACGAGGCATATCTAGAAAGTAAGTGTACTGAATTTTTGTAGGTTACAATTTTTTTTATTTAAACAAAAAAAATACGTGGTTACCGTAGTACATATGTAAGCTATTTTTCGACATAGTCGCCACTCCTCTCAATGCAGGTAATGAAGCGGGGAATCCACTTTTTGATGCCTTCCTCGAAGTAGTTTCCCGCCAACCCCTCCGTCCACTTCTCCACCTTCTCCTTTACCTCCTCGTCGGTTGAAAACCTTTTTCCACCCATGTGCAGCTTCAGGGAGGTAAAGAGATAGTAATCTGAAGGTGCTAGGTCAGGGGAATGCGCGAGATGGTTCAGGACATCCCATTCAAACGAGGCGAGCAGTTCCTTCGTGGCGTTGGCCGTGTGTGGTCTGGCATTGCGTGCAGCAGGCAGACTCCCTTTTTCAGCATGCCTCTCCTCTTGTTCTGAATCGCCCTCCGCAATTTTTTTAGGGTCTCACAGTATCTTGCAGAGTTGATGATCTCCCGTTGAGGCATATATTACATTAAAATTATGCCTTGACAGTCCCAAAACATGGATGCCATGATTTTCTCGGCTGAAATTGTGGTTTTGAACTTTTTGGCGGAGGGTGAAGAGGTGTGACGTGACCGTTTTTAAACTCGCGACACCACTCGTACACACTCCTACGATTCACAGCTTTATCACCATATGCAGTTTTCACCTCATTATAAACCTCAACCGTAGGTTTTCCCTTCCAAACGAGATAACGGATGACGCCGCGTATTTCGCACTTGGCGGGAGATTGGATTGACATTTATCACGAAACGTGTTGTCGCGTCGACACTTCTCAACGTACTGACCTTGAACCGGTCTCGTTGTGGAGGGGAAGGGTCAGGCTACACGGAAGTGTAGCCAACATGTCGAAAATAAAATCCATCCGGTCGTGAGAGCCTCAAGTACACTTACTTTCTGGATACGCATAGTACTTGTCATATAAAATAGAATAAAAACGATATTATGCATGACAGCGTGTAGGACGTGACAGAAGCAAAAGATGTAAGGGAGCGTTGAAGTGGTTCGACTACATAGAAAAAAGGAAAGTTAGAAAATTTACAAAAAAATATCTATCATAAAATATCTCGTATAAGCTGTATAGAAGATCTGTGAAGCTCGGAAGTGGGACTATTAAATTAATGAAATTCTGAAAGAGGGAAAATAAAAAGCTGGAATAAAAGGAGAGTATGCAAGGCGTGCGCCAGGATTTAATAAAGTGGATATCGTCTAGTCCAATAGCTTCATAATTAATATAAAAATTCCTTCTTCATGTTTTACAAAATTATGAAAAATACAGAAAGAAAACAACTAAACAATATATCAAGCAATAAAAGGAAAATTACAATACAATGAAATAGGTACTCTTATATGATATAAATTATTGCAAAATATTGTATTGGGTCCTTACATGTGAAATTGGCGTTTTGCCGTACTGGCAACTTTGATCTCAAATATCTTCTCTTTGGTTAAGAATTCCAAATTCAAATTTATACAGCTATTTACTCAAGTATTTGTGTTTCGAAAATTATAATTCATTTGTTTTTTCCTCAATTGTTTTTTTTCTTTGCGTCACTCAGTTTACAAAATGGAAAACTTGAAATATCGCGTTATTTACGAGTACGAGTTCCACCGTGGCACCAGTGCTGCAGAAACGGCTCGAAGGATTAATGATGTGTATGGCGACGGTGCCGCAAAAGAAAACACAGTGCGTTTTTGGTTCCAACGTTTTCGTTCTGGAAATTTCGACCTGCGGAACAAGCCCCGTGGACGGCCGGAGACCAAAGTTGATAATGAAGAATTGAAGGCTATTGTGGAAGCGGATCCATCGCAAACCACGTCCGAGTTAGCTGCAGGCTGCGGTGTTAGTGATAAAACTGTTTTAATCCACTTGAAACAAATTGGGAAGGTGAAAAAGCTTGAAAGGTGGGTACCTCACGAATTGAGTGAAGCAAATCAACAAACGCGCGTTGACTGCTGCGTTGCATTACTCAACCGGCACAATAATGAAGGGATTTTGAATCGAATCATTACATGTGATGAAAAGTGGATCCTGTATGATAATCGGAAGCGCTCATCGCAATGGCTGAACCCTGCCGAACCAGCCAAACCATGCCCCAAGCGAAAATTGACTCCAAAAAAGTTACTTGTGAGCGTTTGGTGGACTAGTGCTGGTGTCGTTCACTACAGCTTTCTTAAATCTGGCCAGACGATTACGGCAGATGTCTATTGTCAGCGACTGCAAACCATGATGGAAAAGCTAGCTGCTAAACAACCGAGGCTGGTTAATCGCTCTAGGCCACTGCTGCTTCATGATAACGCTAGACCACACACTGCACAACAGACGGCTACCAAATTAGAAGAGCTTCAATTGGAATGTCTAAGACATCCACCGTACTCTCCGGACCTTGCCCCGACAGATTACTATTTTTTTCGAAATTTGGATAACTTCTTGCAAGGGAAAAAATTCAACTCCGATGGGGCAGTCCAAACCGACTTCAAAGATTTTATTGATTCCCGTCCGAATGGTTTTTTTAGTAAAGGGATCGATGAACTACCTATGAGATGGCAAAAGTGCATAGATAGCAATGGTACATACTTTGATTAAATAAATATATTATATTAAAAAAAAATCAACTTTATGTTCCTCCCAAACAAAACGCCGGTTTCATATGTGGGGACCTAATATAATACATTAAAGATATACAATAATTTGTAATTTATTTTTATCAAACACTGTTTATTCCACTTTTTTGTAACGGTATAACCCTACCGGTTTCAAGGCTTTCCCCTCATCTTCAGAGGAGCACAAACAAGACTAAATCATGTTCGAACTGGTACCGATATACACGCTTCAACGGTTGGGTGCTGAGGGGTGAGGGAGGCATGGGACGATTTCGGCAAAGAGCGGAGAGATTTTTGCGATATAACTGTTCACCAGATGTTCGGATCGATGTACTGACTTAGAAATTTCTAGGGCCTCTAATCTGTCCAATTTATTCCCGTTACTACTGATATGTAAGAATTTGGCATCATCGGTAGAAAAAGTATGGTTTTCACGGTGACAATGATTAGCCATTTCAGAATAAATTAGAGGATTTGTTAAGGCAGATTTGTGTTCACGAAATCTCTTTTCAAAAGATCTTCCTGTCTTTCCTATATAGAAATGATCACAGTCAGCACATAAAAGTTTATACACACCACTGTTGCTAAGTATTCCATTTTTGCCTTTTCCATTAAATAAGAGTTTCCGGAGATTAAAATTAGTGTAAAAAGCTGGCTTTATGTGACTTGGAATATTTTTGGTTATTTCGTATATGTTTTTTTATAAATAACATATACAATAATTATTTTCCTTATAGTAACAGTCCTACATTTTGTTATTTAATTATTGCTAAATACATAAATGGAAAATAATAATTATTTTCCCAAGAGTAACAAATGAAATTTTTGTAATTTTATAACTATATATTATAGGAACAGCAGAACAAATTACAGCGTCTTCAAAAGGTGTGTACCTATAAGATTTATTTTCAACCTACGTAAGTACGACCATTTTACTTCATACCAGAAGGCATTGAACTGGTTGAATGTTAGAAATATATGACAAATTCACATACTGTCTCTATCGTATAACATCTTCAACTGTCCCGCCACCTCTCTTAACTCGCCGAAAATTTTCAACGTCTTTACAATCATGAATTAGCGCTACGCTCAAACAGATATTGTTTATTGGCCTTTCGAGTCCACCGTTCCTCTTTCTTTACGTCGTCCTTTACTGTCCATGCAGTGAGACTCTGGAATCAGTTACAAACCAATATAAGACTCGCTCCGTCCTTGGTACGCTTTAAGAAACGACTGAAAAAACTCTTAATTTCTAGTCAGTAAAATAACGTGTTTCATTCCTGATTTTTCTTTTCCTTTCCTCTCCACCATCCCTTCCTTTCCTTTTGATTGATGATATCTCACTTTACATGAAAAATAATGTTCGGGTTATTGTCCGTCTTTATGGGGTTCGTGGGCATATGTTCACGTATGTGTTTATGGATTTCGTGGGGATGGATAGTCATTTGAATGATTTATGCGACCACGTAACTTGCTTCATTTACTTTTGTCTGGCTAGTTGGAAGAGATTGCCGCCTGGTAATAAGCCCGCCAGATTGTATTTGCAATAAAAGTGTTAATTAAAATAAATAAATAAATACATTGTAAATTATGAAAAACATAGCATTGTGAATGCCATTAAAACGACTTTAATATCATAATTTTAATTCTTCAACATGCAAGCTGAGCATTCTTAACCTTTCCTTCCCTGTGTTGGGTATCTTCTACACGTTGCTTCTTATAACCATCAATATCTCTATAAATACAATAAATACAAGGTTAAGATTTTAGGTATTCTTCCATAATATATTTACGCATTGATTTAAAAAATAATATTAATAATAATCAGAATTTATCGACTACATCGTAGGTGTTTTGTAAAGATCGAAAACAAATTCGCATTTAAACGCTGCGAGTGCCTCGTCTTGACGATAGGTGAAGAGTATGCGGGAAGCGCGACACTATATTCGCATCTCACTCTTACATACTCCACTGAATTGCGAGGAGCTCAATTGTCTCAATCGTCGCAAACGTAAGCCACGCCGGGGTACCGCTCCGCGCCGCAGTACGCCCGTTCCGTGAGCGTTGCCAGATGGTTTTTAATGTTTTCAGCAAATAAATCTCAATTATTATAATTTTTAACTTTAATTATAAATAATTAAGGGGATTATCTATGAATGTTCTTATTTTTCCGATTTAAAATCGCTAATTTTTGATCGCGTACTCACTACCCAACACCGGAGCACGCGTTTCAATTTTAACACCGTAAGGGAAGGGTAAAACAGGGCTTCTTGACTCAGTGCCCGCGGGAGCATGTGCGCCCGCGGAGTTATTTGCATGCGCCCACTACGAAGTATTTAATAACGAAAAATAAACACAATTTAATCTAAAACTATTTTTATAATAAAATCGTAAATAGGATATAAACATTTATAGTATGTTATTTTACGAAAATGTTTTCATTCAAGTTCAAGGGTTATCAGTGCTAAATTTCTGCACTTGTTTAGGAATGTATTTTATCTGCTGGTAACTGGTTTAGTCTAAATGCAGTGTTGCACCAATGCTCTCACAAGCGTATAAATGTAAAATTTACCTTAATACTGTAAAGTAACGATTTATAATCATTTAGTTATTATGTAATAAATGTAACCCTTAATACATAAATCTTATTATTTTTAGAAATCCAGCATTCGCCCGAAACTATTTTCCTAAATCTCGAATGCGCCCGTGACCTTAATTATGTTGAGAACCCTTGTTCTAATTAAGTTGAGAACCCCTGTTCTAAAAGGTAACCTATACAACTAAAGGGTTGTGAGAATTACGCGACGTGGGGTATATGAAACATTAAAAGAAGTATTTTGAGCGTCTTGAGGAGTCTCTAAACGGCGCTGTGTAAATTGTTATTTTATTATAATTATGTATTTCGGAATATACACATGTGACTGTTGTCTATTTTATAGTCTATTTTAGGTAATTAACTTTTTGGATTTTTAAATTATCCAAAAAAGCCTGTTTTCATTAATATTGAACACCCCAACTAATGAAAAGTGTATTTTTTTAAAGTTATTTTCAAAGCAAGCTAGGGTAATTTTCAAGTTGAGTAAAAATGCTAAGTTATTTTTATGATATTATATTTTCACTATAAAATCGCAGTTTTATAATCCTTTTAGGGGAATTTACAAAATAAATTTTATTTTAATTTCATGAATAGCTTAATGTAGTATTGTGTTGCAAGAAAAAAAACATTTATTTTAATTGTATGTTATGTTACGAGGGTCATCCAGAAACTAAGATTACAAGGGCGCCTGAGGCCGGGGGAAATTTTTTGTTTCAAAGTTTGTGCACCTGGCATGAAGGGGGGATCCTAACGGTCAGTTTGTTTGGTCCCGCGTGTTCGTCGGCTATTTTGTTCAGTCACAGTAAATTCTTCCGATTAAGAGGTCGTCGCGTGCTCCCGCCAACTCTCGTCCGTGCGAGACCCGCGCGGTCATCAGTTTTTTGACTTTGCAGAACAACACCGCCGCGAATATCCATCGGAAGCTCGTGGAAGTTTATGATAGTGATGTCATGAGTCGACAACATGTCACGAAGTGGGTTAGGTTTTTCAGAGAAGGCCGTACTGATACTCACGACGAGGCAAGGCAGTGATTTCTGACGAATTTGTGCAAAAAATTGAAGAACAATTGCGAAATGACCGCCGTGTGACGCTTGACGGCCTTTACAAAGAATTTCCTGACATTTCTCGAAGACTCCTTGGTAATATTGTGTCGGAAAAACTTGGTTACAAGAAGTTTTGTGCGAGATGGGTGCCCAGAATGCTCACACCGTAGCACCGTCAAAATCGCGTGACTGCAGCACGTGAATTTTTGGATCGTTTTGCACAGGAGGAAGAAGTTTTTCTGGACTCTATCGTGACGAGGGATGAGACGTGGGTGTGTCACTACACCCCAACAATTTTCTAACGATCACAAGGTCGAGGAAGCTGTTAAGAAGTGGCTGAAAGAGCTGGCGGAGGAGGTCTATGACACTGGCATACAAAAGCTGGTGCCCCGACTACAAAAATGTCTCGATCTCGACGGCGATTACGTTGAAAAATATTTTAATATATTTGTGAAGTATCCTGTGAATTTTAATTAAATAAAAGCATTTTTCGATCCTACATAAATGTTGTAACCTTACTTTTTGTATGACCCTCGTATATATTTGAATAATTCAGCTAATTTCATATGCATGATATTTTCATCATTAGGGATCAAAGTTTATATATTTTTTATTACATTGTATAAAGTAAAACTTTGTGGGTTATTTTACAACGTGGTAATCTCTACCAGTTAACTAAAATGATGTAAAAAAAAGCCACATCTTTGCCGCGTCCAATGAACGTTGCGTTTGTTCTTTCTTCGAGAAACTTTACCATTTATAGATCGATTGTTACATTTTTGAAGCTTAATCAGTTGAAACTTTGAATTATCTAGAATCGTCACTTTTTAAAATTGGTTTTATTATAATTACGTTTTATTACTCATATAATTTCAAATCTTTAGTTTTGTGGCACACATCATGCTATACTAGAGCAAATATAGAACGGTTCTTGTGACGTTTGAAACGTAATGTCTCAAAGGGATGGGGTAAAATCGTTTTTTTTTTTACAAATCGAATAGTTTTTTTATAAATCGAAAAATTGTTTTTCTCTAAACTGACGTTTTAATTCCTAATTTTTATTATACTGACTTTCTAATGTATCGTATGATTTGTATATATCTTTAAATAGGCCAAGATCCACTATGAATTAATACTAATTACGAACATTTAATTTTAGATATAAAAAAATCGAATATCCAATTACCGTATACCCCATCCCTAGCCAATGCAGACTAACGTAGTGACTTTTAACAAACGTCACCAAATATTATTTGATCTTAACAAACTGCCACATTTTTGCTAATTTGTAACAAGATGTATTAATTTGTCATTATTGTTAGTTTTATGTAATGTATTTACCTAAATAACTTGCTATTTATTAGAATCGAGGCTTATATTAAAGTTGATAAAATAATTCAAATTACTGAACGTCGTTACAAGGTTGTATCGGGGGAAATTTGTGAACTCTCACAGGAACCATGTTACACTATCTCTAGTATAGTTTGTGAATATAAAAAAACAGGCATTAAGTCAAAACGGGAATCGAACCAGCAACCTCTGGGTCGCAAGATTTAATCTTACCAACTAAGCCACGAATTGATGTGTTTATGCGAAATATATTTATCTCATATAAATTAAAATCCATATAAAACATTATAAGGAACAATTTTGTTAATTTTTTTTTCGCCGATCATCGGCCACTTTGTTTGATATATCGAATAAAATAAAATTGTCGTCTCGTGATAAAAATGTCCTGCCAATAGCCAGCCAATCAATATAATATTATTGGTGATTGGGTCGTATTTATAGCCAACCGGATTGAGAGGATCCAAACTGTATTGTTGGAGATTGGGCTATTTATGGTAGCTGCGCTGCGCTGCGCCTGGCTTGGAACGCGACACGCGATCGACGCACATCGGAATGAAAATGATTTAAATTGTAAATTTAATTTTCGAGTTCCGCTAATATTAAAACCAAAACAATCTTTGGTATGATTACATATTTTTTTACTGACAGAGTGTTCTACAGCAGAGACATCTCCCAGTTCACAAAGATACCAGTCTACAATACTGTTGTCCTCCCCACGCTTCTCTATGGGTCTGAGACTTGGGTTCCTTATAGAACGCACACTCAAAGCCTCTAAATGTTCCACCAGCGTTTTCTTCGCCGAATTCTTCGGATCCACTGGAGTGACCGTATCACAAATATTTCGGTCCTGCAACGCTCCAACTGTAAGTCTTTAGCGAATGTCCTTGAAGGACGAGATGATGATAGTAGTTGTTGGTAAATAAATAAAATACGTCAATTAGCAATGCGGAAAGAGAGAGTGAATGAATCAATGAATAATAATTAATAATTAATAATGCTTTATTTATCGATAAGTGGGTATTTATACATTTCAGAATGGGCGCGGGAGTGCGCGCGCAATATATTTTTATCTCGCTTCTGTGCGTGCAGAAATGGTCGATTGAAATATTGCAGACATCGAAAATAGTATTGTGGGTAGACAATTTGTTGGCGAAAACGGCGGACAGCGTGATGCGTTCTCTTTCTACTGTGGAATGTATCGTAAATAGTATTTATGGGTAAACAATTTCAATGTTTTGGTATGCGGCCTTTGGACATATCCAAAGGTCGTTTCGTCGGTCGTTGACCGTGTGTGTTGACAATATTTAGCGACGACCGTGGTTCCTACAAGTCTATAGAATACTCGTATATGGTTGTAAAGGCGAAATTGCGGTGGACCGGGCATGTGATACGCATGGGCGATCACAGTCTCCCAAAACGCGTCTTGTACGGGGAAGTGGTGAGCAAGCGAATAGTTGGCGGGCAGAGGAAACGCTATAAGGACAGTCTGCGAGAGTCGCTTACTTTGTCCGGGGCGCCTGAGGACTGGGAGCAGGTGGCTCGGGACCGTGAGGGGTGGAGAGCCGTATGTTCTCGGGCTGATGGCGTCTCAGCGGTTAGACGTGTGAGAAACAGTCTTCGCGCTGCGAACATGCGTCAACATGGCCAGGCGGCTCAGCAGGGTCCATATATCTGTGGCATTTGCGGGATAGAGTGCGCATCTAGGATCGGGCTGTTCTATCACAGAAGATCATACGATCGACGTGTTCAGGACTGATGCTGGAGTGTTGGACGGTTCAGGACTGATGTTGGAGTGGCGAGGGGATCCTCGACTGCGAGGCCCGGCAATGATTATATTTTTTTACTATTCATAATATTAAATCATTGAAAATTATATAAAATGTATTACTATGTGTACAGGAATCATACCATCGTTCCTGGTCTGTAAGTATTGGGTGTTAACATAAGTTGTGTCCGTTTTTTTTCAAATTGCAAATGAGCACCAAAAGTAAAACAAAATGGTAAAGGTTATACGTGATTCGAAAGAAATTTTTCTGCTCTACAAGATTTTCCATGAACAGAAGTGTTGAAAATGCTCAGTTTCGTCTACTTAACATTCCATTTTGAAGGTTTGTAATCAAATAAAATAATATATGTAACGTAAAAGCAAACACAATATCTTGTAGAACAGAAAATTTCCTTTCGAATGACGTATAATCTTTAGCATTTGGTTTTACTTTTGGTGCTCATTTTTAAATTTGAAAAAAAAAACGGACACAACTTATGTTAACACCCAATATAATACTGTCCAAATAAAATATTAGTAAGTAAGTAAAGGACACAAAACTTTGCAAAATATCCATAACTAAAAAAAATATATAATCATAACTAATCATAGAAAATAAATAAAAAAATACGTCTCTCAAATTTATTCAATGTCCATTTATAACATATAAAAGTCATTTTCAATCCAACGTGCAGCGGGTGGGTGTAGTTAGTGTCTTCTGTTATTTTGACGCATACGAATACTCGTATATGTAAAAGAGATCCAACCCACATTTTTTTCAATGTTATATATTTATAAATGCATTTCTTCTTGTAAAATGAACATTTGACCTTCTAATTCACGTTTAATATTATTTAAATTGTTTGAATCACTTTAAGAGTTAAACTCATAAACCACATAACAACCATATTCAGATTTTTTTAAATGTAAAAACAGTCTATCAACAAACGACAATATACCCATAAATGGCATATATGTGAATTCAAACTAAAAGTGATTCTGTTTTACAACCAAAGATGTCACTGGGCATATATCCACAAGCAATTGATCAAATACCGCACAGCTTTTGTCTCTTGAGTGGTTTATGAGTTCAATTATTGAGAAACAGTTTTCTCAAATATCTCAAAATAGTTAAAATCAGAATTCGATATTTTTTTAAATATGTATGTTTATTGGGACGAAAGTATGTCTTAAAGGTCACTTGTAATCTCTCCATAATCGATCCATACAACTTCTACGATATACGAGGCATATCCAGAAAGTAAGTGTACTGAATTTTTGTAGGTTTTTGTTGTCCACTTCTCCACCTCCTCATTTACCTCCTCGTCGGTTGAGAACCTTTTTCCACCCATGTGCAGCTTCAGGGAGGTAAAGAGATAGTAATCTGAAGGTGCTAGGTCAGGGGAATGCGCGGGGTGGTCGTGAGACCCTCAGTACACTTACTTTCTGGATACGCCTAGTATCTTACATTTCATTCTTTCAAAATATCACGAATTGATCCAGCTATAATCTTGCTCTACCTACCACTCCATACATTTTCACTTACACTATATATTTATTTACTTAGTTTTTTTTTACTGACTTAGTTAATTTATTTATTTACTTAGTTTACAAGAGTGTCATTCGACATGTGCTCACATATGTTTCCGAAACCTGGAATACCTCCCTAAGGCACGTCCGTGCCATACACACAGCTGAGATGAAAATGTTGAGATGGATGTGTGGTGTCACAAGGCTTGACAGGATCCGAAACTCCTACATCCGTGGGAGTCTAGGTGTACGCGACATCTCTGACAAGATTCAAGAGAGCAGGCTGCGATGGTATGGACACGTCAGCAGAAGACCGCCAGAGTATATATAGAAAACAGGGCGCAGACACTTAATATCCCTGGTAAGAGGTCCCGAGGAAGACCTAAGCGCTGGTGGCGCGAGGTTATTGGGCGGGACATGAGGGATGACGATGTCGCTCCGGAAGATGCACGGGATCGGGCGAAGTGGCGGCGAATTATTGGAAGTGCAGACCCCACCACCATGTGGGAATAATAAATGCCAAGGAAGAGAGAGTATTTTTTCATTCATTCGTTCTACATGCACAAACCATCTCAATGTACTCTTCTTTATCATACTTAAGACATCAGCCTTAAGTTCGAATTCTTCCCTTATCACTTCATTCCGTTTTCTGTCTTACAGTGTTTTTCTTTAAGCTGCTTAATATATCAACTATAAGTACACATTTATGTCTAATGACGTTATTCCATACTCTGTCATACATTGTCCCACCGTGTATTATTCTCAGTGCACGCATGTATTCTATTAATTCGGTTTGTTTAAGTTCTTTTTAACGCTCTCGTTTCACTCGTAAACATCAAAGTTGTACAATACATACCATAAAGTCTCTGTGAGTGGTTCTTTTATGGAAAGGAGCCTTTTGAAGGTAATTTATAATTTAAACTTCATCTAACATATAAATAAAATAAAAAACGGATCATTTTAAATTCAATAATGTTTAACAATACGACACGATTTTTTTAATAATTTTAATTCTATTTGGTAAAGCACAATGCAGTGAAATGCACAATAGACAGTCGATCGGAGCGTGGTTGTTATTGCGACAGGATTTTGAGTACTTGGGCTTTCAGGATGAATGACGAGTGGAAAGGATTTATGTGAGTGTGGGTCTCTTCTTTTTATTTTAATTTTGGTTGTTTTTGTATTTGTGTTTCTGTGAATTTTTTTTTTTGTTTTAAATTTGTTTTAATTTTTATTCTTATGATTGTGTGCGGTATATTGTGGGATGAATATTTTTGGTCTTTCTGGAGTGTTAATGTGTGAGGAGCTGAATTTCGCAAGATGTTTCCAGTTGTAGTTGAGTGTCACTGTTTGTCAGGTTGATGAGAACGTGCAACGGGGTTTTGTTTTTGTGTTATCAAAAATCGGAAAGAAGTATCGATTTATTTTTTCATGCTAAATATCCTCAGTGAGATACAGGCAAAAGCCTAATTTACTGGGGATACGACAAATGAAAGGCAACAAACCCAGATCCATTAAAATTATATGTCCAAATCAAATTACATGTTGTTTTTTCTCAAATTGTGTATATTTCTTGTCATGTGTAATAATAAATAAATAAATAAAATAATAAATACCTTTAGACAAACACGTCATTTTCCTGTCGGGGCATGCAGAGAGGACAGAGTGCCACAATTTTATATATCAACACACATCTTTAACCTCTTCTAGATCCATACATATCTCATACGATCCATACATCTCTCATACATCTCCTCTCTGTCTACCCCGAGATAGAGATATGTAATGGTATGTATGTCTCCATGTCGTATGCAAAGACTTGGAAACTAGTTTTGCAAACAATTTAGATATTTTTAATATAAGTATATATAGTATTCGCCAGAATATCACAACAATATTTAGAAATAGCTACTAACTTTGTGCTCTTCTTTATTAATATAAATAACCTAATATAAACAAAACATTAAGGACAATACTTTGCCTCTGGAGTTGAGTAACCCTGCATCAACATGTGGAAGGTTTCGATTCTGCAATGTAACTTGCATCTCGTTCTACAAGTGAGCGCATGTGTTTTCTATACCTCAAGATCTATCCATAAAATTCTCGATAAATCCAATTCTTCTTGTTCTATATAAGCGTTATTCCACTAAAAACAAATCTGAGTTCTTTACCTCTATAAAATAAGTCTTCGACAATTACGTAAGTGTGCTTGGTGAAGTTTGGTAATATTTTGTGGTATACATACATAACATACATTGAACTTAAATATGCATATAATTGTTAAATAATTTTAAAACAATGACCGTAATTTATTATTACTACTGCTTTTTGTATCTTCATGTTAGTTTAAGATAACGTTATATATTTTTTGTCAATAATTTTAAATACTTGTATGTTATAATTTGTCATATGGTGATTTGTATATAAAGACACTGTTTTGTTGTTAATTAAATAAAATAAAATAAAATGTGTCATTGTGATCTAAAGTTAATGATGATGAATTCAAATCGTTTTATATTAACCGCAAAATATATAAATATCAAAATTACAGGAATTCTTAAGTGCAATAATGAAGCTAACGGATATAGGTACAGTGAAACTGATCAAATTCTTACATATGCTCAGTGCTGTACTTGCATAAATGGCACCCCTAGGCAGTACGCCGCTTGCGCAATTCCCCCTCTATACGTAATTTAAAATTCCTTGATAAATATGATGACCTTAGATATTGGCATATTTCACACCACACAACAAACCACTACAGTTTAACATATATCTTGATTTTCTTTCGCAAGTGCATCAACAATGTCACTGAGGTTCATATTCACTGTTATGTCTAATTGTAATGATAATATGGCTGATGCGCTGAGTCTGTTTAGTTTAAGCGTGAATCTTAAATATGTTTTTAATAGTTTCAATGATCGCCGATTTGTCCTGATCGCCGATAGCGAAGAAGAACTAAAGGAGACCTTGGAAACTATGGAGAACGTCCTAAATACCAAGTTCAACATGAAAATAAACAAGGACAAAAAAAGTGATAACCGTAGGCAGAGACGAACACTAAATGAACATACTAATGTCAGGAGCTGCACTTAAGAACGCAAAAGAGTTTGCCTATCTTAGAAGCAAAATCACATGGGATGGCCGTACAAAAAGAGAGGTTGACAGTCGTATACACCGAGCGAAACTCGTATTTAATAAGAAATCAAAGATTTTCAAATCCAACAACATGGACCTAAAGCTCCGCAAGCAATTGGTAAAAACATAAGTGTGGAGTATTTTGATGTATGGTTAAACCAAGTTAATGATTTGCTTGGAGTGTCGGTCCGATTGTCGGACACCTTACTCCTTCATCGGTTGTGTAAAAACGGGCTTTGGGAAATTAATTTTGGAGTGTTTGGTGGTGTTGTTAGAAAATTTTTGGTATAGAGAGGAGGGATAGAGTTTGGTACATACATTAAGGTTATAGATACATATAGGTTACATAATAATATACTTATATTTTTATACGTCACGAGCGTTGATAAATATGAATACAGAGAAAGAAAGGATAGTGATGTATACATAGACATAGATATTTCAATAATTATAAATATATTACGAAGACGGGGGTGGGGGAGAACGCTGTGACTTTAAAATAGTTGTACATATATAAATAAGGAGGTAAGATAGATGCCTTATGAAGTGCGGTTATGTGCACTGGACACTATTCGGCGCCTACCGTTCCGAATAGGGGGTCGGGGGGTCGTTCGAAGCATTTGTTTGGGCCTGGGGTGAATGAGATTAGCGTTCACGTCGTAGTCCGTGAGTGAACTGATTAGGGGGTTCGGGTGACTCGGGAGAGAGCTGTAGAACCTCTCGGCCAGAGAGATCGCGTATTCTCGGATGGTGGGGAGATCTAGGTCTTCGTGAAGCCGTTTGTTGCTGACAAAGTAGGGCGCATCCATAATGGTGCGCATTGCCTTGTTTTGCAACACCTGGAGTTTGCGCATATGGGTTTCGGCCACATGGCCCCAGACCGGGATGGCGTACGTCATCTGAGGATGTATGGTTGCGAGACATGGTGCATAGGCGAAATAGATCGAAAAATATTGGAGAGCTTCGAGATGTGGACCTATAGACGAATTCTAAGGATTTCTTGAAGAGCCACATTACAAATGACGAGGTTCTCAGCAGAATTGAAGAAACCAGGCACCTGTCAAACACCATATCGGATGGGTCATGTGCTGCGATATGAAAATCTCCTGCACGATATACTCGTACTGGAAGGAATAAATGAGGGACCAATTGGCAGAGGGCGTCCTCACCGTGAGTATCTGGAGCAAATATGCCACGATATGGACTGCACCTCCTATACAGAGCTCAAGAGGATTGCTGAAGACGGAGTAGAGGAGGAGATGCAGAGCTTTGTTGCGAACTGAAGAAGAAACTGAAGAAGAAGATGATATGATAAAAAATTTTGTTCCGCAGTACAGTTTATGAATGGTGTGCACAAATATTATATAATAAAATAAATAAATATTTGTTATAAGCAGTTACTATTGTATTATTTTGTTCATTATCAGTTTGCAAAGTTGTAACGTTGAACAGGCGTGTTATGGTTATCATTGCATTTTCAATATAAACTTAAATGAACGAACGTATTTTTCTATTAAGGTTGTATTATCTAAGATGATGAAAGAGTTACGAGCGATATTTAAGGCGTATCGTGACAGGAAACAGAGTCAATGGGGCACTAAAACATTTATACTCGAATCGGAGAATATCAAAATCAACAGTATTTTGGTATCAACTTACATTTATGGGAGTAAAACGTGGAACAGGAAAAATACTGAAAAGTGCCAAATAAATGATGTAGAAATGAGTGCACTAAGAATACATGGGATGGTAACCACCGGCGGCCGGTCTAGATGTACGTTGGTGCGCTGAACCGGAGAAATAATTCGCAATAATTAAATTATATATTCGCAAACACTTCCAAAAATGTGAAATATTTGTATAGATTAAATATGTATACGAATACTGACAAATAGTACGAGTATTTTTATTTAAGTGAAAATATATATTTTTTAAATAAAATTTTAAAAAATATACCTTTTAAACTGACCGGCCAAGTTTGCCAATACTACCGGAGCGATCTCCAATACGCACCGGACGGAAACGCAAATTCATATAGGGCGGGACAGAGTATAGTAAACCATGAGACAGCGATATTTCATATTCGCTCAGCGTCTCGAGGTGCGTTGGTGCTCAACGCACCTGCGCACCTCGGAACTGGCCGCCGCTGATGACAATGTATGACAGAATACGAAATGAAGTGATTAAAGCTTATGCATTGAGAAAGATTAAGAAGATCACTGATATGGTTTGTGTACACGTAACGAGTGAATGAATAAAGTCTACCAAAACAAATACAAAGCGGATATGTGAGAGGAAGACGTGGTAGAGGAAAAGTAAGGAAAGTATGATTATATCAAGTGTATGAAAGAAGGAATTGTAAAAAGACATAGAAACAGTAGAAGATGTTTCGATTTGATCTGACAAGACAGTAAGCTTACTGGAGTGAAAAATTCCAGCAAATGCTGGAATGAGTTGCCCCAGGCCTTGAAGGAGCGGGTGAATAGTTATACCTTCAGAGATGCTCTAAAGCGTTATCTTCTTGGTGGTTAATGGGTTTCTCAGTGGTTAATGGGTCTCTTGTTTGCTTTTCTTTTCTTTATTCCCTCCGTTATTCATACGTTATTTCCTCATTAATTCTTTTAAAACTGCTTATCTATTTCAATGTATTACTGCCTTACTATTTCAATGTTGTCTCAACTATCTTACTTCCCATTTGTCATTATGTAAAATTTGGTCTCCTTTGAGGCTTTTCTTTTCTTTTTTTTTTTCTCGTTCTTGCTGACAGTTAACCTGAGGTGGTATATGTGGGTTTACTTTTTATTTTGTTTTCTGCCATACGTTTTTGTTTTTTTTTCTTTTTTTTTATATATATTTATTCTTTAATCTAGATATGCGGGGGTATGGGATGGAAGCCCCCTGATGCCCTTGCGGTCGGGCTCGCCCTACATTGGTGGGGTGTATCTCGGCCGGGGGAATGTTTGTGGGATGAGCCCGGACCTTTTAGTGTCTTCTCTCTTGAATGTATTTTTTTTTTGTCGTCTATTTATTTTCTTTGTTTATTTTTTTTATATATTCTTGTTCTACATGTTCAAGGGTGTGGGCTGAAAAACATCTGGTGTCCCCGTGGCTGGGTTCGCCCTATATTGATGGGGTGTATCTTGGCCGAGGGGATGCTATTAGATGAGCCCAAACCTTTTGATAGCTTTTGTATTTAATGTATTATCTGCAATTTATGTGTTTTAGAAGTGTTATTTAAATATAATCTGTACATACTATGTTGCTATCAATAAACCTATTATTTATTTATTTAAAAAAATGCTAATGCATTATAATTTAAAACTCACTGGCGGATTTCAATCAACAGATGGATGACATACTAAGTAACGAGAAAGACTTACAAAACAAATATACCGAGGAAATGTGAGTGAAAGGCGTGTTAGAGGACGACCAAGGAAAGAATGATTGGATCAAGTGTTAGATATTTTGAAAAAAATGAGTGTAAACATTAATAGAAATCGTAGAAATTTTATGAGAAGGTCTATGGATGAAAAAGAGACGAATGATGTGCGTCGCGATAGGAAAGTCTGACACTCTTTTTTCCACCTACTCCAATAGGGAGACAGCGTGTTGGTATATATGAACGCATTATTCCATAAATAATTCATCTAGTTGGTAAGACGCTTGTCACGCAGCCCGGAGGTTACGAGTTCAAATCTCGCTGAAACCCAGATTTTTTAAATGTATTCCAATCTGGTTTTCTCAATCTCAGTACACTTACTTTCTGGATACGCATAGTATGATAAAGATTAATGTATTGCATTACATTTTCTTTGTGCACAACACAATCATACGAGATAATTGCTATGTGGCAATCTCTTCCAACCAACCAATTTTTTAAGAGGTCCTGAACTGAGGTAGGACCTCTTAAAAAATTGGTTGGTTGGAAGAGATTGCCACATAGCAATTATCTCGTATGATTGTGTTGTGCACAAAGAAAATGTAATGCAATACATTAATCTTAATCATACTATGCGTATCCAGAAAGTAAGTGTACTGAGGCTCTCATGACCGGATGGATTTTATTTTCGACATGTTGGCTACACTTCCGTGTAGCCTGACCCTTCCCCTCCGCAACGAGACCGGTTCGAGGTCAGTACGTTGAGAAGTGTCGACGTGACAACACGTTTCGTGAAAAATGTCAATCCAATCTCCCGCCGAGTGCGAAATACGCGGCGTCATCCGTTATCTCGTTTGGAAGGGAAAACCTCCGGTTGAGGTTTATAATGAGGTGAAAACTGCATATGGTGATGAAGCTATGAATCGTTCGAGTGTGTACAAGTGGTGTCGCGAGTTTAAAAACGGTCACGTCACACCTCTTCACCCTCCGCCATAAAGTTCAAAACCACAATTTCAGCCAAGAAAATCATGGCATCCGTGTTTCGGGACTGTCAAGGCATAATTTTAATTGAATACATGCCTCAAGGGGAGACCATCAACTCTGCAAGATACTGTGAGACCCTAAACAAATTGCGGAGGGCGATTCAGAACAAGAGGAGAGGCATGCTGACAAAGGGAGTCTGCCTGCTGCACGACAATGCCAGACCACACACGGCCAACGCCACGAAGGAACTGCTCGCCTCGTTTAAACGGGATGTCCTGAACCATCCCGCGCATTCCCCTGACCTAGCCCCTTCAGATTACTATCTCTTTACCTCCCTGAAGCTGCACATGGGTGGAAAAAGGTTTTTAACCGACGAGGAGGTGGAGAAGTGGACGGAGGGGTTGGCGGGAAACTACTTCGAGGAAGGCATCAAAAAGTTGATACCCCGCTTCACCACCTGCATTGAGAGGAATGGCGGCTATGTCGAAAAATAGCTTACATATGTACTACGGTAACCACGTAATTTTTTTGTTTAAATAAAAAAAATTGTTACCTACAAAAATTCAGTACACTTACTTTCTGGATATGCCTCGTACTTGTAAATATTTTTATACCTTTTTTTGAATTTTTGGGCGCCTTTAGGCAAATGCATAGATTTGCCTGATAGCACACGCGGTTCTGCATGTGAGTAGCTTACAATTCTAGATAACAAGTCAGTGAACACTCGTAAGATTATTTATTTTGGGAATGTTATCTCATGTATGGTATAATGTATTGGGTGTTAACAAAAGTTGTGTCCGTTTTTTTCCAAATTAAAAATGAGCATCAAAAGTTAAACAAAATGGTTTCAAAGACGGTAATTTCGACCTGAAAGACATGTAGCGTTCCAGACGACCAGTTGACTTCGATGAGGACCGCTTAAACCATATTTTTTATGAAGATCCCTTTCAAACCACCGTAGAATTGGCTGAGCAGATGAATTGTAGTCACATGGCTGTATACCACCATCTTAAATCAATGGGAAAAGTCCAGAAGTTCGGCGCTTGGGTTCCACATGTTTTGAATGAAAACAACAAAAATCAACTGTCGAACGTTGATTTCTGTTGTTTTCACTCAAAACACGCGAACAGAAGGAGGTGTCGAAAGTGCTCACTTTCGTCTACTTGACATTCCATTTTGATGGCTTGTAATCAAATAAAATAATATATGAAACGTAAAAGTAAACACAATATCTTGTAGAGCAGAATATTTTCTTTCGAATGACGTATAGCCTTTAGCATTTTGTTTTACTTTTGGTGCTCATTTTTAATTTGAAAAAAAAAAACGGACACAACTTATGTTGACACCCAATAGTATTCGGTATACCCCAGGCTAGCGTACTCCCATGCAGAACAATGCACCGAACTCTGCAGCGAACTCAAGTGGAAAACCTGTCTTATCAAGGTATGAATAAGCAGGAGTCGAAAGACGCGATTTCTGTTTAACATATTAAAATTTTCCCTGCCAGATATATACCTGATAATGTGTACCTGTAAGACAAACTGTTAACATTTTATTTAAAAAAAATATTTATAATATATTATTTATAGTTCAGGCATGAACATTGTGGAGGGCATCATCAAGGGAGCACAAGTAAGACGTCTCCTGATGAAGTAAACATCTTGAAACTGGCAAAGTTATACCATTATATAAAGTGGAAAGAATAAAAAAATATTTTTAACTTTATAATAAGTAAATGGTTGATAACTTACGATTTGTTTAATTGCGTTGAGTATGTGCGGTTTGCGCGAATATAACCGCTCCAAGTCTAGTTATCCTTTCGCTTACTGTGCTAAAATAAATCCGCGCGTTCCGGTGCTAAGTATAATATTCAATACACATCAATACGTATGTTGAAAAAAGCGATTTAAAATTGGAAAAATAAGAATTTTCATAGCCAATCACTTTAATTTAAAACCGTGACTTAAAATAATTATAACCTTTCCCTTCCTGTGCCCCTAAATAAAATAAATCCGCCCGTTCCGGTGATGTGTATTCAATACACATCAATACGCATGTAAAAATGAGTGATTTAAAATATGAAAAATAAGAATTTTCATAGCCAATCGCTTTAATTAATTAAATTTAAAGTCAAAAGTTATAATAATTGAAACTTAATTGCTGAAAACATGAAAAAAATATCGGCCGACGTTCACAAAACGGGCGAAGCGACCACCTCAAACGAATGCCCGCGAGCTACTGAAGCGAGCGAACTGAGATTCTATTTCTTGCGTTCCCATATACCGAAGTAGAGTGAGAGTGAGACGTGAGTAGCGTCGCTTCCTCACCCATAGCGGTTTTTTAGAATGAATATTATACCTACGTCACACACTGGCACACGTTTGATTGTATTGGTGAATTTATTCCCGATTTTCACAAAATATATCTGATGTGGCCGATAAGTATCATTTATTATTATTATTATTTTTTTCATTCAATGCGTAAATAAATGTGTTACGGAGGAATAGCTAAAATCTGAGGCCAGTATTTATTATATTTATAGAGATATTAAAGTTTTTAGAAGCAATGTGTACTAGTTACACATCACAGGACAGGAAGGGTTAAAGAGTCCGATTGGTAACAATACTTGTTTGAAGTCTGCAAGTGTTGCTGCCTATCGTAGTATTTTCAATATGTCCGATGACGAACTGTAAGTTACTTGTCTAACACAGTGGTTTTAACCTGAAGGCTCGATCACTTGGACCGGCATGGATTATTTATATTTTTTTTAACCACAAACAAACATTTAGACTTTGCATACTTTTGATAGAACGACGAATCACAGAGTACAAGTAAAAATGAATAAAAATAACCAATTCACTAAGAAAGGCCTGTGGCGGATTATTCCCATTCGTTAGTAAAATATATGATATATCTGTCCAAAATATAATACTAAAACACTTTTTTGAAACGTTCACACTCTTACACACTTATTTCCATATATAAATCTTATTATAGTCATGTATTCGTATATTATGCAGATGTTGGAAAGTACTAACTCTAATATTCTCAAACCTCACCTTTCTAGCCTTATGTTCAACTTTTCAATAATCTTATTATAGTCATGTATTCGTATATTATGCAGATGTTGGAAAGTACTAACTCTAATATTCTCAAACCTCACCTTTCTAGCCTTATGTTCAACTTTTCAATAATCTTATTATAGTCATGTATTCGTATATTATGCAGATGTTGGAAAGTACTAACTCTAATATTCTCAAACCTCACCTTTCTAGCCTTATGTTCAACTTTTCAATAATCTTATTATAGTCATGTATTCGTATATTATGCAGATGTTGGAAAGTACTAACTCTAATATTCTCAAACCTCACCTTTCTAGCCTTATGTTCAACTTTTCAATAATCTTATTATAGTCATGTATTCGTATATTATGCAGATGTTGGAAAGTACTAACTCTAATGTTCGCAAACCTCACCTTTCTACCCTTATGTTAAACTTTTCAATAATAGCGGATATGATTCCCGAATTAGGACACCCTTGAAAAAATCTGCTCTCTAAACATCACTACCTAAATTGTTACTCCACTTTTGTCGTCTGATAATAATCAAAGTGAAAACATCTTACGAGTATTAAGGTGAACAGGGTAAACAGAACGGGTTCACTAGATCAGTCTTTTGAATAAATTGACCCTAAAGCAAAGATTATATTTCCCCCAAAGTATTGATATATTAATAACAAAGATGATTCTAAAGGTTTCATAAGTTCAATGTCAATGGCAAAAATGCTTCCAAAGACTTCATAAGTTCAATGCTAATGGAAAAAATGTTTCCAAAGACTTAATAAGTTCAATGCTAATGGCAAAAATGTTTCCAAAGACTTAATAAGTTCAATGCGATTGGAAAAATTGCTCTTAAAGACTTCATAAATTATATGTTGTTTATGGTTAAGGCATTAACGTTGTGGAGGTTTAAACACATTGTAATTTATTTTTATCAAACACTGTTTATTCCACTTTTTTGTATCGCTCCGAACATCTGATGAACAGTTATATCCCAAAAATCACTCCGCTATTGGCCGAAATCGTCCCATACCTCCCTCACCCCTCCGCCCCCAACCGTTGAAGCGTGTATATCGGTACTAGTTCGAACATAATTTAGTATTGTTTGTGCTCCCCTGAAGATGAGGTGTGCACCTTGAAACCGGTAGGGTTATACCGTTACAAAAAAGTGGAATAAACAGTGTTTGATAAAAATAAATAACAACTTTATAAATTCAATGCCAATGGTAAAAATGTCAACCTCCGTGGTCTGGTGGTAAAACTCTTGTCTGCCGATCCGGAGGTTGCGGGTTCGATCCCCGCTGGAATTCAGATTTATTAAAAATGTGATTCCAGTCTGGTTTTCACTTTGGACCCATTTAAATATATTTTTGGTTGATTGGAAAAGATTAAATAAACTCGCCAGGTTAAAAAAGAAAAAAAAAATTCCAGAAACTTAATAAATTCAATGTTAATGGCAAAGATGCTTCAAAAGGCTTCATAAGTTAAAAAAATGGGTATCCGTGTCGTAATATTTCGTTAATTAATAACGCCATACAACTAAATAAATATAATATTTAAATAAAGATAGTTTGATTATCATGGCTAGCCAAATTTCAGTGTGCGAGATAAAAAACAGATGTGTGTTTCATGAACCACGTGTTTTACCTGTTAACATATTTTCAATGTCTCTACTTCGTAACCGTAGCATCAAATTTTATCCATTCAGACAATGTCTAAATAGATTCAGTGTATTTAAAATTCAGTGTATTTACAATTAGTTATTTGTGTAAGGCACATGTGTTTAATGTAAAATGTTTATTGTATTTAATACCCTAGTCCAGTCTGTTAGAACAACTCGGTAGACTGTCAATCATACAATGTTGACTTGTCTAATAATATTTACGAGGCAAACCTCTCAAGTAAAAAGTTTGTCTATCAATTTATAGCGGTTTAGTTCGATTCCACCTCCACCCACACTGTTATGGGGGGCAAAATAAGTCTCCATTCAGTGCAATCTACATTAGAAGATCGAAATTTTCTTTATTTTCTTTTATGAGAGCTATGTCACACAGTGATGAAGAAGGAACTGCCCAAAGGTACTCTTTTTTCGGTGTCGACACACCTGAATATAAAAATTAGTAGGGACGACGGACTAAAGGTCTGAAATCCCGGGAGAAGGAAAATATCTCGCAGCGCAGTAAAACAATTCTTATAAAGTGGCTTTAGGTCGGGAGTTCAAACAGCCCAGCAATTTATACCAAAGAAATTGTAGTATGTTATATATTAACAATATGTTGCGTGTCTATTTCACGGAGGACAGAATCAAATACAATATTGTTCATAGATACTATCCCGCCGTGTCCCTGTTGGGGTAGGCAGAAAGGAGAGAGCGTCAGACTTTCCTATCACGACATACATCTTTCACCTCTTCTACATCCATACACATTCGCATACAGTTCTTACAACTTTA
Source organism: Odontocerum albicorne (assembly GCA_949825065.1). NCBI lineage: Eukaryota > Metazoa > Arthropoda > Insecta > Trichoptera > Odontoceridae > Odontocerum > Odontocerum albicorne. The sequence continues at coordinate 49,491,172 of OX463843.1, forward strand.
AAATTTCCTCTTGCAAAATATACACTTTTTTATTTATTTTTTCAAAACAAGCTTAGCCCAATTACTTTGAGAAATACAAGAAATGTGAAAAATAAAGAAAAAATATATAGAATAAAAAAAATTATGTAAAATAAAAAATAATGTTTATGCGTACATATATACACACAAACATATATTCAAAGTCACTTAAGTACGTTGATGAGTGCTTAGAAGAAAATTTACATTTGCTTTTGGTAATGCGATATGAAATATGTCAATATCCGAAGCAGTCCCGTTCAGAAGAGTTAAGGCCCTTCCAACAGGCATAGCGGCTGGAAGACCCGTTCTTGCATATGTTATTGAGGACAGTTCTTGCCGGCGCAGTCTAGTGTAATTGTTAGGAACATTTAACGCTAATATTTGTAGCAATGCTGGACAGCTCACAACTCCTCGAACGAGTTTGACAACGTATACCACGAGACGCAGATCTCTTCTTACGCTTAATAAATAGATTCAACCACACTTCCCTTGGTCTTCTTCTACCACGCCTTCTACTCACATTTGCTCTGTTTCGTTAGTCTTTCTTCTAATTTAATATTGTCTCTTCAAAATATTCATACACCGATAGACTATCCTACGTGACTGAGAATGCCAGCACTCTTGTAGTTGGAAGACGCTAGTGCGTTTATAAGTTTGTAGTGTACAAGCACTTCAGCAAGCTCACATTCTTGACAGATCAACCCCAAAGTTCCGATGGCAAGAAGATCAGAGTTCCTAAAAGATCGGCAGGTTTAATATGTTGTAACCTTTCGAAATGCAGAGTTTTATACAGCGCATTTTTGTATTATTGTAATTATTAACGCTTTAATAATTTATGTCAAGCAGCATATACGTTACAGAAAAACATAAACTCATATGCAAAACGGTTAAAGAATAAAACCAGTCTGGAAATAAATCTTACAGGAATCAAACCTGAGACACCCGCTTGCCCATTGTGAATGCTAACCTTAAGACATATTTAAGTATTACCAACGTGGATATGTAAAGTGTAATAAAAATTAAATAATATTTATTACATACATACATACTATCAAGCCATAACCCTTTAAGGGTAGGCAGAGAGGATTTTCACACTTATTATTAATCCATGCACACAGCTCTCGCCTTTGATCTCATCGGTGTTTAACCATGCACGTGAAATAATTAAAATAAATTAATTAACAGAAATATTGATTGCAGTTGAAAGCATCGAACAGAAATAAAATACACGTGTTACATCAGAGCTCGGAAATGTATTGTATGTTGCTGACTAGCACGTTGCGGCTGGTAACTGGAGCAGTAAACTTTTACTAGGTTTAATCGTGACAAGAACCGCGACAGTAGTATATTTAGTATCGTTAATGAATGTGTTTTACGCACTTCGTTTACAGAGAAGGTGGAATGTAGAATCACAAAAAATATGAAACTATTTATTCGTTTTACGCACTTTGTTAACAGATAATGTGGAATTTAGAATCACAATAAAATATGAAACTATTTATTCGTTTTACGCACTTTGTTAACAGATAATGTGGAATTTAGAATCACAATAAAATATGAAACTATTTATTCGTTTTACGCACTTTGTTAACAGATAATGTGGAATTTAGAATCACAAAAAATATGAAACTATTTATTCGTTTTACGCACTTTGTTAACAGATAATGTGGAATTTAGAATCACAATAAAATATGAAACTATTTATTCGTTTTACGCACTTTGTTAACAGATAAGGTGGAATTTAGAATCACAATAAAATATGAAACTATTTATTCGTTTTACGCACTTTGTTAACAGATAAGGTGGAATTTAGAATCACAATAAAATATGAAACTATTTATTCGTTTTACGCACTTTGTTAACAGATAAGGTGGAATTTAGAATCACAATAAAATATGAAACTATTTATTCGTTTTACGCACTTTGTTAACAGATAAGGTGGAATTTAGAATCACAATAAAATATGAAACTATTTATTCGTTTTACGCACTTTGTTAACAGATAAGGTGGAATTTAGAATCACAATAAAATATGAAACTATTTATTCGTTTTACGCACTTTGTTAACAGATAAGGTGGAATTTAGAATCACAATAAAATATGAAACTATTTATTCGTTTTACGCACTTTGTTAACAGATAATGTGGAATTTAGAATCACAAAAAATATGAAACTATTTATTCGTTTTACGCACTTTGTTAACAGATAATGTGGAATTTAGAATCACAATAAAATATGAAACTATTTATTCGTTTTACGCACTTTGTTAACAGATAAGGTGGAATTTAGAATCACAATAAAATATGAAACTATTTATTCGTTTTACGCACTTTGTTAACAGATAAGGTGGAATTTAGAATCACAATAAAATATGAAACTATTTATTCGTTTTACGCACTTTGTTAACAGATAAGGTGGAATTTAGAATCACAATAAAATATGAAACTATTTATTCGTTTTACGCACTTTGTTAACAGATAAGGTGGAATTTAGAATCACAATAAAATATGAAACTATTTATTCGTTTTACGCACTTTGTTAACAGATAAGGTGGAATTTAGAATCACAATAAAATATGAAACTATTTATTCGTTTTACGCACTTTGTTAACAGATAAGGTGGAATTTAGAATCACAATAAAATATGAAACTATTTATTCGTTTTACGCACTTTGTTAACAGATAAGGTGGAATTTAGAATCACAATAAAATATGAAACTATTTATTCGTTTTACGCACTTTGTTAACAGATAAGGTGGAATTTAGAATCACAATAAAATATGAAACTATTTATTCGTTTTACGCACTTTGTTAACAGATAAGGTGGAATTTAGAATCACAATAAAATATGAAACTATTTATTCGTTTTACGCACTTTGTTAACAGATAAGGTGGAATTTAGAATCACAATAAAATATGAAACTATTTATTCGTTTTACGCACTTTGTTAACAGATAAGGTGGAATTTAGAATCACAATAAAATATGAAACTATTTATTCGTTTTACGCACTTTGTTAACAGATAAGGTGGAATTTAGAATCACAATAAAATATGAAACTATTTATTCGTTTTACGCACTTTGTTAACAGATAAGGTGGAATTTAGAATCACAATAAAATATGAAACTATTTATTCGTTTTACGCACTTTGTTAACAGATAAGGTGGAATTTAGAATCACAATAAAATATGAAACTATTTATTCGTTTTACGCACTTTGTTAACAGATAATGTGGAATTTAGAATCACAAAAAATATGAAACTATTTATTCGTTTTACGCACTTTGTTAACAGATAATGTGGAATTTAGAATCACAATAAAATATGAAACTATTTATTCGTTTTACGCACTTTGTTAACAGATAAGGTGGAATTTAGAATCACAATAAAATATGAAACTATTTATTCGTTTTACGCACTTTGTTAACAGATAAGGTGGAATTTAGAATCACAATAAAATATGAAACTATTTATTCGTTTTACGCACTTTGTTAACAGATAAGGTGGAATTTAGAATCACAATAAAATATGAAACTATTTATTCGTTTTACGCATTTCGTTTACAGAGGAGGTGGAATGTAGAATCACAAAAAATATGAAGTTATTTAGTCGTTTTAGGTTTCGATAACTAAATCAATAATAATAATAAAAGGACAATTTAAATAGCGCTGTTAAGAGAGCAAACTCTCCCCAACAGCGCTCTAACTCTAGATATTTGAACCCACTATTGTTGACAGATAAAAAAAAAATCAAAATAAAATAATGTATTATGTACTCGTATTTAACACCTCACATCGTTAAATAATCTAGTGAGCTTATTTTTTAGGTGGCAATCTATTCCAATCAACCAGACAAAAGAATATAAAAAAATTAAGTTACATGGTCGTAAAACGTATTTAAAATATTATACAAAATGTATGGGCACACATAATAAAAATAAAAGTGAGATATCATTAATCAAAGAAAAAAAGGAAGGGATGGTTGAGAGGAAATAAAAATCAGGAATGAAGCATGTTACACCACTGACTTGAAATTAAGAATTCTTCAGTCGATTTTTATAAGTTCAATCTAAGAATAGGCAAGTAGTGTCTGCGGTCTTCAAATTAATTACTTTCCTGCATCTGTATATGTTCAGAAAAAACATATTTTATAAGAACACTGCAGTAAATTTAACAAGGGAAAACGAAATGTAATGAAAACTTTGTAGATCTTTTGTTATGTAATAGTAACACATTCGGCTTTCTGTGTAGTGTAGTACAACGTATTGGGATTGTTCCTCTTGTGCGTCGTCAGCAATGTGCCAAATAAATCGAAGGACTCGTCGAAGGGACATTTTCGACAATATGTCGGTGATTTTCAGTTCTTTGAATCAAATTCGCCTTGCTGACCATTGTAGGATACTTAAGAGGACCCAAATGCTGAGAAACTTTTAAAAGAAAAGTAATTTAATTTGTCCTTTTAACATATTTATTTCTTTATTTAAAAACATATTATATAAGCTAAATAAAGGCGGCTGGCTATATACTGGAAAATTATGTCATTTTAATTATAAAACTGAAAAAAAATTGTCTCGGTAAATGGGCGTCTCCTATCGAAGACCATCGAATATTTTCCCTCTATTAAAATAGATTATTCTATGAATTCGTGGTCATAACATGTCAAAAATCTGAGAATACTTTTTTGATGAAAACTTGTGTTGGCGTTATCAGATCTCAGGGCTAAACCGCATGATCTTTACTTATCTACATTCTTTAAATAGGAAACATAACTTTCTGTCTATTTTGAGTCAAATATAAACCGCATGATCTTAACTTATCTACATTCTTTAAATAGGAAACATAACTTTCTGTCTATTTTGAGTCAAATATAAACCGCATGATCTTTACTTATCTACATTCTTTAAATAGGAAACATAACTTTCTGTCTATTTGAGTCAAATATAAACCGCATGATCTTTACTTATCTACATTCTTTAAATAGGAAACATAACTTTCTGTCTATTTTGAGTCAAATACTACTGTTTCAATGTTTTATACCTCTCTTACTTGATTACAGTGACGTACGTTATTTGGATACCAACAAGGAGTTGGTGAATGGACTTTGACTCACGATGGACGAAAAAGGTCCTGAAATGGCAGCCTAGAACAGGCAGGAGAGGTGGGGGGAGACCACATGCTATTGTAGATGGTCGGACGATATAAGATGGGCCGCGGGGGCGAAGTGGATGCAGTGTGCCCGAGGTAGGGAGTTGTGGAAGACCGAAGGGGAGGCCTATATATGCAGGGATGAATCCAGAACGGCTGAAGAAGAAGAAGAAGAAGAAGGAGTTGGTGGATAAGTTGGAGAGACTCCAAAATATTTATCCTAAAGAAGTATGACTCCTTATCAGGGTTTTGAAACAAACTTCAATTACTTAAAATTAGGCACATTCTGCCGACATTATTTTAGGTGCTTGAAAATTACAATTCTTTTTATATATATTTGAAAAAAAATCCAGTTTTTTTTTAGATCATGACGTTTTCTTCTATCAGGTGATGAGAGACTCCTTTCCTTACGAACGCATCACACTACATTTTAGATATTTTAGTTTGCAGTTCACTCCGCGCGTACGACCTTAACATAACTTTAAATACTTATTTCTTCGATAAAAATAAGTGAAGGTTTAGTATTTAGTGTCTCTCAGCACCGATGACAGATTTAAGGTCCAAAGTAAATATACTTATAATGCCTGGAGTTCAAATAGCCCTGAAAGCTGTACTAACCGTTAACTGATATATGTATACTAACCGTTTGTTTTTTTTATTATTATTTATTATTACACATGACAAGAAATATACACAATTTAAGAAAAAACAACAGATAATTTGATTTGGACATACAATTTTAATGGATCTGGGTTTGTTGCCTTTCATTTGTCGTATCCCCAGTAAACTAGGCTTTTGCCTGTATCTCACTGAGGATATTTAGCATGAAAAAAAAATCGATACTTCTTTCCGATTTTTGATTACACAAAAACAAAACCCCGTTGCACGCTCTCATCAACCTGACAGTGACACTCAACTACAACTGGAAACATCTTGCGAAATTCAACTCCTCACATATCATCACTCCAGAAAGACCAAAAATATTCATCCCACACTATACCGCACACAATCACAAATCTCACACAAATCCCCTCCACTCGTCATTCATCCTGAAAGCCCAAGTACTCAAAGTCCTGTCGCAATAACAACCACGCTCCGATCGACTGTCTAAATGGTTTTCCTACCTTTACCTTTATTGAAGTCGGCACGCCATTGTATGTAATGAGAGCCAAATAAGCATATTGCCTTTGGGCAAAAGAGGTTTTAACTCTAGGGATGGTGAATATTCCATTAGTTGCCATGCGTGTCATGTGTCTCTGTTGAGTCTGCATCTTCCCTTACTCTCGATGGTAGTGCCAGAGAATGGATTTGAGATGTAAATTGGCTATGTTCAGGACTTGATACTCTCTGAAAAGCTCCGCCGTGGGATACCGAGCAGGAAGTTTATTAATTATTTTCACAATCAATTTTTGGGAAACCTGCAATATGTGCTTTTGGGTTGAAGTGCATAAAGTTTATAAAATCTGATAACTGTATACTAACCGTTTATAAAAGTAAACCAAAAATAAAAGTGCTTCTTCTGAGCACAAAGCATACATTCGTAAAATTAAAAAAAAAAACAATGATAAACGTTTACCAGAAACAATAGGATATTACAACAAGACCAAGTGTGGTGTAGATGTTGTTGACCAAAAAAAACAATGATAAACGTTTACCAGAAACAATAGGATATTACAACAAGACCAAGTGTGGTGTAGATGTTGTTGACCAAAAAAAACAATGATAAACGTTTACCAGAAACAATAGGATATTACAACAAGACCAAGTGTGGTGTAGATGTTGTTGACCAAAAAAAACAATGATAAACGTTTACCAGAAACAATAGGATATTACAACAAGACCAAGTGTGGTGTAGATATTGTTGACAAAAATAAACAATGATAAACGTTTACCAGAAACAATAGGATATTACAACAAGACCAAGTGTGGTGTAGATGTTGTTGACAAAAAAAAACAATGATAAACGTTTACCAGAAACAATAGGATATTACAACAAGACCAAGTGTGGTGTAGATAATGTTGACCAAAAAAAACAATGATAAACGTTTACCAGAAACAATAGGATATTACAACAAGACCAAGTGTGGTGTAGATGTTGTTGACCAAAAAAAACAATGATAAACGTTTACCAGAAACAATAGGATATTACAACAAGACCAAGTGTGGTGTAGATGTTGTTGACCAAATGGCTCGAGAATACTCCATCAAATCAGGAAGTGTTAGATGACCCCTTCAAGTTTACTTCAACATATTGGATTTGGCAGCAATAAATGCATGGATACTTTATAAATAATGCACTGGACTCAATGTATCAAGAAAGGACTTCTTATTTCAATTGGCCGTGGAACTAGCCAACGGAGAAAATGAACCGCATCAGACACCAGACACTGTTTCTCTTCAGTCACGGAACACCACTTCTCAAATACGCAAAAGTTTTCAAATAGGCTGTGGTAAAAAAAAAATAGAAGCAATAACGCGTACAAAATGTAAAAAGATTGTGTGTGGAAAGAGTACTAAGAAAATTGAATATGTTTGTAAAAAAAATTCCGAATAGTTGAATATATTATTTGTATTGTCACTCCCTTTACCATTTTACTTGTGATAATATTTCTATTTGTATATTACTAGGCGTATCCAGAAAATAAGTGTACTGAGGCTCTCACGACCGGATGGATTTTATTTTCGACATGTTGGCTACAATTCCGTGTAGCCTGACCCTTACCCTCTGCAACGAGACCGGTTCGAGGTCAGTACGTAGAGAAGTGTCGACGCGACTACACGTTTTGTGAAAAATGTCAATCCAATCTCTCGCCAAGTGCGAAATAAATAATGCCGGGCAAGAGTTTTTGAGGCGCTGCAAACTCCATGGAGATGAATTTCTCCGCTCCATCGTTACTGGAGATGAAACTTGGGTTGCACACTACACGCCTGAAACCAAAAGGCAGTCTCAACAGTGGCGTCACACCTCTTCACCCTCCGCCAAAAAGTTCAAAACCACAATTTCAGCCAAAAAAATCATGGCATCCGTGTTTTGGGACTGTCAAGGCATAATTTTAATTGAATATATGCCTCAAGGGGAGACCATCAACTCTGCAAGATACTGTGAGACCCTAAAAAAATTGCGGAGGGCGATTCAGAACAAGAGGAGAGGCATACTGACAAAGGGAGTCTGCCTGCTGCACGACAATGCCAGACCACACACGACCAACGCCACGAAGGAACTGCTCGCCTCGTTTAAATGGGATGTCTCGAACCATCCCGCGCATTCCCTTGACCTAGCACCTTCAGATTACTATCTATTTACCTCCCTGAAGCTGCACATGGGTGGAAAAAGGTTTTCAACCGACGAGGAGGTAAAGGAGGAGGTGGAGAAGTGGACGGAGGGGTTGGCGGGAAACTACTTCGAGGAAGGCATGAAAAAGTTGATACCCCGCTTCACCACCTGCATTGAGAGGAATGGCGACTGTGTCGAAAAATAGCTTACATATGTACTACGGTAACCACGTACTTTTTTTGTTTAAATAATAAAAATTGTAACCTACAAAAAATCAGTACACTTACTTTCTGGATATGCCTCGTATGTTTATTTTAGTCTTATTTAAGTTAAATAAATTATTTAAATAGAAAAAAAAAAGTAATTGTGTTTATCTGTCAATTTGACGGGTGCCTGTAGAGATAGGTATATAAAAAATGTCCGTAAACCTAGTGTTAAGTGAGATTCAAAATGGGCAACACTGTCTTGATCGCCAAGTCAATTTGTTCATTGCTAAGCGTCGACGTTCCTTCGACGCCTTTCATCAGTGATGCCATTGACAATACTTTCCTGTTCTTTTCAGTTCTGGACGCAAGGTCACTGGAACGGGACATCTGGTCAATTGCTCTTTTTAATCAGTTCATCATGATGAGAAATTACTCGAATGAGTCTCTACCATATGTGTGCCATAATACATATTTCGAAAGCCAGGCTCACCGTAAGAGGTACAGCCGCCTCTGTGCGAATATCCAAAAAAGTCGCGTCTATCCCTATTTTATTTTAATTACACTTTTGAAGTATACTCGTAGATAATCTCTTTAAGTTCTGTATTTCTTTAAATTTTAAAATTAAATTACCCATGTATACATTAGTTTTAATATTATAATTTTATGAAATATGTAGATAGATTCGAGTACCTTACTTCTTTTAATGATTACTAGTTGCAACCCGTGAAATATTCGCGGAAGTATTGGATGTACAAATTAGTTCGGTCCGTTTTTTGTGTTCAAAAATGCATTTATTTCTAAACAAAATGAATGAACAGATCAATTAAAGTATTGTCCATCGCTGGCTACTACTTTTTCCCATCTCTCAGGCAATTTTCGAATATCATCTCGAAAAAATGACTCGTCTTTTGAGGCGATCCAAGTTTGGAGCCAATTTTCGGTTTCTACGAAAGAAGTGAACCGGTGACCTGCCAAATCGTGCTGCATCCTTCGGAACCACCAGTAATCAGAAGGAGCAATGTCCGGGGAATACGGCGGGTGCGGTAAAACATCCCATTTGAGAGTTTCCAAATATTTTTTTACGACTTTTGCGACATGAGGCCGAGCGTTGTCATGAAGAAGAATAACTTTATCATGTCTTTGCTCGTATTCCGGCCGTTTTTCTAGCAATGCACTGCTCAAACGAATTATTGTAGCCGATACCGATCGTCCGTAATGGAATCACCAGGTTTCTTCTATAGATAAACTTCGACAAGCATTTGATGTACTTCAGCTGCACTCTTCTTCCAATTAAAACAGAAAATTAAAACCTCCCGCAAATGCTGTTTGGTTAACACAAAATTTGAGATTTTCAACACTGTACAAAACAAGGTTTTTGCATGAAACTGAAGGCAATATAAACAGAATATTATTAGAAGATGTCTAGCCTCTCTGAAACCGCCCAAATCGGCTGTCACTATGAACCATTTATATTAGCCAGAGCCATCTTTTGGAAACGGACCGAACTAATTTGTACTCCCAATAAAACAAATTCTACATTCATGAAAATATATATTCATAAATGTACAATTTGTTTATATATACATCATTTATACATCGTCCCCTTTTATACCGGTTCAAATATTGTTAGCTAGGTATTTAAAATTCGTTCAGTATAGTTTCCATCTTTTCATTTATCACGGACCCACCGAGATTAAAATTACGAATTATTTTCGGAGAGAATCCGAATATTCCTCTCTCGCTCTCTTGTATTCAAAATTCAATTCTCGTATTCTTTATTTGGCGACAACCGTCGTACGGGTTTTGGCCTATTTATATTATGATTGTTGTCCAAAACAGTGCACAATTTATTTTATTTTATTTCTTATTGTTTTTCTTCCTCTTGGTTTAGGTCGTATGACCTGTTTGTGACGGTGGGCTGTCCTGGGATGATGACGTCCAGCTGTCTTTCCACCTTTTGGCGGCCTTCCTGGTAATCTCCTGCTGTTAAGGTTTCCAGTCTTAGTGATTCTTGACAGTCTTATATCCTCCATGCGGTCCACATGATCCTTCCAGAAGCGTCTTCTGCTTCTTCCCCACCTCACTATGTCTTCAACACCACAGACAGACCTTCTAGTCTAATTTTTTCTGATCCGGTCTCTAAGAGTTCTGCCTGTGATGAAGCGTAGGGGTTTTATTTCCGCCACTCTGAGAAGGTTTTTTGTTTATTTATTTATTTTACACATGACAAGTCATATACCTCATTTGCGAAAAAAACAACCGGTAATTTAATTTGGACAAACAATTTTAATGGATCTGGGTTTGTTACCTTTCATTTGTCGTGTTCCCAGTAAACTAGTCTTTTGCCTGTATCTCACTGAGGACATAAAGCATGAAAAATAAATTGATACTTCTTTCCGATTTTGGATCGATACTTCTTTCCGATTAACTCATAATCTGGCGCCCATGACAACAATGAGATACCGAATTACGTAATGGTAAAAAGGTAAGAAAATTTCAGATAGTGGATAGGGGTGCTGTTGTTATTGCGACAAGAGTTGTGTACTTGAGTTTGCGGGTATGTTAAGTTATAGTAAAATTTAAATACCGTAACAATAAATAATTAAATTGAACAATCTCTTAAGAGGTCATTATTATTGCACATTATGCAAGCACCCAAGTATTTAAATTTTGTAGCTTGTTCAATTGGCGTATCGTTGAATGACCTCTATGGCGAAGTACTTGAACAATCACAAAAGGCCGTAGCTATTTCTGAATGTTTAAAGAACACTATCTGGAAAAACAAGTATATGAACATCCAAAGCAAGGTGAGGATATACAAGACCTGTGTCCGCCCCATAATGACATACAGCATCGAGTCCAGAGCCGACACTGTCAGAACCAAAAATCTCCTTAGAACCAGCGAAATGAAGGTATTCAGGAGTATCGTTGGCAAAACCCTTCGTGATAGAGTACGAAACACAGAAATCCGAAGGACGTGCGAAGTTGAAGATATTGTCAGATGGGGACGACAGAGAAGAAGGTTCCGGACCGAACATGTATCCAGAATGTTGGAAACCGAGAGCCGTAATAATGGTCAGGGACAGTATCCCCCGAGCGAGTAGACCTCCAAGACGACCCCCCAAAAGATTGTCGAAGACTCGAATAATTAAGGTTCAAAAACTTCGTGAGTACAATCTTTTTGAGCGGTCGTCAGTGTGTGTTAAAAAATGTCATACAAATAAATTCAAAAAGTAAACGACACTTAATGGCAATTGTTGCGAATCCCATTGTTCTTGACTGAGCGGGAATATTATATGCAGGTAATAATAATCGATTATTATCGCGTACTTCGATCCTTCAAATTTATTTATATTCAACCTGGCCTACGGCAAGCGGCCTGTTTGCGGTAGGCATCGGTCGCCTGTGTATACCACACACATAGCACATATGGATGCGGCGCTCCTGTCGAGAGCTAACAAAAACATAATATACAATCTCAAAATAAAGATCAGTTTCAATTGAGATGTTTTAAAAAGCGATTGAAAAAACTCTTAATTTCAACTCGGTAATGTTGAACACTCGTTTCCAACATACGTCCGATATCATCATTCTTCCGTTATTTAGAATGATGATATCGGACGTTGATTATTGTTATTTAAAACATATTATTCAGGAACTTGGCATAAATTAATTATACTATTCGTTTTACATTCCTTATGTGCAGCCCATTGCTCATCGCCAACTCCTTTATTCATCCGTGTATGCCGTCACGGCTTGCTAATGCCATGCATACCATACACTTTCCGCGCGTATGGGCTGTAATTTTAACAATTATTTCGACCATCTAAAATCCTTTATTGACATTTGTCTAGTAACAATAATTAAAATACAATTTATATAGTGCCGTTTAGAGAGCAAACTTACTTCAAAAGCGCTATAGTTCAGAAATCGAACCCACTATTATTGACATAAAAAAAATATATATATAAATTTAAATTAAGTGTAATGATAAAAGATATTGGCTGAGGCTTATAAATGAGGTACTTCCCAAGTCTGCATATGTTGAGAAACACACATTTGGTAAGAAAACCGCAGAAAGATTACCAAGAAAAATCGACCTACAAATAAACGTACGCAAGTAAATCTTTCAATATGTGATAGAAACACATTCAGCTTTAAGTGTAGTGTTCATATACGATCATAAACCTCAAAAAAAGGATAATCATCAAGTACTTCCTAAAGCTGTACACGCCACCATTAAGCCACGATTGTTGAACCAATTTCCAGCTGGCAATAAGTAAAACGTCAATTTTCTTTTCTATTGTATTTTATCACGCTTCCGTTGTATACAGTGAAATGTGGCGGGTTTATTGCCTTGTGACAATCACTTACAACCATCTAAACAAGATATTGAGAAGGCGGGAAACAAAAACAAGATTCATATATTTTAAAACAAATAGTTACCAACGGGAATCAAACACGCAATCTGATATTTGGATGACAGATGTTTTTGCCAACTATACCACGGAGTCCGTAACTATGCAGTCATATTTTTTTTTCAAATTATTAACTACATACATATCAACACGTTGTGCTCCTTACGGGGTAGGCAGAGAGAATATATGGCCATATTTTTGTACCCAAGCACACAACTTTCGCCTCGTCCACATTCATACATTTCATCATGCACAATCTTCTATTTTTCATTATTCTCAGTTATTATTATTCTCACTCTACCGTCTTTCAAAATCTGGTCAATTTGGTCCAGACACGTTTTCCTCAGTTTACCTCTTCCATGCACACATTTGCACTCCTGACTTGTATATTCGTTTATTCATTCTTTCATAATTCATTCTCTCTACATGTCCAACCCAATATTAAAACTTGTTTATTCATCTTACTTAAAGCATCCATTTTATTCATGCATTCATTTCGCTTATTATTTATAGTTATGGCATTAACATTGTGGAGGTTTCAATACATCGTCTTCTCTTCTTCTTGCTCTTCTTTTAGGCATGTTGGCCTGTTATGGTCCTGCATCATCATTTCCCTCTTGTGACGTCGACTGCCAGCTGTCTTTCTATCTTTTGGGAGGTCGTCCTGGAGGTCTGCTTGCTTGGAGAATACTGTCCCTGGCCATTCTTACGGCTCTTGGTTCCGCCATTCTGGATACGTTCGTTCCAGAACCTTCTTCTCTGTCATCCCCATCTGACAATATCTTCAACCGCATATCCTTCGGATTTCTGTATTTCGTACTCTATCACGAAGGGTTTTGCCAGCGATACTCCTGAGTACCTTCATTTCGCTGGTTCGAAGGAGATTTTTGGTTCTGACAGTGTTGGCTCTGGACTCTATGCTGCATATTATTATGAGGCGGACACAGGTCTTATATATCCTCGCCTTGCTTTGGATGTTCATATCATATACTTGTTTTTCCAGATTGTGTTCTTTAAACATCCGGAAATAGCTGCGGCCTTTTGTGATTGTTCAAGCACTTCGCCATATAGGTCATTATTGCACATTATGCTAGCACCCAAGTATTTAAATTTTGAACTTTTGTATTATACATCGTAATTTGTTTTTTTAACAAACACTGTTTATTCCACCTTTTTCTTGTTTATGGTCCCCTGACGACGAGGTTAAAACCTTAAAACCGGTAGGGTTATACCGTTACAAAAAGTGGAATAAACAGTTTTTTGATAAAATAAAGTACAACTAATTTCTTTTGTTAATTTAAGTGCGTCATTTATATAATATTGTTATGCCAATATCAAAATAAAATACAAAACCATAAATAACTTAATATTGCTTAAACATATGTTAAGGTATGTTGAATAAATTAGATATATTCATAGATATCCTACTAGGGTTCGAAGTCACTTCAGTCTTCCAAAAACAATGACTACGGGAAGTCAAAATTATATTTATGACAAGGGGTTTTATTTTTTAACGAAATGCATAGAATATTAATTGACTGGAAGCATCGACATATTCCTTAGATTTTAAGCCTTGTGTATATTCAGAAGAGGTATTGTTTTAATGTGTCTATAAATATATTCAATTATAACTAAATAACAGAAAATTCTGTGGTACTTCGACGAAAATCGAGTCGGTAATTTTCTAGAGCAAATCCACTTTGCTTTACATCGGTTTATTTTTAAACCAATTGGCTACTCTGATCTAGTGTTGTCAACGGTTAGTTTTGTTGCATTTGATTTTTTCTGTGAAAGTACAGTCAAACCTCGGGTCACGAACGACTCTAGTTACGAACAAATCGGCTTACGAACACAATTTCCAAACAAATTCAAATTTTGACTCGACCTGCGTACAATGCCTTGGCTCACAAATTAGTTGTAACGGCGCATTATGCATTTACGCATTAGTTGTTTTCAGGTGCGCGCGTTGTGAACATTGTTTGTCGTTGCGTTCGTTGTTCTTGACAAGGTGAATCGAGGTAAGTGCATATACGGGGTAAGTGCATCTAAGCCTTCCAACTTCTATAAATATTATGTTTAAGCACTGTCATCTACAAAGATCTATTGTAATGAACTAAATTCACACTGCAGTAGACAGATAACGCTGTAGCACACACAGGACCATTATTATTAATGTTCAAGTTTTGACGGTTGGTTTTTGTCAACGTACGAGTCGGGAGCTCCTTCTTAACTCTTCTGTAACTTCACAATAACTTGTGCTAGGAGATTCAAATTTGGTAAGTGCCTTTCATTCAAATTTTTGTTTGTTTTGTTTTATATATATAATATACAGTAGGTATATATAAAATATATTTTGCATTAAATTAACCCTCATTATGGCTCCCAAGAAAATAAATTTCGGTTTGCGAAAATTTCGGCTCGCGAACGGAATCAAAGAACGAATTAAGTTCGTAACCCGAGGTACCACTGTAATTACATCTTGCTGGGCTGTTTGTACTCCAGGCATTAAGCAACTTTATAAGAAAAAAAATTCCTTCTCCCGTGGTGTCGGACCTTAAGTCCGTCGTCACTACTATTTCAGACTCAGGTGTGTCGCCACCGGAGATGGAGTCCCTTCTGGAGCAAGTTCCTCTGTCACGCCCATAAAAAAAAGTTCCGATCTTCAAGTATATATCGCGCTAGATGGGGACTTATTTTGTCCGCCATAACAGCATGGGTGGTGATGGGATCGAACTAAACGGTGACTTAATAATTGAAATACTAAATATTTATTTATAGTACATACACTCCATCAAGCCACTTCCCTGTCGGGGTTAGCAAAGAGGTCAGAGTGCCAGACTTATCTTAACCTCCATCAGCTAGACACATCCTTAACCTCGTCCATATTTATACACCTACGATTTCTCTGACTTTCTTCGTTTCCTTCTTTCAAAATTCCATTCACTTGAACCAACCATACTTTCTTTGGTTTTCCTCTCACACGTCATCAACTCATATTTACTCTATACTATTGTTTTGTTGGTCTTCCTTTATCTAATCGTTCCACATGCCCAAATCGTCTCAGCGTGCTCGTCTTCATCTTAATCAACAACTTAAGTTCACATTCATTCCTAATCACAATACTCCGAATTATGTCGTACTTTCTATTATACTCGTATATATAGTCAGTTTCAACATAAACATTTTTATATGCAATACAATATATCGTCGTTGTTCTGCGAAAAACATTATATCCATTTTTGCTTAAAATGACTTTTTGATGCCCTTTTACTTAACATAAAAATATCTACACATGGAAAAACCATTTATGTCCAAAAGTTATATGGTTTCGCTGTTATGAAAATATTAAAAGACATATCATCCCGAAGCAATTCCATAGTTTGTATTCATCCCTGCCAACCAGCACAAGAGTTCATGACTTATACAGAACAACCAAGCGGGCTTATTGCCATGTGGCAATCTTCGAATCAACTAGAAAGATGTTAAAAAGGTCTTAAAGTGGAAATCACATTACAATCGTTTATGAAAAAAATCTGTGTTCCACCGGGAATTGTTCCCACGAGGTCGTGTATAATAATTGTAGTAAAAATATTATTGTGATCTCTGATACTGTATTATATTGTATTACACTTTCGTTGTATACAATACAACCTGGCGGACTTATTTCCATGTGGCAATATCTTCCAACCAACTAGAAATATGTTAAAGAAGCCTTAAGTGAAAACAAGACAGTATTTTTTTTTTAAATCTGTGTTCCAATGGTAATCGAACCCGCAGCTTTCGGCCCGGAAGACAAGCGTCTTTCCAACTAGGACACGGAGGTTGTCTCACTGTTTTTTATTCAGAAAACTTATTGTCTAGCAACGATGTTTTATTGTTATTATTTTCATATATTTTTTAAAAACTGTTCGCGTGCCACACAAAACGGCCCACGGGTCGCGAGTTGGTCATGTTTTTTTAGATGGATATTAAATGCACCAATAACTTAAAACCCCCTAACATCAGCTGTCTTAATTAAAGTTGCATAGTAAAAAATGAGTTTCTTCCTGTATTGACTTATACTATGCTTTTTATACTTTTCTTCAATAGATGCCATTATGGGGCAGTCGTTTATTTTTATTACAGCCATTAGTTGCATGGGATATGGACATCCTCTTTATAGACGCCAGCTGACTTACCATACTATATATTACTTACGCGTATTGTTCAATATAATAAAAGCGTTGATTTTTATGATGTAAGATAAAAAAATCAATGTCAAAAAAAAATTATATATCTAACAAGTTATTAGTTGTTTTTTGTAAAAAACTGCGATAAGACTTTCTAACATATTATATTCCAAGAACAAAATTGACAGCACATAAAAGTGTGTTGGTGTTTATTTACTTGAGAAAATGTAGGATAGTCCCTGTGACATTTGAAATGTCATGTCTCAAAGGGATGGCGAAAAATCGTTCTTTTTTTACAAATCGAATAGTTTTTTTATAAATCGAAAAAATATTTTTTTCTAAACTAACGTTTTAATTCCTAATTTTCATTATACTGACTTTCTAATGTATCGTATGATTTGTCCGCCATAACATATTTAAATATGCCAAGATCCACTGTGAATTAATACTAATTACGATAATTTAATTTTAGGTATTAAAAAAATCCAAATTATCGTATATCCCATCCCTAGCCAATGCAGACTAACGTAGTGACTTTTAATAAACGTCACCAAATATCATTTGATTTTAACAAACTGCCACATTTTTGCTAATTTGTAACAAGATGTATTAATTTGTCATTATTGTTAGTTTTATGTAATGTATTTAACTAAATAACTTGCTATTTATTAGAATCGAGGCTTATATTAAAGTTGATAAAATAATTGAAATTACTGAACTTCGTTACAAGGTTATATTGGGGCAAATTTGTGAACTGTCACAGGGACCATGCTCCATTTTCTCAAGTATAGTTATTATAATTTTTCGTCTTGTCAAATCATGATTGTCCTAAGCTTGTTTAATAAATATATGTTGACGAACTCTCTCCAGACACACGCGACACCAATTGTTATATTGTAGTCATCAAGTAACCAACTGCTAGGCTGCTCAGAATAGATAATCAGTACAGACATTTGATAGATCCATTTAAACACTCCAATAACCCATATAAATAGATTTTGATTACGACTTTTCTTGACTAATATTTTCTGTAAATAATATGCCGTAATGAATGAAAAAATATGTAACTTATTTTTGCCATATTTATGACCTTTTTTTTCTTTGTTAATTTTTTGTCATACATACTATGCGTATCCAGAAAGTAAGTGTACTGAGGCTCTCACGACCGGATGGATTTTATTTTCGACATCTTGGCTACACTTCCGTGTAGCCTGACCCTTCCCCTCCGCAACGAGACCGGTTCGAGGTCAGTACGTTGAGAAGTGTCGACGCAACAACACGTTTCGTGAAAAATGTCAATCCAATCTCCCGCCAAGTGCGAAATACGCGGCGTCAGCCGTTATCTCGTTTGGAAGGGAAAATCTCCGGTTGAGGTTTATAATGAGGGGAAAACTGCATATGGTGATAAAGCTATGAATCGTACGAGTGTGTACAAGTGGTGTCACGAGTTTAAAAACGGTCACGTCACACCTCTTCACCCTCCGCCAAAAAGTTCAAAACCACAATTTCAGCCAAGAAAATCATGACATCCGTGTTTTGGGACTGTCAAGGCATAATTTTAATTGAATATATGCCTCCTCAAGGGGAGACCATCGACTCTGCAAGATACTGTGAGACCCTAAAAAAATTGCGGAGGGCGATTCAGAACAAGAGCAGAGGCATGCTGACAAAGGGAGTCTGCCTGCTGCACGACAATGCCAGACCACACACGGCCAACGCCACGAAGGAACTGCTCGCCTCGTTTAAATGGGATGTCCTGAACCATTCCGAGCATTCCCCTGACCTAGCACCTTCAGATTACTATCTCTTTACCTCCCTGAAGCTGCACATGGGTGAAAAAAGGTTTTCGACCGACGAGGAGGTAAAGGAGGAGGTGGAGAAGTGGACGGAGGGGTTGGCGGGAAACTACTTCGAGGAAGGCATCAAAAAGTTGATACCCCGCTTCACCACCTGCATTGAGAGGAATGGCGACTATGTCAAAAAATAGCTTACATATGTACTACGGTAACCACGTAATTTTTTTGTTGAAATAAAAAAAATTATAACCTACAAAAATTCAGTACACTTACTTTCTGGATATGCCTCGTATAAACAAAAATGATTAAACATAACCGTGTGTTGATGTCCACCTTGACGTACGAGGATTTGGCAAAAGGAGATTATTTAAAATATTGCTGTGGAGATGCGTACATTCAGAAAAGGAGCTTATTGATGGTTTGGTCTTGTGGATAGTACGAATGACGAAATAATAACTTAGCGAATATACGAGTCAAAGTGCAAGGTGTGCGTGGAAGACGTACGCTGATAGAAACGTGGTTGGATCAAACGGACCAGATATAGAAATAAAGCAATGTGAGATGTGTGAATAATAGGAAATTGTGCATGAAAGAAATATTTATTTATTTAACACTTAATTGTGAAACAATCTGACGGGTGGCATTCTCGCCCAACCAACCAGATAAAAGTTAATAAAATAAGTTAAATGGTCGCAAAAAGTATTGAACTGATTATTCACCTTTACAAAATGTATGAAAAATATACGTAGAAAAATTAAAAGTATGATTTGGAGGATATGAAAGTTGTGTGCTTGGATGGTTAGACATTTTTGAAGATTAGTTCTCTCTGCTTACTTCACAAGGTACGCGGCGTGATGATATGTATGGACGTATGAAAATTATTAATTTTAAGTCCTTGACTGATTCTGTCGAGTCGGAGTTAATTACAGTTTGGTGGCCCGGCCCTATGAGTTATATTCTAATTAATTCGTGTAAGCATAGAATTGAGTGATAAATTGTGGATATACTCGTTCCAACTTAAAGTGGATCGAGGTAGAAAGGGTTGATGGGTTACAGTGGGAATGTAAAGGAAAATGTTTTTTCTTTAAGTAGAAACTATGTCGGTATAGTTAAAAGCAACTCGAACATACTTTTTATTATGTAATGTCCATTTATTACACCGTTTGCAATCATAATAAATTATTCATAGATTTAACGACTTTCATGACATAGTTGGTATGGCTCCTGTCTTCGTACACTGAGGTTGTGGGTTTGATTCCCATTTTATTTATTTTTTTTACACATGACAAGAAATATACATAATTTGCGAAAAAAACAACAGGTAATTTAATTCGGACACAATTTTAATTGATCTAGGTTTGTTGTCTTTCATTTGTCGTGTCCCCAGTAAACTAGGCTTTTGCCTGTATCTCACTGAAGACATAAAGCATGAAAAAATAAATCGATACTTCTTTCCGATTTTCGGTTATATAAAACCTCGTTGCACATTCTCATCAACCTGACAAACATTGACACTCAATTACATATGTATACATCACGCGAAATCAAACTCCTCACAAGTCATCACTCCAGACAGACCAATTTTTTTTTTTAGGATAAGGAAATGGTTATGTGAAATTTAATTCAAGAAAATCTCTCTTAATTAAATAAAAAATGGTTGTGTGGAATTTTATTCAAGAAAATCTCTCTTAATTAAATAAAAAACCATTGTTTTTTTTATTTTTAATAATAAATAATAATTATTTTAATAATAATGTTAATAATAATAAAATACACTTAACATTATTAAATTAACATTTTTTAATATTAAATATATTAATATTTTTTATGTTATTATTAATTATTTTAAAATATTATTTAACTATTTATTTTTTATTATATTATTAATAATATTATTATGTTATGTTATTGATTAATTATATTATAATTAATTAAAATATAATAATAATATAATTATAAATATTATAATAACAAAGAAATATTATAATTATATATTAAATATAAATTATATATTAAATAAATATTAAAATAAATATTAAATAAAATAAAACAAAATAATTTAATATAAAATGAAATTAATAATTATTAAATATGTTAATATAAAAATAATTTATAACCAAAAGTATTATTTTTTAAATTTTTAATAATAAATAATAAGAATTTTAATAATAAATAATCATGTTACTAAAAATATAATACACTTAATATTATTAAATTAACATTTTTTAATATTTAATATATTAATATTTTTTATGTTATTATTAATTATTATAAAATAATTATTTAACTATTTATTTTTTATTATATTATTAATATTATTATTATGTTATATTACTAATTAATTATCACATAATTAATTATAATATAATAATAATATAGTTATTAAAATTATAATAACATATAAATATCATTATAATTATATATTAAATATGAATTATATATTACATTAATATTAAAATAAATATTAAATAAAATAAAACAAAATAATTTAATATAAAATTCAATTAATAATTAATTAATATATTAATATAAAAAAAATTATAGCAAAAAGTATTATTTTTTTTATTTTTAATAATAAATAATAATTTTAATTATAATATAATACTTAATAATATTAAAATAATATTAATTATTATTAATATTAAAATAATTAATAATAATTTATTAATAAATTAAATAATAAAATAATATAATACACCGTTTCACTTTTCGTGACGTTCAGGCCAATTTGCCCTACCGCGCCTACAGAAGTTTCACTTCAAAATATTTCGTCTTCAAAACGATTAAATAACCCACTGTTTTTAATGTCTCTTGAAATAAATATCTTCCATGTTCTACTCGAGAAAGTTTTATATGATAAAATCTTATTACTGTTGCCGATCTATAGATATATAATATGTAAATAAATTTTCAGGTAACATAAAACCTGCTTCATGCAACGGTGAATATTGATTGACTAGTTGCAACCCGTGAAATATTCACGGAAATAAAACAAATTCTACATTTATGAAAATATATATTCATAAATGTAAAATTTGTTTATATATATCATTTATACATCGTCCCCTTTAACACCGGTTCAAAAATTGTTAGCTAGGTATTTAAAATTCGTTCAGTTATCACGGACCCCCCGAGAGTCGAATTTCAAATTACTTTCGGAGATAATCCAAGTATTCCTCTCTCACTCTCTTGTATTCAAAATTGAATTCTCGTATTCTTTCTTTGACGACAACCATCGTATGGGTTTTGGCCTATAATTCGCGGTCGGTACAAGATGATGATTGACCATCACTGAAAAAACTCGTATTTTGAGAGAATGGGTTATTTTAATAACATTAAGCGGTTCATCCAAGTGTTAAATTTTTAATTAATGTTCCATAAATATTTAAATATTAGGATATTTGATATGAATGTGTACTGACTGTATATTTTAGATACATCTAAACTTGCTTATTAGTTATATTATATATTCAGGTGACCTCGGATATGACGACATCTGAATTCAACAGAATGGTACAGTTGGTTTCAACTATTTCTGGTAATAAATTTAACACTATTTACCATTGAAAAAAATAAAATTTAAGCAAATGGTATCGAAAAGTATTTGTATACAAGGATCCTTAATCTTATTTATTACACAAACTAAGTTATCTTAATGAATAAAAACGTGAATTTTACGTCAATTCTTCTTCAGTTTCAATCCTGGGGATTGGTTAGCAGCAAAGCTCTGCATCTCCTCCTCCACTCCGCTCAGTCTTCAGCGATCCTCTTGAGCTCTGTATAGGAGGTGCAGTCCATATTGTGGCATATTTGCTCCAGATACTCTCGGCGAGGGCGCCCTCTGCCAATCGATGCCTCAATCATTCCCTCCAGTATATTGTGCAGGAGATTTTCATGTCGCAGTATATGACCTATCCATTCTGCACGCCTTTGCAATATGGTGTTTGACAGATGCCTGGTTTCTTCGATCCTGCTGAGAACCTCGTCATTTGTAATGCGGTCTCTCCAGGAAATCCTCAGGATTCGTCTATAGGTCCACGTCTCGAAGGCCTCCAATCTTTTTCGATCCCTTTCGCCCATTTCTCGCAACCATACATCAAAATACTCCACATATATGTTTTGACCAATTGCTTGCGGAGCTTTAGGTCTATCTTGTTGAATTCGAAAATCTTTGATTTCTTATTAAAGGAGAGTTTTGCTTGGTGGATGCGACTGTCAACCTCTCTTTTTGTACATCCATCCCATGTGATCTTGCTTCCAAGATAGACAAACTCTTTTGCGTTCTTAAGTGCAGCTCCTGACATTAGTATGTTCATTTGGTGCTCGTCTCTGCCTAGGGTTATCACTTTTGTTTTGTCCTTATTTATTTTCATGTTGAACTTGGTATTTAGGACGTTCTCCATAGTTTCCAAGGTCTCCTTTAGTTCTTCATTGCTATCGGCAATCAGGGCAATGACGTCTGGAAATCTTATGGGGCATTAAAAACATTTAAACAAGAACCGGACAGTATAAAAATCTTCTGAGATGATAACATACAATAGTATTTTGGTGCCAACTTTGATATTAGGGAGTAAAACATAGACGTTGAAAATACTAAGAGGAGCCGAATAAATCCTGTAGACATGCGTATATTGAGAAGAAAACATGGAGTGACAATGCATAACAGAATACGGAATACAATGATAAGGGATAAATGTGAATGTAAGGCTGATGTGTTGAGTTATATGAAGAAGAGCACGCTGAGATAGTTTGAGCATGTGGAACGAATGAATGAAGAAATATTAATGAAACTTACACTCAACTTAACTATGTTAATTTCTAATATTTTTAATTTGCTTGAATAAATATCTCTCTAAACGGTAAAGTATAAATAGTATTTTTTTTATTATCATAATTATTCAAACAAGGTTGGGGCGAAGTTATTTTTTTATTTGGTTCCAGGTGCTTGACGCACTAACAATAATAACATTTGCTGTAAAAGTTAAAAATAAGTCTATTTCTTTGCATACCGTAACAAATCGTATGATCGAATTTTTTCAAATAAATTACAAAAATAACTTTTTAATTTGCGAGAAGAAATTATTATCTAAACGGTGATGTATAAATAGTCTTTTTTTATTTATTATTATAATTATTCAAACAAGGGTGGGGTGAAGTTATTTTTTTTATTTGGTTCCAGGTGCTTGACGCATTGACAATAATAACTGTAAAAGTTAAAAATAAGTTTATTTCAATGGTCACTTTAACAAATTGTATGATCTAATAAGACGGATACTTTTTCAAATTAACAACAAAAATAACTACAAACAGTTATTTTTAAAAAACAATGGACCATTTTTTTTGACCTTCGCTTAATTTACGACGGTTTCTTTTTTTTTTTTTTTAATTTCAAATCGTTAACATCCAACTCGAAATAAATGAAATTCTGGACCTTGAATGTTTACTGTAAAATATTCTTGAGTATTAATATCACTCGACGTTTCAAAATATCTGCATAATGTGTGTTTTGTGCAAAAATAATTATAATTAACGCTTGTCTTTTTTTTAGTTACATGTATCATACAATTATGTATGCATACAACTGTTAAACATATATTATTTCTTTTATACACGTATGCCAATTAACGAATGCATCAAAATGATAATTATTTTGTTGAATTATATCGCAGTTATTGTTCATATGGTATTGATTCTACGTATGGATACACTCAATGTATGCTCTTCTAAAGCATCTATTCTACTTCCTTCAGTACTATTGAAGACTATCATCATGCAGTGAGACTTTGAAATCAGTTACAAACCAATATAAGACTCGCTTCGTCCTTGGCATGCTTTAAGAAGCGACTGAAAAAAACTCTCAATTTCTAGTCAGAAAAATAACGTGTTTCATTCCTGATTTTTCTTTTCCTTTCCTCTCCACCATCCCTTCCTTTCCTTTTGATTGATGATTGCCCGTCTTTGTGGGGTTCGTGGGCATATGCTCATGTATGTGTTTATGGATTTCGTGGGAATGGTTAGTCATTTGAATGATTTATGCGACCACGTCACTCCTACCACGTCATTTACTTTTGTCTGGTTGGTTGGAAGAGATTGCCGCGTTCATTTAATAATTTAAAAAATCTATTCTTTTTAGTTAATGTTATTTCTACACATTTCATTAAATCTGTAGAAATAACATTAAAACAGAGATTGTTTATTGGTTTTTCCAGTTCACCGCTCCTCTTTTTTTGCATCGTCCTTTACTGTCCATGCAGGTAGACTTTGTAATCAGTTACAAACATAAATAAGACTCGCTCCGTCCTTGGCATGCTTTAAGAAGCGACTAAAAAAACTCTTAATTTCTAGTCAGTAAAATAACGTGTTTCATTCCTGATTTTTCTTTTCCTTTCCTTTTGATTGATAATATCTCACTTTATATGAAAAATAATGTTCGGGCGATTGCCCGTCTTTGTGGGGTTCGTGGGCATATGCTCATGTATGTGTTTATGGATTTCGTGGGAATGGTTAGTCATTTGAATGATTTATGCGACCACGTCACTCCTACCACGTCATTTGTTTTTTTCTGGTTGGTTGGAAGAGATTGCCGCCTGGTAATAATCCCGCCAGATTGTATTTGCAATAAAAGTGTTAAATAAATAAATAAATTGAAGACTATCATCTTATAAGATTTTGATTCTGTCCGGTTCGTGTATATATGTTTTATTGACCCATTGACCTTGTTTCTCTTAACTCTTCCATTATCTGTGAATATACTACCCAAATATCAGAATTCCTCAATTTGCTCCAATCTCTCATGTGTCAAATTTAATTTGTTCCTTTCACACATCACCATTACTTTGTATTTGCAGGATTCCATCTCAAATCCTTCTATTCACATCTCTCATACAATTTTTATTAATAATAAAGATTAATTTCTCTAATAGTTGATTCTTTATAACAATGTAGAGTGCCCGGTGGTAAGTAATACACATCGGGCTTAAGAAAGAGACTGTCGGCTATAATCGGCTAACTTCGACTTTGTAGAACGTCGTCCCTGTCATTCATATACGTGTTCCATCGCGATTTGTCAGTCGTTGTCAAGCGTTCTAGGGACAGAGACGATGCTCTACAAAGCCGAAGGTAGCCGATTATGTCCGACAGTCTCTTTCTTAAGCCCGATGTGTATTACTTACCGCTGGGTACTTGTAAGTACTATTAATTTTACCCTGTCCACCTTGCGTTCCCATTCATCAAAGTTCGCATCAAAATATTATTGTGAACCTTTGCAGATTGTAATACTATCTGGTTCAAATGTATGTATTTTAACACTCCATTGACTTTGTTTTCTATCGCTACACACTTCAATATTCCTCTTTGTAACTTTTCAATCATGTGGGAAAATACTACCCAAATAGCAGAATTCTTTAACTTACTCCGTAATAATTATAATTATGTATAAACGACACTCTGTCACATTTAAGTGTCGTGTTCAACAATATTAAAATTACTACACATCTTTTTGCAAAGTATTATCATATATTAAATATATAAAAATATATACTGTACAAAATCTCCAAGTAGAAACTACTTGGCCGTGTTGAATTAAGCAAACAGGTTGGTTATGGCAACCGGACATTAGTTGTAAGCGATACTTATAACACCACCTGAAGCGGTTATCTTTTGATCTGCCCACATGAAGCGATCAAGAGAACTCCCCGTGGCCTGCACTATAATAGATCGTGAAGTGCCGGTACGCATTCAGTCAGTTTCATCAATGTTTTAAGCTTTCAATTTTAGCTCTCCAGAAAGCTCACACTCGAGCTTTAAAGGAAGTTTCCATAAAACTACTTCATGATCCCAGCTTTGGTTTCACCCAGTTTATTAAGTTTAAATTAAAAAGACAGTAGGTAGTGGATATAGTAATTAATACTGTAATTGTGAATTAACGCTTATAAATTCAATTCGCAGGCCGCAGCTATTTCCGGATGTTTTAAGAACACTATCTGGAAAAACAAGTATATGAACATCCAAAGCAAGGTGAGGATATACAAGACCTGTGTCCGCCCCATAATGACATACAGCATAGAGTCCAGAGCCGACACTGTCGGAAACAAAAATCTCCTTCGAACCAGCGAAATGAAGGTACTCAGGAGTATCGCTGTCAAAACCTTTCGTGATAGAGTACGATACACAGAAATCCGAAAGACGTGCGAAGTTGAAGATATTGTCAGATGGAGACGACAGAGAAGACATTTCTGGAACGAACATGTATCCAGAATGGCGTAACCGAGAGCCGTAAGTAACGGCCAGGGACAGTATCCCCCGAAGTCGCGAACTTGCCTGGGTCTTGTGCCATTTGAGAAGTGAAACGTATTAAATTTATATGGAGTCGTATACAATACAATAACGCGTACAAATTGTTGAATTATTTTATGTATTATAATCTCCGGAAACGGTGATGTTAATTGGCCACCAAGATCTTGTAATCTGTCACCGTTGGACAATTTTCTCTGGGGTTACGTGAAAAACCAGGTCTATAAGAATGGCCCCCGATCAATTCCTGAGCTGAAGGACGAAATTATTCGCGTTATTGGTAAGTTAAAACCCGAATTATGCCAAAATGTCTTCGAAAATTTTGACGAAACAGCGGACACCTGTGGAGCTGCAAGAGGTGGACATTTGGCGGATATTGTTTTTTTTTGTTTAAATAGCATACATTATACTTCAATGCCCAATAAAAAGTTTTTTGAAATCATAGCAAATTGTTCGTTTTATTCAAGAATTTAAAATTTTTTTATAAAAAAAACAGCTCAATTTGAAAGACCCTTTATTATTAACAAATATAAAAAGGCTAACTTTAATATTCTTAAATTTCCTAAGATATATTGTAACAATTTAAGTAAACCCATTATAAAAATAAGAATTCTTCAAACACAAGCCGGACACTGGGAAAGGTTGTCGTGATTTTGATCGGGTCTTCAAGTGTTAATTAATTATTTTTAAAAGAGAGAATAAATATTTTGGTAATAAGTCGTTTTCCTTAGAACATGAGTATGTGGGCATTTTCAAATAAATATAAACCGTCCACTCTATAATAAACACGTTAAACCGATTCCCCCACGCGTGACAACCACGAAATGTTAATCTTGTTTTATGAATAAACAGTTTTTGGTATTTTCTGTTCACATATATGATAAACATGTTTGCTTGCGCAGTCTCGGCTCTTTCCGATTTTGAACTATGCGGACGTCTGTTATTTGAATATTATGGATGAACAGCTGTACAAATTGCAGCATCTTCAAAATGTTTATCTGAGATTTATTTTTAACATGAGAAAGTACAATCACATCACTTCATATCAGAAGGAACTAGTTAGAGAAGAAATACTAGTTGAACGTGTGGAATAGATATATTCACATGTCATCATGAATGTATAATATTCTTAACTATCCCGCAGCCCCCTTTTATTTATGTGAAAACATTCAGCTTCTTTCGAATCATGGAATTGCTCTACAGGGAATGTTTATTTACTTTCCTAGTTTACCGCTCTTCTTTTTTACATAATCTTTAACTGTTCATGCAGTGAGTCTCTGGAATCAGTAACAAACGAATGTTAGACTCGCTCCATCATTGGTATATTTTAAAAAGCCACTGAAAAACTCAACTTCAAGTCAGTAATGTAACGTGTTTGTCTAAGATTTTTCTTTTCTCTCCACTATACATTTATTTCTCTATCCTTTAAATGGTGATATTTCACTTTAATTTTTTCTATGTATATTATTATTATTATTACACATATATTATTATTACACATACATACAAATATACACAATTTGAGAAAAAACAACAGGTAATTTGATTTGGACATATAATTTTAATGGATCTGGGTTTGTTGCCTTTCATTTGTCGTATCCCCAGTAAACTAGGCTTTTGCCCGTATCTCACTGAGGATATTTAGCATGAAAAAATAAATCGATACTTCTTCCCGATTTTTGATTACACAAAAACAAAACCCCGTTGCACGCTCTCATCAACCTGACAAACAGTGACACTCAACTACAACTGGAAACATCTTGCGAAATTCAACTCCTCACACATCATCCCTCCAGAAAGACCAAAAATATTCCTCCCACAATATACCGCACACAATCATAAAAATTAAAATTAAAACAAAAAAAAAATACACAGAAACACAAATACAAAAACAACCAAAATTAAAACAACAAGAAGAGACCCATACTCACGAGCTCACATAAATCCTTTCCACTCGTCATTCATCCTGAAAGCCCAAGTACTTAAAATCCTGTCGCAATAACAACCACGCTTCGATCGACTGTCTAAATGGTTTTCCTACCTTTACCTTTATTGAAGTCGGCACGCCATTGTATGTAATGGGAGCCAAATAAGCATATTGCCTTTGGGCAAAAGAGGTTTTAACTCTAGGTATGGTGAACATTTCATTAGTTGCCATGCGTGTCATGTGTGTCTGCTAAGTTGCAACTGCATCGTATAATATATTGTTCTTAAATTTCGCACAGGCGATTAATGATTTGAATATTTTTTGCGATTGTTTTTACTTCCTTTATTTTTACTTTTGTCTGGTTGGTTGGAAAAAAATACCCCGTGGCAGAATGTTTTCCAATGAAGTGTTAAAATAATAAATAACGTTGAAATTCATAATATCTTCCACAATAACTGTGTGATGCTTCTTTATACTTTAAATTGAACATGACAAACATACAACTTCGAGATTATTCATATTTAATATAATACTGGATGAAATAATTGAATATGACAAACATACAACTTCGAGATTATTCATATTTAATATAATACTGGATGAAATAATTGAATATGACAAACATACAACTTCGAGATTATTCATATTTAATATAATACTGGATGAAATAATTGAACATGACAAACATACAACTTCGAGATTATTCATATTTAATATAATACTGGATGAAATAATTTAATATGACAAACATACAACTTCGAGACTATTCATATTTAATATAATACTGGATGAAATAATTGAATATGACAAACATACAACTTCGAGATTATTCATATTTAATATAATACTGGATGAAATAATTGACTGAGTGGTATCATTTGGGTTGAGTACAAATACAGGCTGGGGAAATCCTAATTATACTTAAGAAATTGTAGCATGGTTCCTGTGACAATTCACAAATTTTCCCCAATACAACCTTGTAACGACGTTCAGTAATTTTAATTATTTTATCAACTTTAATATAAGCCTCGATTCTAATAAATAGCGTCAAGGTGGGCATCAACACACGGTTAAGTGTATCATTTTAGTTTATATGTATAACAAAAAATAACAATGAAAAAAAAAGTAATGAATATGGCAAAAATAAGATATATATATATAATAATATATATATATATATATATATATATATATATATATATATATATATATATATATATATATATATATATATATATATATATATATATATATATATATATATATATATATATATATATATATATATATATATATATATATATATATATATATATATATATATACATATATATATATATATATATATATATATATATAATATAATATATAA
>OX463843.1:49521984-49586984 GCA_949825065.1 Odontocerum albicorne
CAATGATCACCTCATCGAATTTACCAAGATACCAATTATCCCCTCATCGAAATTTACCAAGGTGCCAATGATCACTTTCCAAATTTACCAAGGTACCAATGATCACCTCATCGAAATTTACCAAGGTACCAATGATCACCTCATCTCGAATTTACTAAGGTACCAATGATCACCTCATCGAATTTACCAAGGTACCAATGATCAACTCATCGAAATTTACCAAGGTGCCAATGATCACCTCATCAAATTTACCAAGGTACCAATGATCACCTCATCCGAATTTACCAAGATACCAATGATCACCTCATCGAAAAAAAGAGGACAAGTAAGTAAAGTGTTCTTTAATATCAAACACATGAGCATGGGCAATTACGAGACCAATCATGTATTATGAGTCAAGTCTAGAGCAGTCATAATAAAAACAAAAAGTAGGCTCCGACCTTATTAAATAGAAACCTTTGCGTGCAAAACTGAGCGAGATGTGATTAAAAACACCCCGTATTCGAGATATATGCAACGTTACATACGAGTGTATTGTGAGATGGGGTGGAAACCGTAAAAGACACTGGCGATGCCATATAATAAGAATCGATAGTACAAGAGTTTTCTACAAAGCAATGTATGAAATAAATAAAAATAATAATAGTAATGGTAGCATTTGCAGTGTGTAAGAACATATCATGAAATAACGTATCATCAACATCATTGTCAACCAGGGTCGATCCACTGCTGGATGAAGGTCTTCCCAAGTTGACTCCAAATAGTTCGGTTTTTTGCTCCTTGATGCCATGTGATGCTGCCATGCTTCCTGATTTCATCTATCCAGCGTACCTTCGGTCTTCTTCTGAGCCTCTTTATGCCTCTTGGGTACCATTGGATTATTTCGGATGTCCATCGGGAGTCTGACATTCTGGCTATGTGTCCTGCCCATTGCCACTTCATTCTTTTGCACGCCTTTATAATATAGGTGTTTCGTTTACGGTCTCTTTTAAAGTATCCCAACATGCATTTCTACGTGCCCCTTTATGCAGTCTGGAGCTTTTGTATGTTCTTTACTGTGAGCGTCCATGTCTCGCAGTCATACCTCAGTACTGGGAGAATATACTGGTTGTAGACCCTTCGCTTCAAGGATATTGGGAGATTACTTTTGAAGATGATGTTCAAACGTCCAAATGAGTTCCACGCTAGTTTTGTCATTCTTGCTATTTCATCCGATATGCCACCTACATAGAAATAAGTTGACCCAGATACATACTCGTATATTTCTGGACAAGTTCTAGAGGCTTTCCATCTACGTTTATTGGTTTTGGATATATTCATTTTTAAACCAGCTTTTTACTGACTCAAGCCACCGAGAATATAACGATATCGTCTGCAAATCTCAAATGGTTCAGGTATTTTCCATCAATCACCAGGCCTTTATTGTCCCATTCTAATTTCTTAAATACGTATTCAAGTGTAGCTGTGAATAATTTTGGGGAAACAGTATCTCCTTGACGAACTCCCTTACCAATTTGGAAGGTTTCCGAGGATTTGTGGAGATGTATTTTTGCTGTTGCATCCTTATAGATGCTATTGAACCACTGAATGTATGCTCTATCAATGTCTTGTGTCTTTAGAGCTTCTAGAAATTACGTATACGAGTATATCTGAAAAATAAAACATTTGAAAGATATACCCTCTAGCAGCCTTCTTATCGAGATACAACCATGGCAATAGGTGTGCGAGCACGTCGGTAGGATTACCACATATTATTTCAGCGTATACCCTTGTGCACGCGAATTATAATAAAAAAATGATAGGTAGTAAATAAATAAATAGTTTGTAACGATGGTCGTTATCAATGTAGCGTGTGTCCTATTAGGACGTGCTGATGCTTTTGATATCGACATCGCTCTTCGTTTTAGTTGATTCTGCGTTACTTCTCGTTCAGAGTCATCAATATAGCGGTTTGCTTATCTGTATTTGTCGTGATGATCTTGATTTATATTCAATAAATATAGACTCAGGAATGCGGATATAGAAAAAACGAAAGTGACACCGGGCGATAAATAATAAGTCTTGACAGTTGAATGGATGACAATAAAAGTATGTTTATTTCTCGGAGCGCAGGTATTTTATACAAATGAGTGAACCAGTTCGCGCTACATGCTCCGTCTCACTCTGGCACGTGAATTGGCGGTAGCTTATTTATTTGTATTTGGAGATGGCTAGACAAATCGCGGGTACTACAAAAATAGTAAACATTGTCGCCGTTCTTGACGTGTAGCAATCTATGAATATTTCATCGGTCATTGACCCTGTATGTTTATTATTAACAATAATTAATTTAATTTATTTGTGTTTTAACAATTCACTTATTATTTTGACAATTATTTATTTACTAGGTAGGTATCCTACAAGTTGAAAAAACCCTAAATTTTATAAAAATATGAAACGTTGTTATAAATATAAACACATAGTCTCCTACATACAATTTAGATTCTCTGATTTGTCTTAAGCTGATACAATAAAAACAAACAGTATACAGTCAAACCTCGGGTCACGAACAAATCGGTTTACGAACACAATTTCCGAACAAATGTTGACTCGACCTGCGTACAATGCCTCGGCTCACGAATTAGTTGTAACGGCGCATTACGCAATTACGCATTAGTTGTTCTCATTTGCGTGCGTTGTGAACATTGTATATATTTTTTTGCTTTTTATATATATATAATATCCAGTATAAATAGCACGAAGGACAAAACTGAAGGAAATAGCACGAAGGACAAAACTGGCGTGGAGCTCATTTGGACGTTTGAACAACATCTTCAAAAGTAATCTCCCAATATCCTTGAAGCGAAGGGTCTACAACCAGTGCATTATTCCAGTACTTACGTATGGCTGCGAGACATGGACGCTCACAGTAAAGAACACGCAAAAGCTCCAGACCGCACAAAGGGGCATGGAGAGATGCATGTTAGGATTTACTAAAAGAGACCGTAAACGAAACACCTGGATTCGCAATATAACAAAGGTAGAAGACGTTATAAAGGTGTGCAAAATAATGAAGTGGCAATGGGCCGGACATGTAGCCAGAATGTCAGACTCCCGATGGACATCCGAAATAATCCAATGGTATCCAAGAGGCATAAAGAGGCCTAGAAGAAGACCGAAGGTACGCTGGATGGACGAAATCAGGAAGCATGGCAGCATCACGTGGCATCGGCGAGCAAAGGACCGAACTGTTTGGAGTCAACTTGGGGAGACCTTCATCCAGCAGTGGATCGACCCTGGTTGACAATGATGATGATGATGATGATATATAAAATATATTTTGCATTAAATTAACCTTCATTATGGCTCCCAAGAAAATGAATTTCGGTTTGCGAATATATCGGCTCGCGAACGGTACCAAAGAACGAATGAAGTTCGTAACCCGAGGTACCACTGTACTCAGAACTATTGACATGGAAACCCTCACAGATATTTTAGGTACAATATATATTTTTTAATGCGATATATCAACACTTAAAGACCCGATCCAAATCATGTCATGTGCCTGACTTCTTTTTGAGCCATTCTGATTTTTGTGAAAGATTTACTAAAATTGCTATTAAAAGGGTTTTTCAAATTGAGCGTTTTTTTAAATTCTTGAATAAAACACACAATTTGCTTTGATTTCAAAAAACTTTTTATTGGTCATTGAAGTGTCATGTATGACATTTAAACACAAAAAAACAATATCCGCCAAATGTCCACATTTTGCAGCTCCACAGATGTGCACTCTTTTGTCAAAATTTTTGATAACATTTTGGCATAATTGCGGTTCTAACTCACCAATAACGCGAATTATTTCGTTGGTCAGCTCAGGGATTGATCGGGGGCCATTCTTATAAACCTGGCTTTTCAAATAACCCCAGAAACAGTCCAACAGTGTCAAACTCTGGGTGGCCAATTAACATCACCGTTTCCGGAGATTATAATACATAAAATAATTCTCAATTTGAACGCGTTGTTGTATTGTCTCCGACTCCATTTTTATAAGTGTCATACATTACACTTCTCAAATATCACAAGACACAGGCAAGTTCGCGACGCCATCTGTGTTTTATCCAAGAATTAAAAAAAAACGCTCAATTTTAAAGACCCTTTATAACTACTTGCATTTTATGTATTTTCAATAAAGGTATGAATAAAAATTGTACATGTTTCTCTTTTTTTTTTTTTTACAATTGTCCACTCTACAAAAAAGCCTTATCAAGGTGAACAGCATTGTGTCTGCTGTCAAAAACACATTTGAAGTAAATAAGATTAAATTTAATATTAGGCAGGCAGGTCAACAGAAAACAAAAAAAATCGGCAAGTGGTCTACGGGGTTGAAAAAGTTTGGGAAACTATGATCTAAACTCTAGGGTATTGCCCATGATATAAATCAGGAGACGATCGTTTAAAGCAGTGCTCCGCAACCGGTGTGCCGTGGCACACTGGTGTGCCGTGAGCCGGATACAGGTGTGCCGCGGTCAAATTCAATGTATTTGACATTTTACAATTTTTCATTATGTATTTAATACACAATGACAAATTAATTTTCATAATATTGTCTATTTTTCAAAATGTAGTATAGAATAATTATTATAACTAAATAATTTTTCAATGGTCCCCCAGCGCCTGGTGCCAACTGTTGAAAACTGCGTAGTGTGCTTTGTACACACCATGGCCGCACCAAATTAGTCATAGAGAAAGAAAAATTACCCTTATGCGCATCGCTGAAGACTCATGCGCATGCGTTATACTATATATTTTAGCTTTTGGTGTGCCGCGGAATTCTAGGAAGAATTTTGGTGTGTCGCAGGTGAGAAAAGGTTGCGGAGCACTGGTTTAAAGGTTGAAAAGTTAACAAAAATATTTGCTAGATTCCCGTGATAAGTCCTTTTTGAGAAGATGTATCAATCACGTGAAAACATGGGACACGGACTCAAAGAAAATCTAGTTTATAAAGATAAAATATCGGAATCGGGATACAAAGTGTTAACTCTGTGTTATGTTACGTTTATATTGGCTTGAATAATCGTGTTTTCGTTCGAGTACGGATAACCCAAAGCCGGTTTACAAAATTTAATCAATCAAAAAATGCTTTGAAGGTTCAACCAAACGTTACATTTTGTGACACTCGAAATCTGAACTGACCAAGCTCGTAACGTGAACGATAATGTGTCAAATACTGTAAAAAAAAAGGTATTTATTCACTCATGCGTTATACCGGAGTGAACGATTGTGTTGTTCAATCACTACGCGTTACAACGAATCAAAACAAAGATTACATTGAAATTTTGACGACATTCGTGGCCTAGTTGGTAACACGCCTTTCTCCCAATCGGGAGGTTGCGGATTCGAATCCCTCTGGAACACAGATATTCTAAAAAGAATTTCAGTCTAGTTTTTACTTAAGGTCTCGTTAAAATCTTTCTGGTTAGTTGAAAGAGATTGTCACATCGCAATAAACTCGCCAGGTTCTATTATATTCAACGAAAGTGTAATACAATACAATATATTCCATAGATTATCAACATAGACTCATGATAATTTAAAGAGTGCCATTTAAAGATCATATGTAAAGATAGGAAGGTGGTAGCTACGTCCATTAGATTATTTACTTCAAAGCATCTGTAAAGTAGAATATTTCATGATAAATTACATTATTATTCCACTAATTACATTAATACCAGCTACATATGTTTCTAACTCCTATCCCGAGGTTCTCTTCAGGCGTAGGTAAAAACACGTATAGCGGGAGTAATGTAGTTATGGAATAACAAAGTATTTTTTTTTGTTAATATTTTAATTTGAAGTTCTACAAAATTAAAACCGAAACTTTTGATATAACATCTGTGTATTCTTATAAAAACATATTTGCTAAAAAAAAATAAAGGGAAGATAAACTAATAAGAAACCTTACAAAATATTTGATTCGGCTTTAAATAAAGCATCCACATAGTGAATGTTCGTAAAAAATGTAAAAAGACATTTCAAAAAGGGCGTCTTGAAATGCTTCTTAAATCTGTAAACATCATCCATATATCGAACACAAAGAGACAGACCATTACACGCCACAGGGTCATCAAGGGCCTTGTCAGAAGTATACGGCCGTGCGTTAACGCGCAGGACGTCGCTGGTTTAAACCCCGCTCTGACCGACTCATTTTTTCCGCCTAGTGTTCGGAGGTATAAGGATACCTATGACTTTGGTCATATCTATTCTATACAAAAAATATAAAAAGGAATGCTCCCACATAATCATCCCTTTTCACTTATATTTACCATGTACATAAAATAATTAAAAATATGTTATAAAATATTCTTTTTTTTTTATTTAACTGTATATTTTTTTTAATCTGTTGAGTAAATTAGTGAAACTCCCATTTCAAATTGGTTTTATAGCGAAATCGGTTACGGAATAATATATATTCTGTATAAAAAAGAGAAAAAAAATCCTCCCATTGTTAACATAAGTTGTGTCCGTTTTTTTACAAATTTAAAAATGAGCACCAAAAGTAAATCAAAATGGAAAAGGTATACGTCATTCGAAAGAAAATTTTCTGCTCTACAAGATATTGTGTTTGCTTTTACGTTACATATATTATTTAATTTGATTACAAACCTTCAAAACGGAATGTCGAGTAGATGAAAGTAAGCATTTTCAACACCTCCTTCTGTTCGCGTTCAATCGAGGGAATAAAGCTGCCAAAGCTGCTCGCGATATTTGCGAAGTGTACGGCGAAGATGTTATGAATTAAAGGACAGCTCGTTGATGGTTTTTGCGTTTCAAATACGGTAATTTCGACCTGAAAGACATAGAGCGTTCCGGACGATTAGTAGAATTCGATGAGAACCGCTTAAACAATATTATTCATGAAGATCCCCTTCAAACCACCGTAAAATTGGCTGACATGTGACTACAATTCATCTGCTCAGCCAATTCTACAAAAACAAACACAATATCTTGTAGAGCACAAAATTTTCTTTCGAGTGACATATAACCTTTACCATTTTGTTTTACTTTTGTTGCTCATTTTTAAATTTGAAAAAAAAAAAACGGACACAATTTATGTTAACACCTAATACAATGTACACAAAATGATTAAAATGAAATAAATAAATACATACATATTATTATATATTCTATGATCTTCTTTTTTTAATGACAATGTGTTGAGGACAGAAATGAAATTCCCCTTTGATATTGGTTTTATAGCGAAATCGGTTACGGAATAAAGTTACGTCTTTATATACTCGTATGACGTTACGCAATGAATCCGCGAGTGTGTGACGCGACGGCGACGGCTGAACACACGCGTGGGATGGGACTGACCCAGTCAGTGTGCGATGCCAGTGTGTCAATGCTTTACCGAGACCAAACTTTTTTATAGCTCTGTAACGTACGAGTCATGCGTGTATATATTTTTTTGTGTCAATAAAAAATACTTTAAATATCTTTAGGCGCCATATGGCGAGGGTGTCCACCTTTAATAACTCTGGGAACTATGCACTGACACATTATATTTTGATATGCTCGTACATATTTCCTTGAGAGTAAAAATGGTGTACTCGTACGTTGTCAGACTCGTTCGGTGAGTTTTAAGATGTTCATAACTACTAGAAAGATTAGCGTTTTACGTTCCTTGCAATAACATTAGACCAAAGATTCCCAAAGTGGTCTATATGGACCCCTGTATCGGACGTGTGCCGTCACCCGTGTGTGTGTATGTGATATGAAAAGGACACTGTGTGTAGATCTGTATTATTAAACTTGTTCTTGTATAATCATATGTCCTTGTTTGTATATGTTATAATTCAGTCTAATGTTCCTGTATTTGTATATGTAAAATGCTATATGTTCTTGTATTCCATATGCTATATTATGTTATATTTGTATGTAAATATGTATGTGTGTTTGACTCCGATCGCATTCGCGACCGCATTGGAAATAAGCGGTGCGATCGGGGTAGATCCGGGCTCAGTCGGCGTAAGCAAGACCCAGACCCCGAAAGTTGTCGTATTTCGCGGACAATGGGCGCTTGTGACGGCCGACTGACCATTAATATAGAGGACCCCACAATTTGCAAATGAGTTCTTCTCACTTCTGTGTCGAAATATATAATTCTCAGTAATACCGAATTTACCGTGTTTTTACTTGAGACCCGCTACCCTACATCGACTGCCTGAGAGGAATCTCTCCCTGCTCTTCTTCTTCTTCTTCAAACTGGATCTTCGCTACGAAATTCGCGACGTGGATTCTTCGAGCGCTACGCGGCAACCAACAACCTATATACAGTCTTTGTACCTGTCCGGTACAACCCCTAAGGGTCGAATTTCGACTTGCAGGGGGTTTATGTCAGCGAGTAAAGAAATTGGGGGTGCACGAGATGCAAATAGGGGTCCACGTGAGCGGATCCCATTTAAGTAGATCATCATCAATATTTAGACGTTCCGTAAATGTCTTATTACACCTAACACAGATTGTGTATACATATATTAATACTTATATTAGACATAGAAAATACTTATACTCGTAATAAAGAAACCGAATGCAAATCACTGAACGTGAAGTAATTTGAAGCCAAATATTGAACCTCAGTAATTTGAAGCCAAATATTGAATCATTGCTATCAGAGCGTCAGGTTCATCCCTCTCATTAACAGTATTATTTGTGTATTCATTTTATGTAAGAATTTTACTAGGTTTTGATTTGTTTCGTTCCAAAGCCAAATATTTACTTGCATTTTGTGTATTTTCAATAAAGGTATGAATAAAAATTGTACATGTTTTTCTTTTTTTACAATTGTCCACTTACACCACATCCTCGCTTGGACCGTGAAGTTCTATAAAAGCCAACAAAATCACAGCAATCCCTTAGTCGCTGCCCTGGGGGCTTACGAGAGTAAATCCGACCTACCCTTCCGTTATAAGCACAAGCTCCCGAAGCATTATCTGTTGCCTGACTAGTCCACCTACAGTATTAGCTGGGACGACCGAGGTCTGAGTGAATGTGATGGAATACAAGTAGCCTGAACGAGTGGACTTGTTTTTGCTGAATAATTAGTGTAAGAATTGTTATCTAGTTATAAGTAGTATGTAGGTGTTAATTATTTCTAAGATCTCATATATTAAGATTGAATAAATAAAATAAAATGATATGTAGGAAAGTAAGTTTAAATAAGTTCATAAATTATAACATATAATTAAGATTAGTTAAGTAATAAATTTGTATATAGGTATAGCCTTGACAAATGTTTGTATAGTAATTTACTTGTTTAGTAAAAAAAAAAAAAAAAACAATTGTCCACTCTACAAAAAAACCTTATCAAGGTGATCAGTACTGTGTCAGCTGTCAAAAACACATTTGAAGTTAATAAGTTTAGGAAAATTCAATATTAGCCAGGCATGGGGTCGACGGAAAAAAAATCGCCAAGTGGTCTACGGGGCGAAAAAGTTTGGAAAACTATGTATTAGACTGTGCCAGCAGGAACTGTTTTTATCATATATGCGTAAAATCGTGTCTCCCAGTCACAATGCATGTTGGGATGGCCTTAGGACTATTGGATGGGGCCTGCTTCGGATATTCAGGGCGCGCCTCGGTCCATCGTGGGTATACCCAAAATATTGGACTACCCAATTGCTCTCTGGCCATGGTAACTTTAATGGCAAACGTTTTAGCTTCAATCTTATCTCTTGTACACCCTGTTGTATTTTTATGCGGTTATTGAAGTGAAACTTCTATAGCCGCGGTAGGGCAAATTGGCCTGAACGTCACGAAAAGTGAAACGGTGTATTACATTATTATTTTAGTACTATTAAACTATTATTTATTATTTTTAAATATTTTATTTATTAATAAATAATTTTAATATTAATAATTAATATTATTTAGTGTATTACAATACATTATTATTAAAAGTATTATTATTCATTACTTAAAATAAAATAAAAAATATTTCAGGTTAAATATTATTTTTATATTAATAGATTTCATATAATTATTAACTTTATTACATATAATTT
The DNA here is from genome assembly GCA_949825065.1 of Odontocerum albicorne. NCBI lineage: Eukaryota > Metazoa > Arthropoda > Insecta > Trichoptera > Odontoceridae > Odontocerum > Odontocerum albicorne. The sequence continues at coordinate 49,532,028 of OX463843.1, forward strand.
TATTTTACTTGATGATTATTTTAATATTTGTTTATTCCACATAACCATTTTTTTTTATTTAATTGAGAGAGATTTTCTTGAATTAAATTCCACGTAACCATTTCCTAATCCTAAAAAAAATCGTTAACAAATGGAAAAAAAGCAATGCTTAAAATCAACATTTCTTAGGAGTTAAGAAGTTTCACTTCTACCGCGTGAGAGTCTCACGCATATGTTTTTTTTTATGGATCAATCCGCATAGCACATTATGTAGTACTGCGACGATAATCGAGTCAATAATATCCGAAGCGAACTTTGCTCAGTCTTTCATCGGTTCATCTTCGAACCGATTGGCTACTCCAATTTAGTTGCATCAAATGATAGTTTTTTTCTGTATTAATTTTCTGTGAAAATACTGGCATCTTGCTAGGTTATATTAAAACTGCAGGCTTTAAGCCGCTTCGTAAGTATATTTATGCGCTGCAAGTTATCTCTCTCCTCCCGTGATCCCGAACCTTAATCAACCACCCTCAGGTGTGTCACCACCAGAGGAATTCTTTTGGGCAGTTCCTTCTTCGTCACTATTTTGTTCACCATAGCAGTGCAGGTGAAGGTGGGATCGAACAGAACTGCTTCGGATATTAACATATTTCATATCACTTTGTCAAAAAAAATCCTCTAAAACTGGGGACGTTAGAAAGCATTCATCAACTTATTTAAGTAACTTTTGAATACATTTTTTTTTAAATATGTAGACATTTTTTTTTAAATTGAACATTCCAATGTAATTGGGTTAAGCCTGTATCGTGAATTAAAACAAATAAATTAGTAAGGAAAAAATATTTGGCTTTATATGTTCCGGATAAATATACGAATATAAGGCAATGCAACCATATGTTGTTCTATCAACATGTGTATAAGAACAAACTTGACTTTGAAAATGTTCCGGATAAATATATAAGGCAATACAACCATATGTTGTTCTATCAACATGTGTATAAGAACAAACTTGACTTTGAAAATGTTCCGGATAAATATATAAGGCAATGCAACCATATGTTGTTCTATCAACATGTGTATAAGAACAAACTTGACTTTGAAAATGCGATTAGGCAGAATTATCCCATTTAAATCTTGTTTATCGAAAAATATTTTTCATGTGTCGCTCAATTATTTTAAATCAACAGATCCCAAAGTGGTCGATATCGACCCTCTGGGGTCTATTTGATTTTTCTAGGGGTCGATAGTTTCAATAAAAAAAATTGGGGGTCGACTACAGCATAAATAGACCCCCCCTTACTACTGCTATTTGTTTGTTACTTCAAATTATCAATAATTCCAATAGGTACCTAATTAAGAATATTTGTCAATATTTGTACTTCTTTTGAATTTACATATAATTATTTCATAAATGCCTAAAATAAAAAAAAAACTCTGCTCGTATTTTTTTGCTTTAATTTTCGTCAGTGAAGATTTTAATATTAAATTTGCATAAGATAATGCAATGCATAATCCGTAGTCCTTTTATCTTTGTCAATCCTTGATTTCAAGTGATTAAAATGAAATGTTTGATATTTAGTGAAATATTTAATATCGAGTACTGTACAAACTTATTAATTTGAGTAAGTAAAGTAAATGACTAGGGGGTCGACGGTTTTAAAAGTTTTTGGTAAAGGGGTCTGCGGCCGAAAAAAGTTTGGGAACTTTTGATTTAGACGAATGCGTAATCTATATAAATAAAAATGTAAATGTTCGTACAGTCAAAATGTGTAATCTCCGAAAGTTCTCTACTGATCGCTTTGAAATTTTGACAAAAGTTGACATTCGTATACAGAAATGTTTATATATTTTTATTTATATATCGGTATATATAAAAAAGTTTAGAACTCAGAAAAAATAACGTTTGCGCCTCCTGCAGCGACACGGACGAACTAAACTGACAGTTATGTCACATTGAATTTTCGACGTTTCGGAATTAATATTAAATAATTAAATCTATATAAATAAAATATTAAATAATTTAATGTTTAATAATAAATAAGAAATTGTTGAGTATAGTGAAATCAAAGCAGCTATAGCAAAACTGAAAAACTGAAAATCAACAGGACCAGACGAAATTCACAATGAGATGCTAAAGTATGTCGACGATCGATTAGTAACTGAGCTTTCTAAGCTGTTTAATAAAATATTGGACACATCAATTATCCCTAACGACTGGAGAACATCTTTAAAAAGGGGCAGAAAACAAAAAACATTTTTTTTTAATTGCAATAATAATAATTTTAATGATAACATAATATACTTATTAATATTAAATTTGTGTTTTTTAATATTAAATATACTAGTACTTTTATGTTATTATTAATCATTAAATTAATAAATATTTAAAAATATTTAATTATTTATTTATTATTATATTATTTTTATTATATTTTTAATAATATTATTACGTTATATCATTAATTAATTATATTATAATTAATAATAATATAATTATTAATATTACAATATAATAACACATATATATTATTATAATTATATATTAAATATAAATACTCGCACTATATTAAATAAATATTAAAATAAATATTAACACTTGCCACCCTGTGATGGACAGCGAGTGACCACGACTTATATTTTATTTTATTATTTGACGTTTTAATACGTAATAAAATGATTTTTATAGCTAATTACAGAAAAAAACCTAGCAGATTTTGCATAATTTTAATTTAAAACATACATTTTTTTACTGGACGCTTAGCGTCCAGCATCGTGGCTGGCGGAATTGTTTAGCACAGTTAGGCAAGTGTTAAATAATATAAAATAATTTAATATAAATTTAAATTCATAATTATTAAATATATTATTATAAAAATAATATATAACAAAAATATAATTTTTAATTTTTTTTATAATAAATAATAATATAATACACTTAAAAATATTAATTATTATTAATAATAAATAATTATTAATATTAAAATAATAATCTAATAAATAAAATATTTAATAATAATAAATAATAATTTAATAATAATAAATAATAATTTAATCATAATACTATATACCGTTTCACTTTTCGTTCAAGCCAATTTGCCCTACTGCGCCTATAGAAGTTTCATTTAAAAAAATTGCTTACAAAAAAGCCCCGGTTAATCAACGTGACAAGAAACCGCCTGATCTCTGCCAAAGGGCCACAGACAACCACTTTTGTGTAGCTAGATCTGCACCATGGCGTGTCTATCGAACACTTCCCCTTTTTAGTTGTTTTGCTAAAAGAATTATGTCGTCTACCGAGTTGACCTAGTTTATTAACCCATATCTTGTCCCTATTCCCGTGTTATATCACATAATGCTGCCCATGGGGTTCATCTTTGTTTACCAATAAACGAAAATATGTGTATAGTAAACTGATATCGGGTTTGTAAAAGTAAACGTTACAAATCACATTAATTTTCCATTAATGAAATATACTTTTAATGCACGTGTTGAAAAAAACTTTAATAAATTTGAATAACATTTTAGGATTTTATATTTTAGGTTTAATAATTTGATGTCTATACGAGAATGATTTTACAACAACAGTATTTTGGTGCCAAATTTAATGTAAATGAAAACGTGGACGTGGAAAAAGACTGACATAAGCTGAATGTGCTGTAGCAATCAGTGACAGAAGAATATGTGTCTATGTATAATAGAATATGGAATGAAGTGGTAAGGGATAGATGTGAACTTAATGCGGATGTATTGAGTAAGATGAAGTAGATCACTGTATGATATGGTTTGGACAAGTGGAATGAAAGAATGAAGAAATACTAACAAAACAAATATATAGTGCAATGTGAGTGAGTGGAAGGCGTGAGAGAAAAAAATCAAAGAAACTGTGGTTGGATCAAGTGAGTGCTATTTTGAAAAAAAAAACGAAAATATATAAAGTAAGAGAAATCGTAGAAGTTGCATGAGAAGGTGTATGGTTGTAGAAAATTCTGTCCTCTCTGCCTACTCTGACAATGGGAATTGCGTGATTATATGTATGTACATGAATTTAAACCACAAATTCCCAAGCTTATTTGATCCACTACCCCTTTTCAGCATAAAAATTACACAAAGTTCCCCTGAAAATTTAACTTTTTTAAATTAATTCTGCTTATCCCAAAGAAACGTGACGTAATACTTATAAACATGAATAAAAAAGCTGTGATCATTAATCTGACAACCTTAGTAATTTTGCTCTATGGTATGTTAAAAAAGAAAAATTTGCATTCAAATTTTTTAACCCATTAAATACCATAACATGAGTTTTGAAAACATACATTTATTATTAATAAGATTTGAAATATTTCTTTTGTAGTGAGATAATCTTGACCAGGATGTTATGATTATAAATATCATGATTATTTTCACCAAATAATTTACGTCAGCATCCAAATCAGACAAGACTAAGTAAAGTGTTCTCCATAGCACTTTATAGAGTGGAAACATGGACTTGAAAAGGAAATAATTTCGACAATATGCACAAAAAGAATCCTTACGCACTTTAAGCATGTTAAGGAAAACCATTTAGACAATCGGTCGGAGCGTGGTTGTTATTGCGACAGTAGTTTGTGTACTTGGGCTTTCAGGATGAATGACGTGTGGAAAAGATTTGTGTGGGATCTTGAGTGTGGATTTCTTTTTGTTGTTTTATATTTATTTGTATTTCTGTATATTTTTGTTTTTATGATTGTGTGCGGTATATTAAGGGATGAACATTTTTGGTCTTTCTGGAGTGATGTGTGAGGAGTTTGATTTCGTACGATGTTTCCAGTTGTAATTGAGTGCCACTGTTTGTCAGGTTGATGAGAATGTGCAACGTGGTTTCGTTTTTGTGTAATCGAAAATCTGAAAGAAGTATCGATTTATTTTTTCATGCTAAATATCCTCAGCGAGATACAGGGAAAATCCTAGTTTACTGGGGACACGACAAATGAAAAACAACAAAACCAGATCCATTAAAATTGTATGTCCAAATTAAATTCCTTGTTGTTTTTTCGCAAAGTATGTATATTTCGTGTCATGTGTAATAAATAAATAAAAATAAAATATAAGAAAAAAATATTAAAGTCTAGAGAAGTTGGTGATAGCAGGGACAGTTGAGAAAATGAGGGCAAGAGGAAGGTGTCTTATGAAATGAGCTGATCATATAAAGAGGTTAACATGATTAACTCTTTAAGTTATTCAACTAATTCAACTCAGCCTAAGGAGACGTGGAGACAGGTGATGCGTGGAGTTCCAGATATAGCAGAGAACCACGACATTCAGCATTGGGTACGCAATGTAGAAGAAGTGTTTCGATTTACCCGACTATAAAAAACACTCAGAGGATTTTTTTTCGCTGCTTCAAATAATTTATTCTATTTTACGTTTTTTAAATCTTTATACCTTATCGTCACTTGACATTTTGTGATTCACTATCAACATAGAATAGGTCTGATAACACGAAATATGGAAAGGTTGAAAGAATAAATAAAATCATTGACATGCTTATGAAGCGTCAAGTATTTTTAAAATGCCAGTGCGGAAAGTTATATAATAGCCAAATTGTCGCATAACTGTCGTTTGGTCCCTGAAAAAAAAAAGGTTAACCGTTGATAACAAACGAATTGTGACTTTAATACTGTTACCCAATTGTGAGAATTATATAACTTTTTTTTCCCCATATCCGTATAATATTTGTTAGAATTGCATAACATTTTTTAGGTCAGATGTAAAGAGAAAATTCTGAGAATGTGCTGTCATCACTTTTTTTAATGTCTACACTAAAGCTAAGCAAAACTCACCCTTAATAAAAAAATCAGAGATTTTTCGAATCCAACAACATGGACCGCAAGCTCCGCAAGCAATTGGTCAAAACATATGTGTGGAGTATTTTGATGTATGGTTGCGAGAGATGGTGCGTAGGCGAAAATAATCGAAAAAGATTGGAGGCCTTCGAGATGTGGACCTATAGACGAATCCTAAGGATTTCCTGGAGAGACCACATTACAAATGACGAGGTTCTCAGCAGGATCGAAGAAACCAGGTACCTGTCTAACACCATATCGGAAAAGCGTGCAGAATGGATAGGTCATGTGCTGCGACATGAAAATCTATTGCACAATATACTGGAGGGGATGATTGAGGGATCGATTGGCAGAGGGCGTTCTCGCCAAGAGTATCTGGAGCAAATATGCCACGATATGGACTGCACCTCCTATACAGAACTCAAGAGGATCGCTGAAGACCGAGCGGAGTGGAGGAGGAGATGCAGAGCTTTGATGCTAACCAATCCCCAGGATTGAAACTGACGAAGGAGACACTAAAACACTGTTCTTCTTGTTCTACGTCGTTCTTTACTGACAATGCAGTGATAATCTGGAACCAGTAACAAACCAATGTTAGAGTCACTTCGTCCTTGGTCTGCTTTAAGAGACGGCTGAAAAACTCTAAATCAGTAATGAAACGAGTACATTTCCTGATTTTTGTATCCACTCCACCATCCCTACATTTTCCTTTGATGTTTGATATCTCACTTTTTCTTTTATTATGTATACGTTTATATATAATATTTCATAAAGATTAAAAAAAACATTAGAATATTTTTTCGACCATGTATCTTCTTTTATTTACTTTTGTCTGATTGGTTGGAAGAGATTGTCTTTACAATAAAGTATTGCTTTTAAGTTGTTATTACAAAAGCATAATACTTATTTTTTATCAAGTAAAATAAAAAAAATCAACAACGTTTTGTTTCTTTAGAATATATTTTTTTCATTTGCATTAATTCACAATCATCACCATCGTACTATGTCTCTACTGGTGAAGGCATTAAGAACATATCTCTATTTCATTATATTCTAACATACGTCTTTCGCGTTTGCCACATCCTTACACCTAGTCCTACACACTCACCTAAGGCTTTTAATCTTTCCTCTTTCATAATTTGATTAATTTGGTTATTGCACGTTATTTTAGATATTTCTAAACTCTCTTACATTATGTAGTAATTGTGCACATTATTTTTTGTAAATCTTTAATCACTCATTCGTTTTACGTGACCGTACCATTTCAATGGTTCTTTATTCATCTGAAGCTATGCATCTTTTTTCAATTCGCAATATTTTCTTATTTTTAAATTATCTATTCTTTCTTATATTGTTTTTCCACACATTTTACGCAACGCTCACATTTCTAACGCATTCATTTTTAATCTAATTATTTCCTTCTTAACTGATTTTAAATTTCTGATCTTTTACACGTCATTAATCACTTTTATTGATCATACACACATAAATGCCATCACACTATTTCCCTATCGGTGTTGATAAACAGTACAGAACACTAGATTTTTCTATTTTGATACACATCCGCCAGATTGTTTTTACAATAAAGTATTAAATAAATAAAGCAAGGATGTGTTATATCACGCTGGTTGTTCAACATTTATATAAATTCATGTGTGAAGGAACAACAGAAGTCAGTAGATGGCATACGGAGGTCGAATGGGACGTATGCGGATTGCTATATGCGGATTACAAGGTGGTGTTGGCCGAGAGTGAAGATGAATTGCAGAGTTTGATAAGTAAATGATATGAGAGATGCGAAGAGAAAGATTTGAGAATGAATGTTGCGAAAACTAAAGTTATTGAAAACTGTGAAAGGAAAAGTTAATGCGAAACATGGGTGAGTAATAAAAGATAAGACCAAGTTGAAGAATTCAGCTATTTAGGTAGTATTTTTTCAGGTGATGGAAGAGTTACGAGAGATATTGAACGGCGTGTAGCGATATGACACAAAGTGAACGGGGCACTAAAACATATACTATATACTTGAACTGGATAATATCCAAGTCGGCTAAGATAATAGTCCACAAGAACATTTAAGTACAGACTATGCGAACGTATGTTACTTGGATGTTACAGAGGAACAGCTGGACAAATTATAGCGTCTTTAAAATGTGTGTCTAAGATTTATTTTCAATCTACGAAAGTACGATCATATAACTTCATACCAGAAGGCATTGAACTGATTGAATGTTAGAAATAGACGCCAAATTCACATACTGTCTCTATTGTATAATATCCTTAACTGCCCCGCCGCACCCTCTTATCTCGCCGAAAATTTTCAGCGTCTTTCCAATCATGGATTAGTGCTACGCTCAAACAGAGATTGTCTATTGGGCTTTCCAGTTCACCGCTCCTCTTTATTTACGTCGTCCTTTACTGTCCACGCAGTGAGACTCTGGAATCAGTTACAAACCAATATAAGACTCGCTTCATCCTTGGCATGCTTTAAGAAGCGACTGAAAAGACTCTTAATTTCTAGTCAGTAAAATAACGTGTTTCATTCTTGATTTTTCTTTTCGTTTCCTCTCTACCATCTCTTCCTTTCCTTTTGATTGATGATATCTCACTTCATATGAAAAAGAATGTTCGGGTGATTGTCCGTCTTTGTGGGGTTCGTGGGCATGTGCTCACGTATATGTTTATGGATTTTGTGGGGATGGATAGTCATTTGAATGATTTATGCGACCACGTAACTTGCTTCATTTACGTTTGTCTGGTTGGTTGGAAGAGATTGCCGCCCGGCAATAAGCCCGCCAGATTGTATTGCAATAAAAGTGTTTAATAATACATAAATAAATAAGTACTAAGTTTGGTGTATGGGAGTGAAACGTGAACACTGAATGAGCCGAATAAATGCTGTAGAAACGCTTGAGTTAAGAAGAATATATGAAATGAAATAAGGGATGAATGTGAAAGTAAGGCTGATGTGTTGAGAATGAATGAATCAAGAAAGTCTTACAAAACAAATGTATGATGCAAATGTGAGTCTAGACGAGTTGAAAAGGGCATTTAAAGAAGTGGAGCGACAGGGAACAAGGTAAACGGAACGGACTAATAGTATGTTGGTGCCCACCTTAATGTAATTGACTTGACAGAAGAAGGATATAAATAAGATTAAAGCAGTGGAGATGCATGCACCAAGGAAAATTTGTGGGGTGTCAATATATTTAAAGAATGCGGAATGAAGACATTAATTCATGGATAAAATGGATCTTTTAAGTAAGATGATGAAAGTACGGTATGAACATGTGAAGAGAATGAATGATGAAATAATAATTCACCTCACGACTGTGCACAGTTATAACAGGGCCTAGACTCCCTAGTCTCCTGGAGTGAGCAAAATCATCTCCTGTTCAACATTAATAAATGTGTCTGTGTATAGTATCTTATAGTCGATCGTTTTCACCAATCCACCATCAGTATACTAAACAGGGAGTGGCACTAAACAGAGTTTCTGAATTCAAAGATTTGGGTGTAACCTTTGATGTCGGACTCACGTTCGTTAGCCATGTCTCACGTTTGATATCGGATTGTTACAAACTACTCGGTTTTATAATGAGAATATCAAGAGAATTTAACAGCACCGATATCCTCCGAAACTTATAAAATTATCTAATTAGAACCAAATTAGAATATGCATCTACGGTTTGGGCTCCTCATCAGCTCAAATATAAAAACAATATAGAATAAATACAAAAAAAATCCTCAGATATCTATGGTACAGAACAAAGGGCGATTACCCAAAATATGCTCACCATGCCGCACTTCTCACGGTGTGTAACTATAGAAGCCTCGAAACAAGACGGCAAGAATCCATTGCGATATTCCTAATAAAGGTTTTCCAAGGTTCCTTTAACTGTCCCGCGATTCTAGAAGCACTTAGTTTATATGTACCCAATAAATATAGCCATGCAAGGAATCACCCTCTGTTCTACATACCAACTTACAGGACGAATATCATGGCTAAACACTCAGCCACGCATGGTATAGAGATATTGAACCGACTGAATGACACAGTTGATATATTCTCGGTACCGTCTAGCAGTATGAGAAGAATTCTGGCTGATATTATTCCTAACGAATAAGCTAACGCTAGAAGCAGACCCTCTTTTTGTAACAGGAGAAATCAGTGCAAAGTGGATAAAAAAAGAAAAAAAAAGGACTAAGTGAGTATACAAGTCAGAAGTGCAAGGTGGGCGTGGAGAGATAGATCTAGGAAAGTACATGGCTGGACCAAATATACCAGATTTTGAAGAAGATAAAGTGATACGTATGATATGTATAATATAAGAGTTTGCATCACGAAATGTATGAAGGTGGAGGAGGCAAAGTTTGTGTGTTTGGATAGAAAATATTGGAGATCTGTTATCTCTGCCTACTTAGCAAGGGACACGGCGGGATAATATTAATATACTAGTTGCAGCCCATGAAATATTCACGGAAGTAAAACAAATTCCACATTTTTGAAAAACCGAATGGAACAAGATCTGCTTAAAGTTTTTTGGATTCATTAATGTTTAAAATAAAAAAAACTACATATTGATTGATGAATTATTTAATTCTCAAAAATCTCTTTATACACGATGTTTTGTGTATACATATAAACATTACTGTTGTTCAATTTAAATCGTTGATAAAGTTTTCCTTGAAGACTTGTTTCAGATATATTGACTTTAATGTTTTCGCATTTCCGACATCGTGAAAAAGCCACATATAATTGTCTGCATTAAAAAAAAGAGCAATAAGATAAATAAACACAAGTAATTATAAGGTTTAATATAATAGGAAATAAATAAATTATTGAATTAATTACAATTCAAAATAAATTGGCATCGTCCCCTTTTACACCGGTTCAAAAATCACGGACCCACCGAGGTTCAAATTTCGAAGTATTCCTCTTTCGCTCTCTTGTATTCAAAATTCAATTGTCGTATTCTTTCTTTGACGACAACCGTTGTACGGGCTTTAGCCTATTTATATTATGATGATGTATAAGTGAAACACACATGAATAATCTATCACTGTTTATTCAACTTTATATAATGGAATAACCCTACCGGTTTCAAGGTTTTCACCTAATCATCTGGGGAGCTTGTTTGTGCTAATTACAATGACTTTAAAACTCCACAGTGTTAATAATGTCTTGACTATAAATAACACATGGAACGTTTAAATAATTAAACAACTTGTATTGAAATTGCGTCAATGTGATATTTATAAATAAAATTGTCTTCTAGAATTTCAAATCTTAAATTACACGTGGGTTATAAACTCGTATGACCGCATCGTTGTTCATAATCAATTAATCACACTCGGCTGCTCGCATCACCAATGTCTCGAAAACATGTATAATCATTTTTTTTTTAAGTATTGTGTTCAATTATTCGACATTCTTAATAACAGAACCCTTCAATTTTCTATTTGAAACGAATAATGAAGGGCATTATAGTTCAACTTTTATTCGGTTGAGTGTGCCCACACAGAATATAAGTTCATACTGTTATCGTTCATAAGTGATTATTATCGTTCATAAGTGTTTATTATCGAATCCAGTTCGAAGTTATCAGGGGTTGTAAATTATAGCAAATTCTTAATTTTTTAAAGATTTTAACGATAAATTTAATGTATTTGATTTACTATTTATAGTTAAAGTATGAATAAAGAATTGTATTATTTGTCTCCCATCCCGACGGTTGAGGATTCAATACCCGATAGTACCCATTTAAAAAAAATCGAATTTTTCCGATTTTCACTTCCGATCGTTTTAAAATATTTCAGATGAGTAAGAAGAGATTGCCACATGGCAATAAACTCATCAGGTTGTTGTTTATAAAACAGCCGTGAAATAAAATACAAAATGATATCCAACGTTTCTCATTACACACACACTGTGGAGGTTTCAAGACATTGTAATTTGTTTAGTCAAACACTGTTTATTCCATATATTATTATAGTTAAGGCATTAACACTGTGGAGGTTTCAAGACATTGTAATTCGTTTAGTTAAACACTGTTTATTCCATATGCTATTTATAGTTAAGGCATTAACACTGTGGAGGTTTCAAGACATTGTAATTTGTTTAGTCAAACACTGTTTATTCCATATACTATTTATAGTTAAGGCATTAACACTGTGGAGGTTTCAAGACATTGTAATTTGTTTAGTCAAACACTGTTTATTCCATATATTATTATAGTTAAGGCATTAACACTGTGGAGGTTTCAAGACATTGTAATTTATTTAGTCAAACACTGTTTATTCCATATATTATTATAGTTAAGGCATTAACACTGTGGAGGTTTCAAGACATTGTAATTTGTTTAGTCAAACACTGTTTATTCCATATATTATTATAGTTAAGGCATTAACACTGTGGAGGTTTCAAGACATTGTAATTTGTTTAGTCAAACACTGTTTATTCCATATATTATTATAGTTAAGGCATTAACACTGTGGAGGTTTCAAGACATTGTAATTTGTTTAGTCAAACACTGTTTATTCCATATATTATTATAGTTAAGGCATTAACACTGTGGAGGTTTCAAGACATTGTAATTTGTTTAGTCAAACACTGTTTATTCCATATATTATTATAGTTAAGGCATTAACACTGTGGAGGTTTCAAGACATTGTAATTTGTTTAGTCAAACACTGTTTATTCCATATATTATTATAGTTAAGGCATTAACACTGTGGAGGTTTCAAGACATTGTAATTTGTTTAGTCAAACACTGTTTATTCCATATATTATTATAGTTAAGGCATTAACACTGTGGAGGTTTCAAGACATTGTAATTTGTTTAGTCAAACACTGTTTATTCCATATACTATTTATAGTTAAGGCATTAACACTGTGGAGGTTTCAAGACATTGTAATTTGTTTAGTCAAACACTGTTTATTCCAATTTATATAATGGTATAACCCAACCGGTTTCAAGGTTATCCCTTCATCCTCAGGAGAAGACAAATAAGACTATTCCCGTTACAATTAATTGTATTTGATTTAATATTACAGAAGTATAATATTAAATCAAATACAATTCATAGTAGCAAAAAGATTTCCGATCAAAAATAACACCAGTACGAACATTTTACAATAAATTGCTTGGTTATTCCACTTTTATCTTTTTACTGTAGGTTTAAAAGTTTTGACTACAAATTTAATGAATTATATATAAAACGAGTTTTTCTTTACTCATATTTTTTATTGTTATTTGTTTAATCAAACATTCCACTTTTTGTAACGGTATAACCCTACCGGTTTCAAGGCTTTCACCTCATCATCAGGGGAACACAAAGTTTTGATTATGCTCCCCTGATGATGAGGTGAAAGCCTTGAAACCGGTAGAGTTAAACCGTTACAAAAAGTGGAATAAACAGTGTTTGATAAAATAAATTACAATGTCTTTAAACCTCCACAATGTTAATACCTTAACTATAAATAATATAGAAAGATTGTTTCAACGTGCAGTGAAGATGGTTTCTGTAACACATATACTCAAGAAGTCTTCCTATAGGGGTAGGCAGTAAGGGAAAAGAGTCAGACTTTCCTATCTCGACACACATCTTCGTGTCTTCTACATCCATACACCTTATGCAGCTCCTACAATGTATATGGCTTTCCAGATTTCCTTCCTTTAGCCATACTTTCCATACTTTCTTTGGCCTTCCTCCACATTCCACTCACTTTAAGTGTATATTTGTTGTCTAAGTATTTATTAATTCATTCATTTCACGGTTTCTGTAATCACATATAAAAAAATAAAACTTCCAGTTTTAGACTACCCTTTTTTCAACACTCATTTTTATATGTATTCAAACCTTGAAAATATTATATTATCAAGGTACATTAAGTTTCTATCACATATGTTCCACTAAATAACTTAAAAAAACAGTTTATTTTTCAAACGAATTAAAACAAATCTTAAATAATTTACTGAAAATATAATATGTTAGGTAACACATATTTACATATCATCACGTCGTGTCCCTTGCGGGGTAGGCGAAGATAACAAATATCCAAATTTTCCTATCCAAGAAAACTAATTTCACTTCATCCACATTCATAAATGTCATGCACAAACCTCTATTATTTATACGCGTCACTTTTCCTTCTTTCAAAATCTGGTCCAGCCACGTTTTCCTCGGAATATCTTTTTCAGACACACTATACTTCAAACTTGTATACTAGCCTGGTTTATTTTTTCATCATTAATTTTCTGCACATGCCCAAATCGTTTTTATTCCGTTTTCTTTATTTTATTTAAAACATTTACTACTCGTATATCCACCCTTTCAAAAATGAACACACCACAAATTTACCTTCGTGCACACATCTCCACCACATTCATCTAATTCTTATCTTTCTTCTGCCAAATTCAAGTTTAACTTCCATACATCATATTTTAAAGTTTTTTCTTTCTAATTTGATACAAATTAGAAAGTAAACCGATCCGGAGGTTGCGGGTTCGATCCTCGCTGGAACCCAGATTTTTTTAAAACAGGATTCCAGCCTGGTTAGCACTTAGGGCCTATAAAAAAACATATTTCTGGTTGGTTGGAAAAGATTGCCACATGGCAATAAACTCACCAGGTTTTAATTTTTTTATAATAAACCAAAAAATAATAAATAGTCACGCTGGATTTATGCAAATAAAACTAACCGTATACTCGTAATGTAATGATCGATTGGAATTGGTTGTTATTACGAGCCCGCATCAAAGAAAAGGGCATTTAACTTACACATCATACAAAAATGGGATTAAAGATCAAACGTAACGTCATAATATGAATAGGAGTTGATTTTGTAGTTCAAAAGAATGTAATCGGACATTTTAAATATATGTACGCTATATTTTTAAATGTAGGTTTAAAAAATTCAACGATAAATTTAATACATCGCTACCCTAATTTGTAAATTTGCTAACTCCATAAATTCAAACTTTACAGGGCGGCAATAAAACTGCATAACTATTCTAAATTAAGTCTTATTAGCATTTTTTTGTACTTATATATCAAGATGACCAAGATATACACTCCGAGTAAAAAAAAGTTAAATATCATTATGGCATCATGATTTTATCGATAATTATTGGAGTTAGCAAAATTGTGTAAAATATTAGTTTTTACTGTGGAGGTATCCTAATAATAAAAAAAAACAAATAACTTGAAGTATTTCATTTGCATATAAACAATGCAAGAGTGATGATAAAATACACGGGAGTTCTATGTGATCCGAAAATGCCAGTAAAGTTAAAAGGAAAATTATACCAAACGATTGTCCTCTATGGCACGGAATGCTGGACGATGTATAACTCTTACTCTAAGCAACTGGAAACTGCTGAAATGCGCATGCTAAGATGGTCAGCTGGTGTGTCCCTAAGATACAAAATAAAAAGCTCACACATTTGTGGAAGCTTAGGTGTTACAGACATCAACAGTAAGATGGAGGAGAGGCGATTGAGATGGTATGGGCACGTTGGACGCGGAGCACCCGATCACATTGTGAACCAGGCAATCTCCATGGATCTTCCTCGAATAACAACCAGAGGAAGATCAAAGAATTCATGGGTGGTGCAAAAAGATAACCTGATGCAGAGGCACGGCCTGGGGGACGTAGTCCGGGACAGAAGAGCATACAACCTGAGGACGAGGAGAGCTGACCTCAACAGTATTCGCAGACAGTGAGTTGGAATGGAGCCAGGGAGAAGTGATGATAAAATAGACAAATCAGACAATATAAAAAAAGTTGAATAATTAAATAAAAATTACAACTAGAAAATTATTATTTATAGAGTCAAAAATAAAGTTTATTGAGTGATGTAGCTATTTCAGTTACATTTCATATAGTACATGATTTTATATCACTGATGAGTTTGGAATGCTAATGTTCTATCGAAAGTAATACCATTATGAATATTTAAAAATAAATTACTTTGTTATTCCACTAACTGTATTAATCCTCGCTACACGTGTTTCTACCTCATATCCTGATCTCAGTTTGTTATAAGAGCAGTATTTTTATATCAGATGTGTGTCATATAACTTTATTATGGACCACCCATAATAAATATGTGTGTGGTATGTACGGAAAGATTTACATTTTAATAATGAATATAATGGTATGTATTACAATAATATTGTTGAATATCAACAGTGGCAAAAATACCAATACATACGAGTAATAATGTGTTGGTTGTTCCCTTGAGGTATGGAAGTAAAACTTGTACTTGGCAGAAGAAGGGTAAGAGTAAGATTAATGCTGTAAAAATCAACGTTCCCTCTAAGGTGTGCGCGTGTGCGGCCGCACATCTGTTAACAATTGTCCGTACACATGTTTCCATCTTCCGCACACATATCAAAGAAAGGAACTTGTAACCATATTTTGTTTTGCGCAAATATACATTTTATGATGGGTACTCAGGTTCCTTTCTTTGAGATGTGTGCGGAACATGGAAACACCATATTATGTTACGTATTTTGAATATAGACATCATGAATTATCTATTCGTTTGCAAACTTTTCTATCCAATCACACAACTTTCGCTTCCTCCGCATTCATAGATCTCGTCATGACAATATTCTGCTATTAATACTCATAGGTCTCCCTTTACTTTCTTTCAAAATCTAGTCTATTGGGCCAGGCACGTATTTCTCGGTCTATGTCTACATAAATACAAGTATTAACATTAATTATGTTCAGCGTAATTAATATTGGCGTATCTAAAAAGTGGAATGAGTTATTCTGTCCTATTTATGTTGTAGATAAATGTTGTCATTTAAGGTAGGTATTCATATACGATAAGAATATTTGATTTCGTCTATCGGTACCCGCAAAAAAATCTGTCATCACACACCTGTACAATTTGATTAACTTAAAATATTTCAATATTAAAAAAGGTTTTTCAAAGAGTCAAAGTTGATAGAGAGTTGTTGACTAATATTAAAATCCGAAAGATGTCATATTTGGTTCATGTACATAGAGGAGCAAAGTAAAAATTACTGCACCTGATCATCCAAGGCAAAATAGAGGGTCGAAGAGGTGTTGGCAGGAGGCAAATCTCCTGGCTCCGCAATATACGTAATTGGACCGGTATAAGGAGCGTTGGGGATCTTTTCGGGGTGCCGGGGACAAATATGCCTACTCTCAGGTGATATGACACCAGGACGAAGAATATTTAAAATGTACACCCTAAACACAATATAGTCTTTTATTTAAGTTGTCTTACTAGACTTAGTGCCCGTTTTGAGACAGACACCCGCATCATTCTGCTATCGCCGCTCGTAAGATTTTACAAATTTCAGCATATAAATATATATTTGTACTTTTTAATTGAGAAACCTGAAATCTGGGCATATACATAGTTAAGAAACATATTAGATAAAAAATCAAACGTTTGGAAACCCCTAGGAATTATAATTAAATTAAAATGGCCCCCTCTCTTTGATATTTTTCTTTTTGGCTAATATACTGATCATTGCCGGGCCTCGCAGTCGAGGATCCCCTCGCCACTCCAACGTCAGTCCTGAACCGTTCTCCTACGTCGATCGTGTGATCTTTCTTCTGTGAGAGAACAGCCCGATCCTGGATGCGCACTCCCTTCCGCAAATGCCACAGACATATGGACCCTGCTGAGCCGCCTGGCCATGTTCGCAGGCCGCAGACTGTTTCTCACACGTCTAGCCGCTGAGACGCCATCAGCCCTACGGCATACGGCTCTCCACCCCTCACGGTCCCGAGCCACCTGTTCCCAGTCATCAGGCGCCCCGCACAAAGTAAGCGACTCTCGCAGACTGCCCTTATAGCGCTTCCTCTGCCCACCAACTCTTCAATGGCCCACTACTTCCCCGTACAAGACGGGTTTTGAGAGTCTGTGATCGCCCATGCGGAGTCTGTGAGCGTTGGGGAGTCTGTGAGCGTTGCAGGACCGAAACATTTGTGACACAATCACTCCAGTGGATCCGATGAATTCGGCGAAGGAAACGCTGGCTAATATACTATATTCGTACATACGTGGAATGAAATATTACCTAATTGCATCTTACATTGCTCTCGTAATAAACTGGGAAGAAGGTAGTTTCGAGATAAAAGATATAATCACATATCACGTTGATTAATATACTCGTATTATACTCGTAATTAGTGAAATAAAATAATAATTTATTATTAAATATTCTTAATGATAATAATGAATAATCTCATGGCGAGATCAAATAAATGAGGTAAGCCGAAGGATCTTCTTCAGCCTTCATTCCCTTAAAGTGTTGCAAAGATTCCTACCAACTAAAACCAAAATTTTACTCGTACAATCTCTACTCTTTCCGATTCTGGACTATGCGGACGTATGTTACTTGGATGTTACAGAGGAACAGCTGGACAAATTACAGCGTCTTCAAAATGTGTGCCTAAGATTTATTTTCAACCTACGAAAGTACGATCATATAACTTCATACCAGAAGGCATTGAACTGGTTGAATGTTAGAAATAGACGCCAAATTCACATACTGTCTCTATTGTATAATATCCTTAACTGTCCCGTCGCACCCTCTTATCTCGCCGAAAATTTTCAGCGTCTTTCCAATCATGGATTAGCGCTACGCTCAAACAGAGATTGTTTATTGGCCTTTCCAGTTCACCGCTCTTCTTTCTTTACGTCGTCCTTTACTGTCCATGCAGTGAGACTCTGGAATCAGTTACAAACCAATATAAGACTCGTTTCGTCCTTGGCATGCTTTAAGAAGCGACTGAAAAAACTCTTAATTTCTAGTCAGTAAAATAACGTGTTTCATTCCTGATTTTTCTTTTCCTTTCCTCTCCACCATCCTTTCCTTGCCTTTTGATTGATGAAATCTCACTTTATATGAAAAATAATGTTCGGGTGATTGTCCGTCTTTGTGGGGTTTGTGGGCATGTTCTCACGTATATGTTTATGGATTTCGTGGGGATGGATAGTCATTTGAATGATTTATGCGACCACGTAACTTGCTTCATTTACTTTTGTCTGGTTGGTTGGAAGAGATTGCCGCCTGGCAATAAGCCCGCCAGATTGTATTGCAATAAAAGTGTTAAATAAAATAAATAAATTAAATGTTCAGATAAGAGTTGTTTATTAATTTTAATACTTTGAACGTTAAATGGGCATAATAGTTTGAACGTTGTCTCAAGTTAAACGTGGGTGATCTTGGATACATCGTGTAGGCGTGAGGTTTGTTTGAGGTTTACAGAGAGATAAGATCTGGCTACTGATATTATTCATTTGTATTTTCTAATTGAAAAATTGACAAGACGATAAAATAATCGTCAGAATACGGTGAGGTAATACTCCAGGAATTTGGCATGTACGAGTACAATACCAAAGATCAAGTTACTGGTCTGTAAGTACAAAGGTATTTAGTTGAATTCCATATGATGACTCTATAATTATGACGACCTCCGAATGGTGAACTTCCATCTGGAAGTACGAGTATCTGTTCGTATCCCGGTAACGATGATGAGAAACAAATCTGACAGTTTTATTCACACGCAGGCATTTTATAATATTTTTATTAATATTGAAATAAATCTTTTACATTATGATTTTTTTCTTTAATTCAGTTTATTATATACTCGTAATTACACAGATTAACCAAAAAAATATTTGAAATGAATATTTTATATCTTATCACATCTAAAAGTTCCTCTCCCCACCCTTCCTTTCCTTTTGATTAATGATATATCAATTTATATGAAAAATAATTTTCGGGTGATTGTCTCTCTTTTTGTGGGCATATACTTACGTATGTGTTCATAGATATCGTAGAAATGGATAGTCATTTGAATGATTTATCCGGCAATGTAACTTTCTTTATTTACTTTTGTCTGATTGGTTGGAAGAGATTGCCGCCTGGCAATAAGCCCGCCAGATTGTATTTGCAATAAAAGTGTTTAATAAATAAAAAATAAACAAATGAAAATTCCTACTCTTTTAATATTTAATACGAGTGTTTCAATATATTTTGAAATGATTTTCAAAGGTTAAATTATTGGTTTCTGTCTACTGGATCGAGTATTCAAAAGTTGATCACGAATTCAACAATGACCACATCATTGTTGAATAACTCAACAAACCTGCCCACACTTATCTCTCTGTATTCCCATGTGGTGTCATTTTAATCACGTTTTTTCTAATAAGACAAAGAGGGACTGATTCATATTTCAAATATCGAGTACATTTGATGTTAGAGAAAATATAGAACCGATTTTTAGTCGACAATTTTTAACACAATAAATGGGATGGGTTTTGGATTTAGAAGAGGATAAATCTTTTTTGTATATAACGAAACACCGTACGTGGACGTGTTGTTTCGTTGTCCACCGCACATTTTCTCAAATCTTGAAATCATACTGAACACAGCAACCCTCATTACCTGTTATACATTGATTTTCATATGAAAACCACATAAGTCTCATTTTAGTAAAAATATTTGAATGTAAGCCAGCCCAACCCACTGTCTTTACTCTATTCCACTAATATTGGTCAAAATTGTCGACTAAACATATTTTATTTGTAACGAACTTTGGAACCTACTGTGCCCACTTTGGAACCCACTGTCTTTACTCTACTTCACTAATATTGGTCAAAATTGTCGACTAAACATATTTTATTTGTAACGAACTTTGGAACCTACTGTGCCCACTTTGGAACCCACTGTCCTTACTCTATTCCACTAATATTGGTCAAAATTGTCGACTAAACATCGTTTATTTGTAACGAACTTTGGAACCTACTGTGCCCACTTTGGAACCCACTGTCCTTACTCTATTCCACTAATATTGGTCAAAATTGTCGACTAAACATCGTTTATTTGTAACGAACTTTGGAACCTACTGTGCCCACTTTGGAACCCACTGTCCTTACTCTATTCCACTAATATTGGTCAAAATTGTCGACTAAACATCGTTTATTTGTAACGAACTTTGGAACCTACTGTGCCTACTTTGGAACCCACTGTCCTTACTCTATTCCACTGATATTGGTCAAAATTGTCGACTAAACATAGTTACTTTGTAACGAACAATTTTTTTGAGAATATAAATAAATATTTATGTGAGAAACTTCTTAAATATTAAACATTTGAAAATAAATGAAATGTGAAAACACTTTGATAAATTTTTTTTTCATTTATATCTCATATCACGTTTGACAGTTGTGGACTAACTAACATTATATTTTAACACGCTTATCACGTCCTAAGAACTAACCACTTGTTACTTCATCACTATGCATTCGGAAATTTCCGGTTAATATAAATTATACTTCATGCGAACGCCTAATCATTTTATCTTCAAAACTTAGCGTGGTTAAAATATATTAGTTTGAAAGTTTGTCAGACGTTAATTTGTCATTTTTTTTATTTATTTCGCTGTTAACTGGGCGTATCGTTTTCACTGTTTAGACACCTCTACAAAAATATTTGCTTTAACAGTATTTCGCCATAGCTTGGTTAAATAATGTCAAACAATCGGACTTGTCGCTTCAGTTTATAAGGAGAATTTAACAAAGTTTCACAATTTCTGAATTTTCTTTACGACATTTACATATTCTTCAAATAAACAGTCATAAGCAATTTACAAAAAAAGCCGAACCATTAAATCTTTTAAACCAACAAAATACAAGAGAACATTATATATACTCGTATATAATACTTGACGAATGTCAAGAGTGACACTCGGTGTGGTGAGTGCAGGTAGCTGACTCGAGACGGTCCCGTATCGTTTAGTTAACTGAGTATCTTATATTGTTAACTTTTCATATCATTTTGACTTGTAAACTTGCTTTCTTTTGATTGGTTTAGTATGTTAATGTGTGTTTTAATTAGTTTTTTTGACTTGTTACCCATTATTCTTTTTAATTTCTAGGTTAATTTTCTCTGTTAACCCTGAGAGATCGGCGCACTGCTATAGCAGTGGAAGAAATTTGTTCTACCCTTGTATTCTGAATGAATATCATTCATTTAGAGCAGTGCTCCGCAACCGGTGTGCCGTGGCACACTGGTGTGCCGTGAGCCAGATACAGGTGTGCCGCGGTTAAATTCAATGTATTTGACATTTTACAATTTTTCATTATGTATTTAATACACAATGACAAATTATTTTTCATAATATTGTCTATTTTTCAAAATGTAGTATAGAATAATTATTATAACTAAATAATTTTTCAATGGTCCTCCAGCGCCTGGTGCCAACTGTTGAAAACTGCGTAGTGTGCTTTGTACACACCATGGCCGCACCAAATTAGTCATAGACAAAGAAAAATGACGCTTATGCGCGTCGCTGAAGACTCATGCGCATACGTTATACTGCATTTTCCACGCGTTACATCACGTTCACTCGTCCATCATTACTATCGTGTGCAGAGCTGTCACTATTTTAACAACATAAAATAAATATGTTATAGTTTTTTTGTATGTATACTTTTCAAATAAAAAATAAAATGTATTGTAAAATTTGTGTAACAATTTAATACCTATATATTTTAGCTTTTGGTGTGCCGCGGAATTCTAGGAAGAATTTTGGTGTGTCGTAAGTGAGAAAAGGTTGCGGAGCACTGATTTAGAGTACAAGGGTACATATTCTAAAATATATTTATGTTGTAAAAATATTTGTTTTTTGTTTTTTTGTTTAAAATAAATATTTATCACGAACGTCCGAATCGTAAATATATCTCAGCACTAGATAGACAGTTATATTTTTTTCTCGTAGCGCTCTCAGGGTTAAACTGTCAGCTTTTTATTAGTGAGATTAACTGAATTTTATTTTGAAAGGAGAACACGTAGAAAGTCAGATAAATTGTAGACTTTGGGTGTGGAGAAGGCTACATATTGTGTCGAGATAGACAATTCTGGCGCTCTATCCTGTCTGCCTACCTTGACAGGGAAATTATTTGATTGTATGCATGTTTTACTATCGGGAATTGAAATGGAATCTTTGGATGGATATTAATCGTTCTATCATTGGGTCACAGAATTTGTCTGTCCTTCGATACAAAATGTTAAACATGTGGCCAGGAATAATTATTGCATTGTGTGATCTATTTGTAAACTAGGTTTCTTCCTCGTTAATGAAAATACAGTTAAGTAAATACGCCTCCGGACAATCACCTGTGTAAACAGTAGCGTATCTGCTGTGGCAAATTGATTTTAAATATTTTCAATATTATCTTAGGCCGAGGTCACACCAATGTGCTTCGTTAGGTGCTACGCTAGGTTTTACATGACTTAATCCTTGGCCACATCAAATTGCTACGCACAAATTCATTTGACAGTTGGGAGCGGTTGAGTCAACACACGATGCCACTCTCAAAACTAACCAATTTCATTTCAACTTACCATCTTTATTTGCTTCCTGCGCAACTTCATTCCAAAGTGTTTTTATTATTATCTCCCTTTTATACACAGCTGTTATTAAAACTTCCGCCATCTTGTAAAATCACGATGACGCAATAAAATTAACCAACACGTCTGTTCGCTAGAAGATTCACTCGGTGACTTATCGTCATGCAACGTGGCGCGAAGCGTGCAATGTGGCCATTGCAATAGTATGCGGTGCGTTGGTTCTTTAGGATATGTCACCTAACTCGCAGCGTAGCTCTAAGCACCAAGCGAGGCTCATACCTGTGTGGCCGAGGCCTTAGGCTTTTATTTTATATGGATATACTCCAACGCCACCTAGGAGCGCTAATAATAATTATTTTCGATGCACATATACCATCACGTTATTTCCCTGTTGGGGAAGGCAGCGAGGACATAGCACCAGACTTTTCTATCTAGACACATCAGGAAGTTATATTAAAAAAATAACATGCCCACCAAGTCAGAATGTTGGGAAATCGCAAAAAAACTGTTTGCATTAAAAATGTATGACATAATTATTAATTGTAAAACTATTTAAAATACTTAAAATCGCTTAAGGTGACTTGATTTGTTGTTTAAAATCGAATCATAATAATTGAAATAGTTATTCTAGTTTAAAATATGGACACGATCCTTTTTGTAAGAACAATTCTACTTCAATCTTTTTTGATTGAACAGGTCTGGGACATGATGTTTTTTGTTCGGTTTAAAAAATATTATACAGGTGTTGCAAAAAATAATAAAATAATAACTGGGTAGAGTTATTTATTTTTATTTTAATCAAATAAAATAAGTAAATAAGTAAAGTAAAGTGTAACAAAATAAGAAGAAATATTACTATAAAACTATAAATATATGTAGCTAGATAAAATTGTATAATGCTAGACATTACACTGCACGTACGATTTAAAACTGACAGTTGCCGGTGAACTGGTATGAAGTTAGACACAATCGGAAAGCTATGATTGGTCAACTCAGACATGATCTTTTTTGATTAGTTTGAAGGCTGGACAAGAACAATATCCGCCAAATGTCAACTTCTTACAGCTCCACAGATGTCCATTCTTTTGTCAATATTTTCGAAGACATTTTGGCATAATTGCGGTTCTAACTCACCAATAACGCGAATAATTTCGTCTTTCAGCTAAAGAATTGATCGGGGGTCATTCTTATAGACCTGGCTTATCACGTAACCCCGGAGAAAATAGTCCAACGGTGTCAGATGACATGATCTTGGTGACCAATTAACATCCCCGTTTCCGGATATTACAATATACATAAAATAATTCTTAATTTGAACGCGTTATCGTATTTATACGACTCCGTTTTTATAAATATCATACATTACATATATACTTCTCATATGTCACAAGACCCAGGCAAGTTCGCGACGCCATCTGTGTTTTATCCAAGCCCAACTTGAAAGACCCTTTACATTTCATATTAGTCCCTAACCACATCATTCCGTATTCTGTCATACACTGTCACTCCATGTATTCTTATTGCACGCATTCCTACATACTGTCTAATTTGTCACATGCTTGTCTTCCTACCCGGGGGTCGCGAATTGATTACCTTTTGGGTACCCTTTTTAAAAAAATGAACCAAACCGTTTTTTTTTACTT
This sequence comes from Odontocerum albicorne, assembly GCA_949825065.1. Lineage (NCBI taxonomy): Eukaryota > Metazoa > Arthropoda > Insecta > Trichoptera > Odontoceridae > Odontocerum > Odontocerum albicorne. Next base: position 49,556,887 of record OX463843.1, read on the forward strand.
TAGACCTCCATAGTACTCGTACTTAACAAATATGTATACATTATTTAAGTCTGTATGGCAATAAACCGTCAAATTACTGTATACAACGAAACTGTGATACAATAATACAAAACGCAGTACAATATGACCTTATCAAAGTTCTTTGCTTAACAAAAAAAAAAACAATTATTTATAAACATTGTTATTTTGTTTACCAAAGATTTAACATCAACTTGGAATAGTGAAGCTCATTTTAAGTCAATGCTACGGCAAAAATAGAACAATGGTATTGTATAAAATACTCCTAACTCAAGCGCATTGAGTGTAGTCGAATTAAACTAACATTCTATCACTCAGTTAAAACAATTGGCATTTCTTTGATTCAAACCATATGCTATATCTTTAAATTGATCCATAAAACGGGGATCTACGAGTAAATATCATGTATCTTGAAATAAGGAATGGAAGATGTTAATTATTCAAAATATTTTCAATTAAACATTTTAAGTGACAGAGGAATACCAAAGAATTTATGGGTGGTGCAAAAAGATAACCTGATGCAGAGGCACGGCCTGGGGGACTTAGTCTGGGACAGAAGAGCATACAACCTGGGGACGAGGAGAGCTGACCCCAACAGTCTTCGCAGACAATGAGTTGAGATGGAGCCAGGGAGAAGAGAAGAATCCTATTTTTTAGACTGAACTATATAATAATTTTGATATATTGTTTATAGTTAAGGCATTAACGTTGTGGAGGCTTAAATACATTATAATTTGTTTTATCAAACACTTTTTATTCCACTTTTTGTAACGGTATAACCCTTCCGGTTTTAAGACTTTCAACAAGACTTGTTTGTGCTCGCCTGATGATGAGGTGAAAGCCTTAAAACCGGCAGAGTTATACTGTTACAAAAAGTGGAATAAACAGTGTTTGATAAAATAAATTACAATGTCTTTAAACCTCCACAATGTTAATGCCTTAACTATAAATAATTTAGAAAGATTGTTTCAACGTGCAGTGAAGATGGTTTCTGTAACACATATACCATATATACATACATACCTTCAATAAGTCTTCCTATAGGGGTAGGCAGTAAGGGAAAAGAGTCAGACTTTCCTATCTCGACACACATCTTCGTCTCTTTTACATCCATACACCTTATGCAGCATTGTGGAGGAATCATATTTTTTAGACTGAACTATATAATAATTTTGATATATTGTTTATAGTTAAGGCATTAACATTGTGGAGGTTTAAAGACAGTATAATTTGCTTTATCAAACACTGTTGATTCCACATTTTGTAACTGTATAACCCTACCGGTTTCGGTGAGGGGAAAGCCTTGAAACCGGTAGGGTTATACCGTTACAAAAAGTGGAAATATAAGTGTTTGATAAAAAAAAATACAAATAATATCATACTTTTGACTCTTATAGCCCAATGCGCCGCTCTATCGATGCGCTTTTACTATACTTCAATGGTGTGTATTTGATCTCTCTGCGGCGCATTTAACCGTTAGAGTTCGGAGTTTATATATAGACGTTTTCGCTCTTTATGAAAATTGCGGTGAATCTATACATAGACGCAAAGTGTCAGTGTGCGTTTGGCGTTCAACGGCGACGGATATTCTTGTTACATCTGGCAAAACCATTGCTAGAAAAATCTACGTATCTTACTGGAACCATAATAAGAAATCGAAAAGATGTTCCAAAAGAGGCCAAAATGGCAGATGTGGGGGAGCCAAAATATTTTGCAAATGAGGAAATCTGACTTTTTGTCCCAATATGAAATGTGTTCATATTGGGACAAGAAGTCGAAAAAACAACCCTGTTGTACTAGTTTCGACAAACAGTAAGACGAGAAACATTACTGTGAAAAAAAGAGAAGAAATTTTGAATCAGAAAAAGAAAAACCTTTTATAATTCACGACTATAATAAGCACATGGACGGGGTGGATGAATCTGACAAGACGTTATATGTTTACGTCGATGAGAGAAAAACTCAAATATTGGAAAAAGGCTACATTGTTTTAGGCAGGATGGTTTTAAATGCGTTTAATTGTCAAGAAAATTTTTTATATACGCTTAATTGTCAAGAAAAAAAATTACCAGACTTCAGTTCACTTCAAAAATAATTGGAAAGGAATGGTTGGTTAAGAAAAATTATTCAGCAAACCCGTCTACATCGAAGAAAAGTTTTTGCTTAGAAAAGTTACCGAGATCCAAACAACGCCGAAATGTTGTATGCAGTAATAAAGGGGACGAGGTATAAAGCGGCCTACACTGAGCTTCATGTGGTTTGTTTTGGAAAATGTATTTGTGAAAAACTACAAAACAAAAAGTTTATATTTTCTTTTGCAGTTTAAAAGTAACAATATTACATTATAACGTTTTTTGTAACACTTATTATAACTATTTTGTTTAATAATCAAAAAGAATTTATAAATTCGGTCTATGTTTGGGTGAGTTATAGTTATTTTTTTAAACCCATTATAATATTTTATTGCAGTAAAAAATTTCCTCAAAAATTTTTGGTATGATATTGAAAAAAAATATCCAGCAATAAAGCGGTAATATACATACATTAATTTTACATTTATTACTTCTTCTTCTTATTCTTAAACTTTCTGTAGACTCTCAAGAGTCTGTTACTGCAGGATTGTCCTCCTGTGATGCTGAGCTCCAGCTATCTCTCCATCGTTTCGGGGGTCTCCCTGGCGGACGCCGTCCATCCGGCACCCCATGCAGAGCTATGTATGGAATTCTTGTGGAATTCATTCTCTGTACATGTTGGTACCAGTATCGTCGATGCTGTCGTCACCATCTGACCACATCTTGGACCTCACAGACCTCTCGAATTGTGGTGTTCCTTACACGATCACGCAAAGTCTTCCCAGCAATAGCTCGCAGAGTTCTCATCTCCGTTGTCTTTAGCATACTTTTTGTCCTGACAGTGTCTGCCCTCGCTTCGATGCCATATGTGAGGATAGGTCGCACACAGGTCTTATAAATGCGTACCTTGCTATCTGTTCTCATATCTTTATTCCTCCATATGACATCTCTCAGGCAGCCCGTTGATACATTTATTACAACTGTAATAAATAGGTGAATAAATCCTTATATCGGTAAACAGTTTAATTTCTATTTCAAATTCAGTTATTTTAGTTATTATTTAACTATTTTTATTTATGTTTTATTGCAAATGTCATAAAATGGTTAAAACTAGGTAAACATACCATTTTATCATTCAATAACATACTTGATTGAACTTTTATCCTTGTTATTTTGTTTTATGTCTCAGTTATACTTCAAGTTCAAGTTTTTTGCAGTTATTATGTAAACTTGACTACTTTTATCAAACTTTTTTTAATGTTTCAAATACAATTTTAACATTAAATTACGTTCTTGATAGACTTTTTTTTATCCATGTTATTTTTTTGTTTCAATTATACTTCGAATCCAGTTTTTTATTGCTCCAAAACTATTTTTATTTACTTTTTCAAAACTAAGTAAAAAAATCCATTTTCTCGCTACTTAAAATGTACTTTTATCTCTGTTAATTATTTTTTGTTTTAAAAACATTCCAGTCAGTGGTTTTTTCATACTATAAAACAATTTTTATTTATTTTTTTATCGCAACTGCTATAAAATGATCAAAACTAGGTAAACAAACCGTTTTATGAGTAAATTACGTTCTTGAAATGTATGTAATTTTATCTTTGTTCATTATTTTTTTATTTTTAAATTATACTTCAAGTTTAGCTTTTTGTAGACTATTTTTTTATCACAACTGTCAAAACTATTAAAAAAACAGTAAATTTAATACTTGATATGTACTTTTATATCTGTTTACTTTAAAACATGTATTTTTATTGATTATATTACATATAAATAAACTTTTTATTTGTCTTTTTTATGAATGATTTAATTTGATAGAATAACGTAGAATAAACCTTATTTTTAGCAAACCGTGTTATGTTGTGAGAATAAACCTTATTTTTTTATTTGTTGCCAGTTATTTTCTTCGTTAGTTTAAGTTTATACATTTATTGTTTATTTAATTATTTAAAGATGCCATATTTGTTCTCGAAACAACGTATGCATTTTTTAATAGGAACTTTTTAAAAAGGGGGGAAGCGAAAATTGTTAATTATGATGTCCAGAGAGTAAAAAAGATGAACCTCCCTTTGAAATTCATTACAGAGCACTCTCAAATTAAGAGCAATATAACGCTGTAATTGAAAGAGATGGACACAGCCTTTCCCTACCCCTATAAACAATTAAGTGAGAAGGGGTTGAACTGCATAGAAACCATGTATTTATCTCTTTTCATTATCTACCTATACCTCACTTTACGTGCCCTCTTTTAACTAAATTTGCTATAACAGAATTGAAAAAATAATCAACGAATTCGCGTTACGATAAAAATCGACATATGGAATATTTTGAAATCAGAATACAAATTAAGATTTCTGTGAAATGAACTAATTATCCACCATTAAGCGAACTGGAAAACGAAACAAACATTTATCATGAACTAATTATTAATACTGGCAATATTTATCATGAACTAATTATTAATACTGGCAATATTTATCATGAACTAATTATTAATACTGACAATATTTGTCGGCATTTCTTCACAATGAAGTTAGAAGCTGGAAAGTTCCTCGTAAAATTAATGAGATTATTTATTGTTAAAGTTTCTCGAAAAATAAATGAGATTATATATCGTTAAAATCAATTTAAGGAGAAAATATGCAAAGCAGCTAATATCAAATGATTATTTCAACCAGTTCCTTATTTCCAATCGACAAATTGAGATATGGCATCATCTAATTCATAGATTCTCAAACTAATTTGAACCACTACCCCATTTTCAGCAAAAAAAATACACAAGGCCCCACAGGAAATTTACCTTTTTTTTTATATTAAACACCATAAAACGGAAATATTTAGTGAATTTTTTTTATGTACATATCTATAGTGTTATTAATATGTTAAGATACGCTAATACTTAAATTGTTGAAATATTTATTTAATAATCCTAATGAGAAGGGTAAACCTGATGTACTGCCACCAATTTATTTATGTTTGTTATTTGTAATAAAATTTCAGCAAAAAAAATATGCTTCTATGATAGTTATTATTTAATTTAAAAAAGATATTTCGGAAATAAAACAATATGGAAAAGAAATTATAAAGGTGTTTATTAACACTTGCCACCCTGTGATGGATAGCGAGTGACCAGGACTTATATTTTATTTGATTATTCGACGTTTTAATACATAATAAAATGATTTTTATAGCTACAAAAAATTACCTGGCAGACTTTGCATAGTTTTAATTTAAAACATACATTTTTCAAAATTCCGCCAGCCACGGTGCTGGCGGAATTTTTTAGCACAGTAAGGCAAGTGTTAAAATAAAAGGTATTCATTAAAATAAATATAATAAGCAAGTAGCCCCCCTACTTCCCCCAGGGCCAGCATGGCCCTCACAGTTATCTCCAGTACCCCCAGAGGGAACGATGGGCCCACTTTGGGAACCTATGATCTAATTCTTCATTATAAATGCTTTAATTCTTTATATTTTCTCTGTTCTACATATTCCAGTCTTTTTTCTAATATTTTATTGTTTATTTTTCTTTATTAATTCAGTCATATTTAATATTGATTTATAGGAAAGAAAACAGCTCGATATACAGAATTTCGATACACGGAAAACTTTCAGCAACGTATCTCTTCCGTAAAGTGCGGTATGACTGCACTTATTTTAATATGAAGAACTGCTTTGTAATGGATATTAAAAGCGAGTATCTCTGTTATTAAGTAGTAATGACACTAGTAACAAAAAAGCGAGTATCTCTATTATTTAGCAATGTCACTAGTAGCAAAAAAGCGAGTATCTCTATTATTTAGTAATGTCACTAGTAGCAAAAAAGCGAGTATCTCTGTTATTAAGTAATAATGACACTAGTAGCAAAAAAGCGAGTATCTGTGTTATTAAGTAGTAATGACACTACTAACAAAAAAACGAGTATCACTGTTATTAAGTAGTAATGACACTAGTAACAAAAAAGCGAGTATCTCTATTATTTAGCAATGTCACTAGTAGCAAAAAAGCGAGTATCTCTGTTATTAAGTAATAATGACACTAGTAGCAAAAAAGCGAGTATCTCTGTTATTAAGTAGTAATGACACTACTAACAAAAAAACGAGTATCACTGTTATTAAGTAGTAATGACACTAGTAACAAAAAAGCGAGTATCTCTGTTATTAAGTAGTAATGACACTAGAAGCAAAAAAGTGAGTAGCTTTGTTATTAAGTAGTAATGACACTAGTAGGAAAAATATCAAAGAAGCTTCAAAAAGAGTTTTTGTTAATTCCTTTATAAAAATAATTTAAAGGATTTTCTATAAACAGACTTCTATTTCATTTGTTAAAAACAACTTTCTTTACCTTTGCTTTTCAAACTATTTGTATTCATGAACTAGTGGTTTTTTCCATTCTAATCCATTGCGGACAATTTTTTTGTTGAAATTAAATGAAAATAATTTCACAGACAACAAACAAAATCACTAAAGTGTGAACTGTATGTATAATACATCACATATTTATAAATCTATTTATTTGTGTTTGAGAACCACTGTCAATAGCTTTTTGATGTATTTCGAAACTATAGCGTATCTTGCTTGCATGTTTAATTTAAAAAAATCAATTTAAACATTTGTTCTTCATCACGAAGTTTCACATTTGCTCTTCATCACTAAGTTTCACATTTGCTCTTCATCACTAAGTTTCACATTTGCTCTTCATCACTAAGTTTCACATTTGCTCTTCATCAATAAGTTGCACATTTGCTCTTCATCACTAAGTTTCACATTTGCTCTTCATCACTAAGTTTCACATTTGTTCTTCATCACTTAGTTTCACAAGTCACATAAAATTGAATGGATCAGATATTTTTTACCGAAACTATAATATATTGTTTAAATACAGTTTATTTTTATTTATTTTATTTTATTTACACCTGACAAGAAATCATACACAATTTGCGAAAAAACAACCGGTAATTTAATTTGGACATTTTAATGGATATGGGTTTGTTGCCTTTAATTTGTCGTTTCCCTTGTAAACTAGACTTTTGTCTGAATCTTACTTAGGGCATAAATCATGAAAAAATTATCGATATTTCTTTCCGATTTTTGATTATATTAAACCCCGTTGCATATTCCCATCAACCTGACAAACAGTGACACTCAAATACATATGTATACATCACGCGAATCAAACCCCTCACACTTCATCACTCTAGACAGACCAAAACGTTCATCCCACAATATACCGCACACAATCATAAAAAAAACACCACAGAGTTCACACAAACCCTTGATACAAGTCATTCCTCCTGCAAGCCTAAGTACTCAAACTCCTGTCGCAACAACAACCACAAACAAATAAAACGGAGTTCATACAAATTTGAGGCGATTGAGATGGTGTGGGCACGTTGGACACAGAGCACCCGATCACATTGTGAACCAGGCAATCTCCATGGATCTTCCTCAAATAACAACCAGAGGAAGACCAAAGAATTCATGGTTGGTGCAAAAAGATAACCTGATGCAGAGGCACGGCCTGGGGGGACGTAGTCCTGGACAGAAGAGCATACAACCTGAGGACGAGGAGAGCTGACCCCAACAGTCTTCGCAGACAGTGAGTTGGGATGGAGCCAGGGAGAAGATGTCAGAAATAATTCGTTGGAATCAAAAATATAAAAAGTATATCACGAAAATAAATTTCGGCAGTCGATCGGAGTGTGGTTGTTATTGCGGCATGAGTTTAGCAATGTAAATTTGGTACTAAGGAAATTTATCCCAGAAATACGAAACTAATTTTCGGATAACCTGTTAATTGAAAAAAGTCTTTTGAAAGTATTGTAGTAATCGAAATCGAAAGACGGTTTATTACTATACAAATAAGGTTTAATTAAAAATGTTTATAATTGACGAGACGTTGATAATTTCCTCTTTATAGAAGCCTGGTACATTTCCACCAGCTTTTAAAAATAATATTATTAAATTATCTAGAGCAATATTATTTGAAATATATCCTAATTAATAATGATACCTTGAATATGTATCATAACAAGGTGACATTATAAACATTTGTCAGAACATCAAAATGTAATTAAATTAATAAAAATAAAATCGAATATCAATGTTTTTTTTTTTTTTTTTTTTTTTGTTTTTGAGTTTGTTTTGATTTTTGTTCTTATGATTGTGTGCAGTATATTGTGGGATGAATATTTTTGGTCTTTCTGGAGCGATAATGTGTGAGGAGTTGAATTTCGCAAGATGTTTCCAGTTGTAGTTGAGTGTCACTGTCAGGTTGATGAGAGCGTGCAACGGGGTTTTTTGTGTAATCAAAAATCGGAAAGAAGTATCGATTTATTTTTTCATGCTAAATATCCTCAGTGAGATACAGGCAAAAGCCTAGTTTACTGGGGATACGACAAATGAAAGGCAACAAACCCAGATCCATTAAAATTATATGTCCAAATCAAATTACCTGTTGTTTTTTCTCAAATTGTGTATATTTCTTGTCATGTGTAATAAAAAAAAATAAAAAAAAAAATAAAAAAAAAAAAAAAATGTATTACGAACTGCAAACAAATATTTTTTTAAGTTTCAAATTAAATTTTCTAGCACAATTTGTTCTCGACTTTTTGATATATAAAACATTTAATTTTTCCCTTCAATAGAGACTAGCACTTGCGTGGACATTCCAAAAGTATTTCCTTTTGAGAATGATACTGTCGGCATGTACCACAAAAAATTAAATTTAATCAAAATACATACATAACATATGTTATATAGCATTACGTTATTTCATTGTCAAGTTAGGTAGAGATTTTTAAACTTTTAGCGTCGGACTTTTCCATCTATTCACAAATGATGGAAAAGTCCGACGGAAACGTGGTTTCTTTACGTGAGACTCTGGAATCAGTTACAAACCAATATAAGACTCGCTCCGTCCTTGGCATGCTTTAAGAAGCGACTGAAAAAACTCTTAATTTCTAGTCAGTAAAATAACGTGTTTCATTCCTGATTTTTCTTTTCCTTTCCTCTTCACCATCCATTCCTTTCCTTTTGATTGATGATATTTCACTTTACATGAAAAATAATGTTCGGGTGATTGCCCGTCTTTGTGGATTTCGTTGGGATGGATAGTCATTTGAATGATTTATGCGACACGTAACTTGCTTCTTTTACTTTTGTCTGGTTGGTTGGAAGAGATTGTTGCGACACGTAACTTGCTTCTTTTACTTTTGTCTGGTTGGTTGAAAGAGATTGCTGCCTGGCAATAAACTCGCCAGATTGTATTTGGAATAAAAGTGTTAATTAAATAAATAATTCACTTGATCCAACTGTACTTTCCTTGGTATTCCTCTCACACACCTTCCACACACAACTCTACTAAATATCTGTTTTGTTAATCTTACTTCATTCATTCGTTCCACATGTCCAAACGATCTCAGCGTTCTCTTCATCTTACCCGATACATCAGCCTTAAGTTGACATTCATTCCCAATCACTTAATTCCGTATTCAGTCATACATTGTCACTCCATAATTTTGTCTCAAAGCACGCATTTCTACAGTATTTATTGGGCTCCTATCACTTTTTTCAATGTACACGTTTTACTCCCATTTAACAACGTAAGCACCAACATACTATTGTGAACTATCATCTTACTTATTGTGAACTATCATCTTACTTATTGTGAATTAACATCTTACTTATTGTGAACTATAATCTTACTTATTGTGAACTATCATCTTACTTATTGTGAACTATCATCTTACTTATTGTGAATTAACATCTTACTTATTGTGAACTATAATTTAACTTATTGTTAACTATCATCGAACGACAGTAGATTTTAACACTATCGTTCGATATCTTTTAATCTAAATATTGATATCAAACTCGAAGTATCATATATGATACCCGAACCCCGAAGAGGATAAGTCAATATAAAGAATAAAACAAAATAATAAGTTTAATTTGATGCAATTAATAAAGTAAACTTAAAACTATTGAATGCCGGCATAATTACGCAAAACAAACACACTGTGTTCATGACATTGTACTCGTAGATTACGACTCGGAAATTTTATCGCACGTTCTTAGTTTGTATGCCTTTTTATGAGTATAGCTTATGTAAATGTTCCTCGTATTATTCTTAGTACAAAAAGTGTATGAAACACATTTCACACTATCATTCTCATTTCTACGAAATGGACCATTACTTTGTATATAAATAAATCTTTTCACAATTGTGTGACTAAAAATGTGTAAACAAATACTTCAGCCAGCTCAGTTTATTTACGAGTATTACGGAGTAACACGTGTATGGAAGCTTATTCTTGAGTAATTTTATTATAGAAATGATAAAAAGACAACTTTTATAACGACGTTTCGAGAGCAAACTCTCTTTAAGGACGCTCTAAATGAGGATTCGAATCCACTAATATATTTTGATAAGATATCCCAAAAAAAGATGATCTTTGACTGTTACCTAAAGCTATCACATGTCACCTATATTCTATTCATTCTTTGTAAGAGCATCAAACTTCGTAAACAGCCTGGAAGACTTCCCGGAATTCGATTTATTTAACTCTTCTACGAACTCGATTAGATTGCGCATATGCGGGAACTGGTTTGGTGTGGATCTCTGACTGTCTCATCCCTGTCTGTCTCCTAGTTAACAATTCTCAACATTACTTAAAACCTACCTATTACCTTCTTACCAATCTCCTAACATAATTAAGTGTACATATTGAAACCATATGCGAAAACTTGTTAAATGGTGTTTCAAAACCCATAGATATCAGTTATAATACCGACATAAACACTGTATGTTTTCCTAATAAAATAAAATAAATATATAAATAAATATCTCTAGACACTAGAAGTCAGGCCATTCTAAGTCACAGAATCAGCAACAGCACAAGCTTTATAATAATACCTCACCTTATTGGATTAGTTTGGAACAATCAATTCATTAGATGTAGAAGAAATCAACTTTTAAATTCTACTCTTTTCCGAAGGAACATCCGACAGATTCAGAAGATACAGGCGTCCCTTGACTTTCGCACATTACACTTACGCACAATTCGCACATTTTTTTAAATTCAATTTTTTAAAGATTTTTGTCGATAATGCAAAAATTGTTCGTTTCCATGCAGTCGCTCCCATTTTTTTGGAAGAACTATAATATATGGTACGCAATAAACAATATTGAAGACTCGTGGGCTGAAATAAAAGAGTCAATAATGAAAGCTTCTTGGAAACAATTATGCCCGCAAATGATGAGTGATTTTTAAAATTCTGAAGAAACTCCGGAAACTATGGTCTGAAGAAACTTCCGTCTTCCTCTGGACGGCTGTCGAGGAAGATCCACAGACATTGATCCACAGATTTGCTATATGGTCTGGTGTTCTCCATCTTATGTGCCCGTACCCTCTTATCTGTCGCTCTTCCAGCTTACTGTTTATGTCAGTGACCCCCAGGCTACCACGAATGCGTGAGCTCTTAATTCTGTATTTTAGTGATTCTTCTGCCGACCACCTAAGCATTCGCATTTCTACTGTTTCAAGTTGCCTAGAGTAGAAGCTGTACACAGTCCAGCATTCTGAGCCATACATAATTGCGGGTTTAACGATAGTCTGGTATACCTTTCATTTCAGTTTTATGGGCATTTTTGGGTCACACAACAAGACTCCTGTTAACGATCTAAATTTCATATACTATAAGTACATTTACTATAAGAAACATTATACTTTTTATTTGAAAGTACAAGTTGTAAAATATGTGCTGCTGTTTTTAAATTAGCTTTAAAAAACGAGTTTAATTATACTAATCAAGAAACTTAAGCTTTTCATTTGATGGATAAATACTGTTGAACTTGTTTGTGACAAGCACGGATAAAACGAGATCACTGCTATAATGAGCCAAACTCTATAATGATTTTGATTTATTTGTATTCCGAATACGGTCAGTTCAGTTTGATCTCACCTACACCCACGCAGTTATGGGATACAAAATAAGTCTCCATCCAGCGCGATCTACACTTGCAGATCTAAATATTTTTTTTATGAGCGTGACTTCACATGGTGACGATTTAGAACTGCTCAAATGGCTTCCTTTTATGGCGGGAACACACCTGATTGAAAATAATAGAAGTCACGACGGACGTTCGGTCCGACATCACGGCAAAAGGAAAATAATAGAAGTCACGACGGACGTACGGTCCGACATCACGGCAAAAGGAAAATAATAGAAGTCACGATGGATGTACGGTCCGACATCATGGCAAAAGGAAAAGGTCTCGCAAAGCAGATTTTTTTTTCTTATAAATTGGCTTAACGCCTGTAGTTGAAACAGTTTAACAAGTTGCCAGTACTTTCACAGAAAATTTCAAAAGCAACAAAACTATCCTTTGACACCACTAGATTGGAGAAGCCTATCGGTCCGAAGATGAACTGATGTAAGGCTAAATGGAGTTCCCTTCGGAAATTCATCATCATCAGCCCGTCTCCGTCCAAAGTTGAACATAGGCCTCCTCCTCCATTCCTCTCTTTCCTGGGCACATCGTTTCCATTTGCTTCCGGCCATTCTTCTAATGCAGCCTGACCACCGTGTCTGAGGACGGTCCACACTTCTTCTTCCCTGTCTCGGGCGCCACTCCAGCACTCTCTGGGTTCATCTATCATCTGTGCATCTGCAATGTGTCCCGCCCAGTTCCTCTTCTGAATGGTGACTCTTTCGGTGACATCAGCTACTTTTGTCTGCTGCCTTATCCATCCATTGGTTCTCCTATCCCTCAGAGAGATATTTAACATTCTTCTCTCCATGACCCTCTGCGTCATCATGATCTTGTGCATAATCTGTTTATTCAGCACCGATGTTTCCAGCCCATATGTTAGCGCAGGAAGGACACAGGAGTAGAATACGTATTTTGGAGATTTTAGAATAAAGGACAGCTTTCCAAATACAGCCCAGGCTTGGCCTCGTCTTCTCTCAATTTCAGCTTCTTGATTCTCCTTACCTAGTCTTGTTGTATGTCCCAGATATACATAAGAAGAAACCTTCTCTATTGTCTTTCCCTTGACTGACCCAATTTTCTGAAATTTTCGGAAAAAACCCTTCAGAAATTACTGAAACAATTTTCATCACGGTACCACAGAGCTCATTTCATCACTCTGCGAATTAATCCAGATTACCGTAACATTTGCAACAGAGCGAAGGGACACACGACTGAAACTAGAGTTTGCCATTAAAGTTCACATGGCCGGAGATAAATTGGGTAGTCCAGTATATTCCGAATACAATTGCTCATTGTAACGATACGCAAACTTCACGGATATACAGAGCAATATTGTTGTTGTTGAACACGTTCCATATCGGATTGTTTTACAACATAACATAAATTGTCATTTCGGAGATGCAACATAACAAAACAATAGCGCATTAACATTCCTATCGTATTTTCTGTTACGATGTACGAGTATTAACAAAAGTGCTTAGAATTTGTAAGTGCTGTTTTTTTTATTATTATTTGTAAGCAGAGTTTTTATCTTATGGCATGTTATGTCTTAAAAATAAAATAAAAAAGACACGTACGTACTTAAAATATACTTAACTCTAATATAAAGCAATGGAATTTAGTAAACAAGATAAATCGCACTGATCTGACGGAAGGCAGGAGATATCATGGTGAACAATGCAAGATATATAAGGACGTATGGGATTTGATACTTAGAAGCATTAATACTCAATACAACTGGGAGCATACATTTCCAGATATAACATAGAAGTGTTGTTAGTAATCAGGGACCGAATGTAGAAATAAGACGCAGGCAAATTCCAAGTACTGAAGCATCTTCCCCTGCTTATACATACATTGTTCATAATATTTTTGTCCGAATATCTGAATTTCATTTCATTCGCGCGAAGGAAATAAAATGACAATATGGAATATTTATACGTTAATTAAGAGCTAATGAGGAGCTAATTAAGGGCTAATGAAGAGCTAATTAAGAGCTAATGAGGAGCTAATTAAGGGCTAATGAAGAGCTAATTAAGAGTTTAAAATAAGTCACTAACTTAGGGGTGTCGTAAATACAAATGTGGCACTGCATTCATATACATATACCATCACGCCTATTCCCTGTGGGAGTAGGGAGAATGGACAGATCATCAAACTTTCCTATCTTGACACAAATCATTCGCCTCTTGAACATCCGTACACCTTCTCATAAAACTCCAACGATTTCTCCGAATTTCAAAATATCAATCACTTGATTCAACCAATTTTTTTCTTCTTCCTCTTTCACGCCTTCCACTCACATTTGCACTATATATTTGTTTTCTTAATATTTTTTTATTAATTCTTTATCAAACTATCGCAATAATATTGAAAATAACACAGGGTACATCAAAACACTAACCAATTCTAATAATCCTAAGCGCTAGATGACTTTATTCTGTAAGGGAAACTTTTTGATCTATTTTGTATCGGTTAATTGAGATATTATATAAACTTTTCACGCGTTGAGTTTTGACTTGTTTATAAAGGGTCTTTCAAATTGAGTGGTTTTTAAATTCTTGGATAAAGAACAGATGTCGTCGCGAGCTTGCCTGGGCTTGTAACATTTGAGAAGTGTAATGTATGACCTTTATAAAAATGGGGTCGTATACAATACAACAACGCGTTCAAATTGTTGAATTATTTTATGTATTGTAATCTCCGTAAACGGTGATGTTAATTGTCCACCGAGATCATGTGATCTGACACCGTTGGACTATTTTCTCTGGGGTTACGTGAAAAGCCAGGTCTATAAGTATGAACCCCGATTAATTCGTGAGCTGAAGGACGAAATTATTCGCGTTATTGGTGAGTTAAAACCGCACTTATGTCAAAATATTTCTTGGGTCTTATGACATTTGAGAAGTGTAATGTAGGACATTTATGAAAATGGAGTCGCGTACAATACAACAACGCGTCCAAATTGTTGAATTATTTTATGTATTGTAATCTCCGGAAACGGTGATGTTAATTGGTCACAAAGATTATGTGATCTGACACCGTTGGACTATTTTCTCTGGGATTACGTGAAAAGCCAGGGTTATAAGAATGACCCCCGATCAATTCCTGAGCTGAAGGAAAAAAAATATTCGCCTTATTGGTGAGTTAGAACCGCAATTATGCCAAAATATCAACGAAAATTTTAGACAAAAGAGTGCACATATATGGACCTGAAAGAGGTGGACATTTGATGAATATTGTTTTTTTTTGTGTTTAAATGTCATACATTATACTTCAATGACCAATAAAACGTTCTTTGAAATCAAAACAAATTGTGTGTTTTATTCAAGAAATAAAAACACCGGTCTATTTGAAAGACCCTTTATTATCTTATCCTTGTTGATTGCATCTTTCCTCCCTGAGTGGTTATGATTAATGAATTCTGATCGCGTCGGTTCATTGCTTTTGCAGCTTTTTTTCCATTTCGCGGAGAATTCAACGTCTTTGAAGAATACCTGAAGTAAGTTGTTAGTGTCTCAATCAGATTTCTCCAGATTACGAATGCTGATCACGGCCTTCGTCATGTCTCTGTTAAACTGGTATCTGAATTGAATGATTACTTCTAGTAAAGAACCGCAGAATACTCAACTGACCAATAATAATCGACATATATTTAATAAATCTTAATTTTTTTATTCGTAATCTACCCTTAAATATATCCGAATTAATGTTTGGGACATATTAAAGAGCGTGGCTGGGAGGCATAATTATTTTGACCCCAGTAAGCGAACCTTCTGGCTTATAATATTTGAAGCAGGCACGGAACTCGTGGTTCGCCACTAAACGTGTTTCCGCTATTGTAAACATATTAATTATTTTACCAGATTGGCACACTTTTTAAATGTATTTCTTTGGCGGTAAATCAAACCCGAAACCTTCGGTCGGAATTCAATAGTGTTACCGTTATGCTACGGAAGTCGTCTTTTATATATTAGGTCCTTACATATGAAATTGGCGTTTTGCCGTACTGGCAACTTTGATCTCAAATATCTTCTCTTTGGTTAGGAATTCCAAATTAAAATTTATACAGCTATTTACTCAAGTATTTGTGTTTCGAAAATTCTAATTCATTTGTTTTTTCCTCAATTGTTTTTTTTCTTTGCGTCACTCAGTTTACAAAATGGAAAACTTGAAATATCGCGTTATTTACGAGTACGAGTTCCACCGTGGCACCAGTGCTGCAGAAACGGCTCGAAGGATTAATGATGTGTATGGCGACGGTGCCGCAAAAGAAAACACAGTGCGTTTTTGGTTCCAACGTTTTCGTTCTGGAAATTTCGACCTGCAGAAGAAGCCCCGTGGACGGCCGGAGACCAAAGTTGATAATGAAGAATTGAAGGCTATTGTGGAAGCGGATCCATCGCAAACCACGTCCGAGTTAGCTGCAGGCTGCGGTGTTAGTGATAAAACTGTTTTAATCTACTTGAAGCAAATTGGGAAGGGGAAAAAGCTTGAAAGGTGGGTACCTCACGAATTGAGTGAAGCAAATCAACAAACGCGCGTTGACTGCTGCGTTGCATTACTCAACCGGCACAATAATGAAGGGATTTTGAATTTGAACTGCTGCTTCATGATAACGCTAGACCACACACTGCACAACAGACGGCTACCAAATTAGAAGAGCTTCAATTGGAATGTCTAAGACATCCACCGTACTCTCCGGACCTTGCCCCGACAGATTACTATTTTTTTCGAAATTTGGATAACTTCTTGCAAGGGAAAAAATTCAACTCCGATGGGGCAGTCCAAACCGACTTCAAAGATTTTATTGATTCCCGTCCGAATGGTTTTTTTAGTAAAGGGATCGATGAACTACCTATGAGATGGCAAAAGTGCATAGATAGCAATGGTACATACTTTGATTAAATAAATATATTATACTAAAAAAAAATCAACTTTATGTTCCTCCCAAACAAAACGTCAATTTCATATGTAAGGACCTAATATGTAATTTGCTTAATGCAGAGAAGCCGAAAATGATACAAAACATACTACGACAGTGAAGTGAAAATGAAACGAAAAATATGAAGAATTTTGAAACATATATATCAAAATAAAGTCATTGGGAGGTAGGTATATGCAGTATTAAATAATTTCGTTTATTTTTTTAAACTGCATATTTGTTTTTTTACTTTTTTACAGAACAAATTAAAATATTTTTTGTGATTCGCATTTCGAGCACAGATACACTGAAAAATAAGATAATTATTAAATGAAATATCACTCAATTTGATGATGTTTTAAAGTAGGACATCCGAGAATTGCATGCAAGGAGCACGTTAGTCAACGACAAAGACTTTAAGTATGAATAATAGAAGAAGTTTTTGGGACGAACTATGGATGTGGTAGGTGCGATAAATGACTAAGGGCCGGCCTCTCTACCTATCCCATAAAAGGCATGGCGTAATGAGGTATAATGTAAATAGGTGTAAAAATTAACAAGTGCTTATAGTTTGGAAATTCTAGGATGAGTCCTGTGACAGCTCACAAATTTGTCCCAATACAACCTTACGTAATGTATTTACCTAAATAACTTGCTATTTATTAGAATTGAGGCTTATATTAAAGTTGATAAAATATTGATTTATGTGAGATTTGTGATTATGTGCGGTATAGTGTGGGATGAATATTTTTGGTCTTTCTGGAGTGATGATGTGTGAGGAGTTGAATTTCGCAAGATGTTTCCAGTTGTAGTTGAGTGTCACTGTTTGTCAGGTTGATGAGAGCGTGCAACGGGGTTTTGTTTTTGTGTAATCGAAAATCGGAAAGAAGTATCGATGAATTTTTTTCATGCTAAATATCCTCAGTGAGATACGGGCAAAAGCCTAGTTTACTGGGGATAGGACAAATGAAAGGCAACAAACCCAGATCCATTAAAATTGTATGTCCAAATAAAATTATCTGTTGTTTTTCTCAAATTGTGTATATTTCTTGTCATGTGTAATAATAAAAAAATAATAAAAAAAATTAAAATTAATGAACATCGTTACAAGGTTGTTTTGGGGAAAATTTGTGAGCTGTCACAGGACTCATCCTAGAATTTCCGAACTATAGTAATTGTTTTCGCACATCCTTGAATGGACTTTTCTGCAAGTGTTTCATAATTATTTTAAATTATCCCCTTACCGCATACTGGCTCATATATGATCCAAAATAATCTTTCGCCATAAAAAACAACAAAATAATAAAATATTTCTTGCTTCTGGCAATAATACTAAAGTTTTATCTATGATCCGCGTTACTAGTTGTCAAACTTCTTGCTAGATGTCTCTGGTTTTACTAGATGTGCGTTCGACTGTTTCCAACTGTCGGTTTATGATTTTCTGTACAAACGTGATATTCAAAAGTGTTTTTTTTTTAGTTTTTTGTTTGTAAAACGCTATAAAAAATTATATTACACTGGTTTAATATTATTTTCATTGGGTAAGTAATAAAATGATCACTTTTATATAAAATTATGGATAATATTGTGTAAAATGTTTTTGGTCCATATATGGTCCATCATGCAGTTAGTCATAATTTTTGCACATACTGTCAAATAAGTTGTAAAATGCCAATAACCAAGTTAAGTGTATTTTTATCGATTTTAATTATTTTTTTTAGATATGGACGCTCGTAAATTCTACAACACTACAAAATATGCGAGAGAAATACCAAACAATGGTATTGACAGCGAGGATGATGTGTCAGATAATGAGGATTACCCCCAAATGAGTACTCCCAAAAATGTAATTATTCCAGAAAGCGATGAGAGCAGTTCTGATGAAGAAAACGAAGTCCAAGAAGCTCCTTCAACTTCTGCTACCGAGAAGTTTGTGTGGAGAAGTCGAAATATGTGTAAATCACCAGATGATATTGCATTTTTGGGAGATCTAGAGTTTCCAAAAGACTTTGACGATATAGATTCTCCTATTCAATTGTTTAAATATTTTTTTGAAGACGACATCTTGGAACAGATAGTTTTGGAATCACGGTTGTACTCGACAAACCAAAGACCAGACAAACCAATCTCATTGTCGAAAAATGATATAGAACAATGAATAGGAATATGTATGATGATGTCTATAGTACAGTTACCCTCCTGTACTACACTATAGGCATTATTGGAATCCTGATCTAGGTAACCCATTCATTTCCTAAACCATCACGTGCGGAATAGGTGGGATGAAATAACAACTCTGCAATGGCATCTCCAGATTCTCCAGATTTTGACCCTCTTTACAAAATTAGGCCAATTCTTTCAGAGGTGTAAGTACCCAGATTGTACAGGACGATCTTTTGTCATCTGCGAAAAATGCAAAATAAACTTATGTCTGAATAAAGACAGGAATTGCTTTACAAATTTCCATGAAGAATAGTGGTTTTCGTTTCCAAGCCATGTCATGTACTCCAGTATTTTTTTACTACAACTGCATGACGTGCCAGATTTGGACCAAAATTTTTTTTTGTATTTTATATAGGTAAAAATAAATTATTTGAAAAATAAAAAAAATACGTGTCTTTTTTTTTCATCATTTACACATCATATATTTTTTTTACAAATTTAAAAAAAATCATGCAGTAAGGGGTTATATCAATATACATGTTGACAAAATGTACAATACAAAGCTTGACATAGGCAAGCTTTGTAAAATTAAATGGATCCACAATGAAAAATAACGTGTGTCATGAATTCTAGGAAATGCACTGAATGCACGTAATGCATGGTAGGATTTTCTGGATAAGCCTTCATTTCATTAGTTAACAGTCAAATTCTGTTAATGGAAATATGAATATTATTTAACTGTGTAATTTTTATAATAAACATTTTATAAACGTTGATAATAAAATATAAAATAAAATATCAATATTTATGAATAATATTAAATTAAAATAATTTGAAATGATACAATTAATTTACGTCATTTTTATTTATTGTAATTTTGACGTTGTTGAAAGGCTTTAAAAAATAAAGCACAAGTGTTTAATTTATATTTCAAAAGTATTAAATTTTTCAACGTTCCCGTTTCATATTTATTCTCCCTAAACACTACCACATCATCAGCATTGTAAACCGAAAGTTCGATGAATGGGACCGAATATAATGTTATCTCCTGACAACGTTGTTCAATACGCCATCGTATTGAACCCGCATCGCCAATTCGAATATGTCAAAGGGCATCATATCAATGTTTAAATATTATCAATCCCTTTCAAAAAGAAAACCTGTTATGTTTTTTGCTCAGTGACAAATCAAGATTGTTTTTTTTTTTAAATCGATACAACAATCAATACCGTCCCACACTTTTTTAAACTGAGAGACCTCGAAAATGTCAATGCCTGGGATTATAATATTTACGTCGAACCATGACGCATTCTGTGACATCATATCGTCTCATTTTCATCTTATTTCACACATCTCACCTATATTGACTGGACCCATATTATCAATGGTTTGTTTAAGCTTAAGTCAGCATATTCAAGGATGCACTAAGAAACGTGTATAACTTTAGTGACTAATCGAACTGTGTCACATAAACCAGTTTATATTTGGTACATTAAATACACAACGATTTTCCTATATTGGTCTTAACACACTTTTGTTTACTTGTACTCTGAATCACAGCTAATTTCATCGCGGATTTTATCGGAGAAATTGAAAAGCAATTTTAAAGTTGCTGAATAAAGCTGGATAAAAGTGCATACACTTACCGAATCTATTTTACGAAAGACAATA
The DNA here is from genome assembly GCA_949825065.1 of Odontocerum albicorne. Lineage (NCBI taxonomy): Eukaryota > Metazoa > Arthropoda > Insecta > Trichoptera > Odontoceridae > Odontocerum > Odontocerum albicorne. The sequence continues at coordinate 49,577,737 of OX463843.1, forward strand.
CATTCTATCTTAATGTTATTCATCATCATCCTGACATATATCATGGCTGAGCTTGTAAATAATGTTATTATTCATCATACTGTCATATTTCATGGTTGAGCATGTTAATAATGTTATTCATTATCATCCTGTCATATCTCATGGCTGAGCATGTTAATAATGTTATTCATCATCATCCTGTCATATCTCATGGCTGAGCATGTTAATAATGTTATTCATCATCATCCTGCCATATCTCATGGCTGAGCATGTTAATAATGTTATTCATCATCATCCTGTCATATCTCATGGCTGAGCATGTTAATAATGTTATTCATCATCATCCTGCCATATCTCATGGCTGAGCATGTTAATAATGTTATTCATCATCATCCTGTCATATCTCATGGCTGAGCATGTTAATAATGTTATTCATCATCATCCTGTCATATCTCATGGCTGAGCATGTTAATAATGTTATTCATCATCATCCTGCCATATCTCATGGCTGAGCATGTTAATAATGTTATTCATCATCATCCTGTCATATCTCATGGCTGAGCATGTTAATAATGTTATTCATCATCATCCTGCCATATCTCATGGCTGAGCATGTTAATAATGTTATTCATCATCATCCTGTCATATCTCATGGCTGAGCATGTTAATAATGTTATTCATCATCATCCTGTCATATCTCATGGCTGAGCATGTTAATAATGTTATTCATCATCATCCTGCCATATCTCATGGCTGAGCATGTTAATAATGTTATTCATCATCATCCTGTCATATCTCATGGCTGAGCATGTTAATAATGTTATTCATCATCATCCTGCCATATCTCATGGCTGAGCATGTTAATAATGTTATTCATCATCATCCTGTCATATCTCATGGCTGAGCATGTTAATAATGTTATTCATCATCATCCTGTCATATCTCATGGCTGAGCATGTTAATAATGTTATTCATCATCATCCTGCCATATCTCATGGCTGAGCATGTTAATAATGTTATTCATCATCATCCTGTCATATCTCATGGCTGAGCATGTTAATAATGTTATTCATCATCATCCTGCCATATCTCATGGCTGAGCATGTTAATAATGTTATTCATCATCATCCTGCCATATCTCATGGCTGAGCATGTTAATAATGTTATTCATCATCATCCTGCCATATCTCATGGCTGAGCATGTTAATAATGTTATTCATCATCATCCTGCCATATCTCATGGCTGAGCATGTTAATAATGTTATTCATCATCATCCTGCCATATCTCATGGCTGAGCATGTTAATAATGTTATTCATCATCATCCTGTCATATCTCATGGCTGAGCATGTTAATAATGTTATTCATCATCATCCTGTCATATCTCATGGTTTATTTATTTATTTAACACATTTATTGCAAATCTGGCGGGCTTATTGCCAGGGGGCAATCTCTTTCAACCAACCAGACTAAAAGTAAATTAAGCAAGTTACGTGGTCGCATAAATCATTCAAATTACTATCCATCCCCACGAAATCCATAAACATATACGTAAGCACATGCCCACGAACCCCACAAAGACGGACAATCACCAAGGTCCAGACAATTCACCAAGGTCCAGACATAAAACAGAACCTCGACGTTCAGCATTGAGCAAGCGATGACAGAGAAAAAAAGAAAGTTAGCCCAACGATTTTATACGAAAGAGTTATTTCAACTTAAGTTAATGTTAACTTGTATTGAAATTGTAAAGATATTGTACAATTCTTCCTAAATAAGTTAAAAAGAAACATATTTTGTATGCTCTATTATGAATGTGAGTGAATTAAATTATCCATAAAAAATTTTAAATAAATTGTCCGTAAATATTTAATGATCCATAAAAAAAATGATTCAACTATTGGCACCACATCAACTCAAAAACTTGACAACTCTCCTCGAATCCAAGCAAATACAATAGAATATCTTGTATCGAATAAGCAATATAGAATTTAAACATTTTCATGTGGTCGTCTTGCTAATATTTTGTAATCTCCCAATATCTTTGAAGCGAAAGGTCTACAACCGGTGTATTATCCTAATACTTAGCGAGACATGGACGCTCTCAATAATGAACACACAAAAGCTCCAGACCGCACAAAGGGGCATGGAGAGATGCATGTTGGGATATACTAAAAGATACCGTAAACAAAACACCTGGATTTGTAATATAACACAGGTACCATAGAAGACGTTATAAAGGTGTGCAAGAAAATTAAGTGGCAATGGGAAGGATACGTAGCCAGAATGTCAGACTCCCGATGAGCATCTGAAATAATCCAATGGTACCTAAGAAGCATAAAGAGGCGCAGAAGAAGACCGAAGGTACGCTGGCTATATGAAATCAAGAAGCATGGCAGCATCACATGGCATCAACGAGCAAAAAACCGAACTATTTAATGTCAATTTAGGGAGATCTTCATCCAGCAGTGGATCGACCCTGGTTGACAATAATGATGATGTAAAAGGACCAAACTTACAAAGTTTATTAATTTGATAAATTTTAAATTTCGAAAAAGAAAGAATAGGAGAATTGAATTCTGAATACAAGAGAGCGAGAGAGGAATACTTGGATTCTCTCCGAAAGTAATTCGAAATTTGAAACTCGGTGGGTCCGTGATACTGAACGAATTTTAAATACCTAGCTAACAATTTTTGAACCGGTGTAAAAGAGGACGATGTATAAATGATATATATATATAAACAAATTCTATATTTATGAATATATATTTTCATAAATATAGAATTTGTTTTACTTCCGTGAATATTTGACGGGTTGCAACTAGTCATCATAGTATAAATAGGCCAAAACCCATACGATGGTTGTCGTCAAAGAAAGAATATGAGAATTGAATTTTGAATACAAGAGAGCGAGACAGGACTACTTGGATTCTCTCCGAAAGTAATTCGAAATTTGAATCTCTGTGGGTCCGTGATACTGAACGAATTTTAAATACGTAGCTAACAATTTTTGAACCGGTGTAAAATAGGACGATGTATAAATGATATATATATATATATATATATATATATATATATATATATATATATATATATATATATATATATATATATATATATATATATATATATATATATATATATATATATATATATATATATATATATATATATATATATATATATATATATATATATATATATATATATATATATATATATATATATATATATATATATATATATATATATATATATATATATATATATATATATATATATATATATATATATATATATATATATATATATATATATATATATATATATATATATATATATATATATATATATATATATATATATATATATATATATATATATATATATATATATATATATATATATATATATATATATATATATATATATATATATATATATATATATATATATATATATATATATATATATATATATATATATATATATATATATATATATATATATATATATATATTTATATTATATATATATATATATATATATATATATATATATATATATATATATATATATATATATATATATATATATATATATATATATATATATATATATATATATATATATATATATATATATATATATATATATATATATATATATATATATATATATATATATATATATATATATATATATATATATATATATATATATATATATATATATATATATATATATATATATATATATATATATATATATATATATATATATATATATATATATATATATATATATATATATATATATATATATATATATATATATATATATATATATATATATATATATATATATATATATATATATATATATATATATATATATATAAACAAATTCTACATTTATGAATATATATTTTCATAAATGTAGAATTTGTTTTACTTCCGTGAATATTTCACTGGTTGCAACTAGTAGTATCAAATTTATTAAATATGTTTGTAATGGTTCAATACCGCGCATAGTTAAGTAAAACTGACTTCATATTTTTGCATATATCTCAGAAGAGTGAATTGTAGAATTTGTGTACAAATTTTGAATAGAACTAGGAGTGTAATATTACTAGAATAATATTGCAGATTAAAAACTAAAAGAAAAAAATAACCATAAAGAAATAAACAACAAATTAATACCTGATGGTACAAAGGTCCTCTAAATAAGAACTATTGAAGACCACCTTTCTAAACAATCAAGATGCGAGAAATGGGATATTTTAGTCACATCGTACGTAGTCTCAAATAAAATTCCTTCAACTAATCCTAGAAGTGAAGATCAAAGGAAAAACACGGTGCAGTAGGAAAAAGGTCATATGATAACATTCTTCAACGGACTAAAGTAATGAGAAATTCGCTCGAATTACAGTGAATCACTAGATAGAATTCGCAAACTTTTGAACTCGGAAATACGATACGAAAAGAAGACAATCTCACTAAACAAAATTGAAATGTTCGTTAAAATACGAGTTTTTTTGCGAAATAAAGGGATAATTCTGAATGATGCAGAATATAGTACATGAAATATTTGTTTCGTTCAGTGATAAAACTTCGAAACATATTTCAATGCTTACTAGTATCAACAATGATCGACCATTTGTTTACTATCAATTGAATTATTATCCAATTAGTAGTACGCAAGTCTCGACAGCAAATACATTAACATTATAAAAAAAAACTGAATTGGTATCTGGGAGCATAAGTGAAAGAACATTTTAGTTTAATTTTTTTTTTCAAGTATACACTCATCTACTGATACAGTTTTTCAGGTATACACTCAACTACTGATACAGTTTTTCAGGTATACACTCAACTACTGATACAGTTTTTCAGGTATGCACTCAACTACTGATACAGTTTTTCAGGTATACACTCAACTACTGCTACAGTTTTTCAGGTATACACTCAACTACTGATACAGTTGTCCCATGTACTAATCAATCTTTAATTTTAAGCCTTCTTAATATCTTTTTGGGCTGCCGGGGACAAAGATGCCTACTCTCAGGTGATATTCAACGTTCGGGGGACCTGACGTGACACTGGGAAGAAGAAGAATATAACACCAAGTATACCCATAGGGGTTGAATCGAAGCATTCTATCTTCTTCTTCCCAGTGACATGTCAGGTCTCCCCAACGTTGAATATCACCTGAAAGTATACATCCTTGTCCCCGGCAGCCCGAAAAAGATCCCCGACGATCATGATACCAGTCCAATCACGTATATTGCGGAGCAAGGAGATTTACCTCCTGCCAACAACGTTTCAACCCTCATTCATATCATTCTATGCCGAGACGAAATCACTAGGTGTCCTCCAAAGCTGTATGAACGATAGAAAACGGAGGTAGCCAATGTCATTATATGACAAAACTTACAAGATCGTTCCTATATACACTAGGTGTACATGTGAAATCATAGGGGTGCCCTCACTCAGCAGTGAGTCGAAAAATAGCATGTTTAGAATTTGTGATGAAAAAAGACAATATTGATTTGAGCGATTACGAGTACAAAATTCCTTTGCAATTGGTATAAGACAGTACGATAAATTCACATATACTAGTTGCAGCCCGTGAAATATTCACGGAAGTAAAACAAATTCTACATTTATGAAAATATATATTCATAAATGTAAAATTTGTTTATATACGAGTATATATAACTTATACATCGTCCCCTTTTACACCGGTTCAAAAATTGTTAGCTAGGTATTTAAAATTCGTTCAGTATCACGGACCCACCGAGATTCAAATTTCGAATTACTTTCGCAGAGAATCTAAGTATTCCTCTCTCATGTATTAAAAATTCAATTCTCCTATTATTTCTTTGACAACCATCGTATGGGTTTTGGTCTATTTATACTATGATGACTAGTTGCAACCCGTGAAATATTCACGGAAGTAAAACAAATTCTACATTTATAAAAAAATATATTCATAAATGTAAAATTTGTTTGTATATATCATTTATACATCGTCCACATTTACACCGGTTCAAAAATTGTTAGCTAGGTATTTAAAATTCGTTCAAGATCACGGACCCACCGAGATTCAAATTTCGAATTACTTTCGCAGAGAATCTAAGTATTCCTCTCTCGCTCTCATGTATTAAAAATTCAATTCTCCTATTATTTCTTTGACGACACCATCGTATGGGTTTTGGCCTATTTATACTATGATGACTAGTTGCAACCCGTGAAATATTCACGAAAGTAAAACAAATTCTACATTTATAAAAAAATATATTCATAAATGTAAAATTTGTTTGTATATATCATTTATACATCGTCCACATTTACACCGGTTCAAAAATTGTTAGCTAGGTATTTAAAATTCGTTCAAGATCACGGACCCACCGAGATTCAAATTTCGAATTACTTTCGGAGAGTTTCCAAGTATTCCTCTATCGCTCTCTTGTATTTAAAATTCAATACTCATTTTCTTTCTTTGACGACAACCATCGTATGGGTTTTGGCCTATTTATGCTAAATACGAGTATAATAATAATATTTTTCGAAGATTATAAAACTAAACTTATTGCACTCGCTTAATGAATTTATAAAATAAGTAAATTATAAACATTGTCTTTATAGTCAACATAGTAAGACATCTTACGTACCATGAATATAGAGTTGATCCTGTTTATTTGTCCCCTTTTTCAATTCACTGATCCACGCAGTATGTACCACACAAGTCCAATCCTAGAAAATTCGTCCTTTTTCATTATTTTAGTAAATAACGAAAAAATATGTAATCGCGAGCCAAATAATTTGCTGATTGATCGCTCACATATTATAAAAAAAAAATCGAAGTGCCACATACAACTTGGACATATATTAAACAATAATTGACAAATGCCGGCAACGCCATAGCAACATTGACTCATTCATAAACTCATTTTTCGCATGCGAATTGCTATTTATTATTAATTGTTGATAGAAGTCGTTCTTCATTTTCAACTTGTGAAAGATAAGATAAAAAAGAAGACTATATTTTCAACTTGTGAAAGATAAGATAAAAAAGAAGACTATATTTTCAACTTGTGAAAGATAAGATAAAAAAGAAGACTACATTTTCAACTTGTGAAAGATAAGATAAAAAAGAAGACTACATTTTCAACTTGTGAAAGATAAGATAAAAAAGAAGACTACATTTTCAACTTGTGAAAGATAAGATAAAAAAGAAGACTACATTTTCAGCTTGTGAAAGATAAGATAAAAAAGAAGACTATTTTGACAATTATGTCATCTTTTCGTAAAAAAAAATGCTATACATTTACAAAATTATTTAATCGAATATATTTATTATTGCTCATGTTTTATTTCGAGATATTTGAATATTTGTCTTGATTATTTGGAATGGGTGTAATTAACTGTGGACATTTTTTTTCTTTATTGCACTACAATTTCGTTATATACAGAACTATCTAGCAGGTTTATTATTACCATGTGGCGATTTCTTCTAACCAAACAATAATATGTTATTAAAGCCTAAATTAAAAATCAGCCTGGTTTTATTAATAAAAAAGTCAAGTATGAACGTGAATATACCAGGCGACTGCAAATCGTAAGACATATGTCTTTTCAACTTGGCCATGGATGTCGTCGTCAAATATTTAGTGGTGTTCGATGATATTTTGTAACTTTTTTAAACAAGTTCTTTTGGTAAAATCTCAGTCAATCTTTGATATTTGTTCACCAGTTAGGAACAATCGTTTCATTAAGTAAGTGTCTAAATATTGGGTGTTAACATAAGTTGTGTCCGTTTTTTTTTTCAATTTAAAAATGTGCACCAAACGTAAAACAAAATGGTAAAGGTTATACGTCATTCGAAAGAAAATGTTCTGCTCTACAAGAAATTGTGTTTGCTTTCTCGTTACATATATTATTTTATTTGATTACAAGCCTTCAAAATGGAATGTCAAATAGACGAAAATGATCATTTTCGACACCTCCTCCTGTTCGCGTTCAATCGAGGGAATAAAGCTGCCAAAGCTGCTCGCGATATTTGCGAATTGTACGGTGAAGATGCTATGAATTAAAGGACAGCTTGCCGAGGGTTTTTGCGTTTCAAAGACGGTAATTTCGACCTGAAATACATGGAGCGTTCCAGACGACTAGTGGACTGCGATGAGGACCGCTTAAACCATAGTATTATTTATTCAGTATTCTGATTTGTTTTGGGTATGTGCAACGAATGAATGAAGAAAGATTTATAAAACAAATATACAGCGTAAATTTGAGTGGAATGCGTGGAGGAAAAAGACCAAGGAATGTATGGTTGGATCAAGTGAATACAATTTTGAAAGAAAGAAATGTAAAAATCAGAGAACATTTAACTGTATGTGAAGGTGTATGGATGTAGAATATGTATGTCGCGATAGGAAAGCCGTGCGCTTTATCTTTTCTGCCTATCCCAATAGGAAAACGACGTGATTGTACGAATGTAATTAAATCCACAGAAGGTAGAAATACAACTCAATGTAACTCTGGTACATTTTCTCTTCATTCAAGACTGTAATCTGTAATACTCCAGAGATACCTAGTCAATTTTCTCTTTACTTGAGACTGTAATCTGTATGCTCCTGAGATATATAGTCAATTATGCAGATTAAGGATTGGTCTGCTTTGTCATCAAAAGAGACGCCCGTACGAAACATTATCCCGTCTGAGCCTTGCAGCGCAAATAATCTGCATTATCTTTCATAGACGGATATTTGTGATAGAGAAAGCTCTCAAATGATGAAAACTCGAGTGCTGTTATTACCAGCACCACACATCAAAGGCAAAGATAATTATAAATAAATTATTTTTGGTCCTTTATAGATTGTGCAGATTTTGTACACATATGTGTATATGTTGTATGTTTCAAGTGTATGTAGATTCACGTATGGCCACACTTTTAACGTGTTCCTCGCGGGAAGCACAAACGCCTGTGATCTGATCTGTAGCATTCCTTTGTGTATTTTACGTAATGTTTAGTTTATCTCCTTTATTTAATGAGTCTCCTTAAGAGTAATGACTATTATTTATTATCAGAAAATTACTTGAATGTCATGTTTACTTGGTGGTGTAATCAAATATCAGTGGTTCTAAACAAAATACGCGTTTAAACTTAGAAATTAAAAAACGACGAAATTCTGTCGCGCACAGGATTCGTGGAATTTGATTTTTAACGCGGTGTACAGGTTAAAGAATAAATGTACACATATGT